>CM032452.1:107327653-107927653 GCA_019049505.1 Pachyrhynchus sulphureomaculatus
AAGTACTTATCAAAAATTTCGAAAAAATCTGGAATATTCTCCACGGGGTGTAGATTGAACGAAAATATCACGAGTTGCATTACATTAAATAATTTATATGGTATATAAAAAAAACAAAAAATTTCAAGGTCATCAGATTTCAGTAAAGATTGAAACAAACTTTGTTGAAAACTCATTTGGGGTGTGTTTTGTGAAGTCACTGATCCTTTTACCACCGTAACATAAATTTTGACTTAAGGGGTTCGTTTTGAGGGGTGAAATCGGAAGGTTTATTATCAAAAAACACGCCAGAGCAAGACTAGCTCGGGCACACGAAAATAAATATCATAACTGGAGTAATGGCAATTTTACGGCCAAATTTTCTTTGAACACGTTGTGTATGAACCATGCTGGTACACTGCACCAACAGCCTTATCCAAAGGACTGTAAACACGCGGCAAAGGTACAAGTTGGAGACTGCTTCTCAGAGCAAGAATTTTGTCGCTTTCATCTACTTTCCTCACACCTGAACATTGATAAATATTGAAATAATAATAAAAAAGTTTGAATTCCGTTTGCACAATGCTCATTTATCAGTAAAAAAAAGACTGGATACTGCAGGAGGATTACGCTCTTAAACATCGAAGACGACTCTGGACATCCTGGAATGACCTAGTAAAAAAATTTTTTTACTAGGTCATCGAGTGTGGTGTCAAATGAAAGCTTGTGAAAACACGAGTAAAAAATATATATATAATGTAATACTTGCGCACACTTTTCTTCGTATTACTTTTAAAAAATCGCTGTCCTCTACCTTATCTCGAAAAGTACTGATCAAAAAATTTTGAAAAAATTCTGGAATATTCTCAACGGGGTATAGATTGAACGAAAATTATTACGATGCTACCTTAATAATTTATTTGGATATAAAAAAAAAATTCATGGTCACCAGTTTTCAGCAAAGATTGGAAACAAACTTTGTTGAAAACTCATTTGGGGTGTGTTTTGTGAAGTCACTGATCATTTATATACCACACCCCTCTACACTAAAACAGTTTTTATTTGTAAAAACACTATGTAACTATACGAACATCTATTTCTGCCGCAAAAGCCTCAACTTTCGCCCTACTTGACCGTTTATTTTTTAATTATACAGACGAAGATTCATTAAAGGTATTTAGCACTCCCGTGATAATTTCTGCTCACTTTCTATCACCCGTGGAGAATATTCAGATTTTGGTCAAGTTGTTGATAGTTACTTCTCGTAGATGGCGTGACTGACAGACCGATTGCGCTGATATTTTCACTAAAATAATTACAAGTATTAAAGTGTCGCGCACAGTATTAATTATACTGTTATATTTTTACTCGTATGTTTTCACAGTTCTTTTCACTTAGACCGAACACACTCGACTTACATAGTGAAACCACGATATTTTTTTTCACTTATACCATTCTTAACCTTCAAAAACTACATCGCCTACATGATGAGCTAGCCCATACCTATTACTTATATTCACGTGATCCAAATTTATTCAACTTTCTTATGACATAGATAGTTTCGGAGAAATTCGTACATATATAACCTGTGACGCATTTCCGAGCGATGGATCTTTACGAACAGTACGTGCACCAGGTGAACAGAAAAAACTAGTATACATGAATGCTTGCTATCTTTTAATAGTGGTGCCGTCAACGGGAACCACTAAAATTGATGCTAAACTGTTTTATTAGCGATGACGTGAAATTGTGAACTTAAATCAATGATTTATTTTTTAATTTGCTAAAATGTGTACTAAAACTTTTTAATTAAAAAGTTTTTTTTGGATTACTCTTGGAGAATTCCCCACCACACACCCTGAGCGAGACCGAAAAATCGTCAGTATAGCGACCCTAACTAAAAATGAAATGAAGTTGTATTTAAATAATAGTAGAAGCCCAACAAATTTCTAAGAACCTAATAAAGCACAGCAAATCATTTATATATCCGAGAAGTGTTCAAGAAAAGATGAATTTATCACTCTATAGATATAAAGTAATATATTATTTTTTATACTTCTTCATATATTATATTATAATAATAATATTTAATTTAATATATTATCTAGATAATATATTTATCTTTAAATAATATTATATCTATTTATATATATAAAACGCAACTCTCTCTGTCTGTCTGGTACTGTCCGTTAGTCGCGTCCTATCACTGAAAAGAGACACAGTTAGCGGATTAAAGTTACTTTTTTTTTTTAAAACATGCATATGTTTTCCTGGCCTCCTCCAGGATTATTAGGCTATATCTTTATACGCAATCGTATAAGGTAACATAAGGAAGAGCAAGTGACTGTAAAATAGTGAAATGAAATAGTCCGAAAATAAGTTTTTTTTATTTTCACCCGCTATGCCGCGTGCCTCTTGCAAATATACAGCCTAAACCTATTTAAATATAGAACAAATATTAATGCACTTAGCAATGTAAAGATTCTATAATGTAGAATTTATTAATTATATTATAAAAAATGCAATGTTGCTTCTCTCTGTCTGTTCTAGTCTGTCCATTAGTTGTCGTATTATATCACGCGTTGGAACCCCTACTTGAGCCGACTTTTACCCCTTATTCTACCGACTCTTTTTTAATTCATACCATATTATTCTGTTGTCAGTAATTAGTACTAATAATAATTATCTATAGCTATTATTATATAAAAAATGCATATGTTTATCTAGTCTGATCCATGTATGATGCGCTTTATCCCTCGAAGTCCACTTATTCGATTAACGTTGATTTTTTAAATTCATACATATTTTTTCTCTGACCATGCGTAATCCGTATTATTATTTTTATTATATCTATAAATTAATGTATATAATGATCGTTATTTCTCCGATTCTCTTGTCTGTCCGATTATGTGCGCTTATCTACTGGCTCCGAATGATGTCCCACTTATACGATTTTTTCGTACATTTTGTTTAAAAAACAGACAGTATGATTCTCTCGGCCAGGTTATAGGCTAATATTTTAATTACGTATAGGTAGTCATAAGAATGAGCAGTAGACAATAATAGTATATGAAGTAGGACAAAGTTTGTCCACTAGCCCGCTTCTCCGTTAGCAATACACAGTCAAAACCATTCTTGAACCATCATTAATGCTAGCAGAGTTTAGAGATATATCTTTGAATATATTATAAAAATGACTAATATATCTCTACCTTTGCTTAATAGTTCCGTCTGTCTGTCCTGTCCGATCCGGTAGTGCGCTTATCATTGATTCTATTGAGTAGCAATCCAACTTATCCAATTTTAAGTGACTTTTTTTAAACATACGTTTCATAATGGCTCCTGGCCAGTGTTATAGGATATATTTATTATTAGTGATTGACATACAGGAATAAGCAGTGACGATAATAGTGAAGCATGGATTCTTCTTCGCTAATACACTCCCTAAAGAAATTTAAATATGGAACAATTTTTCATGTAGACTAAGAATACAAATATTATATAAATTGCAACGTTGCGCTCTGTCGTGCTCTGTCTGATTCCTTATAGCATAGCGCATCCCTATATCATATCGTTTGTAAGCCAACTTATACCGAATATTCTAACGTGTATGTTTTATAAATTTGGAGACATAGGCTCATATTTAAGTTCGATTAACTAAGCCTAGATAACTGGTCGAGATAATGTAGTGATAAGTAGCTGCAGAATATTGAGTGGTAAGGTAAAGAATGCGCGAGTCTAAGATCGGCGATAAACCTCGATAATGAGGACTCGATAAGCGTGTAAATGCCATAATGTGATGGTATAAGTATAATATAATGGTGACGTTTCCATATAGGAGAAGATAATGCGAGAGATAAAGACAAGCAGATAAGATCCTAAGAAATGTCTCGGAGTTATGTAGGTATAAATGTGGTAGATCATAGGAAAGATAAATGCGGAGATATGTCCAGATACTAAGATCTAGATATTAATGGTAAATAAGGCATTGAGATAATGGTGATGATCAGGAGAAATAATGGTATGATAAGGAGAAATAATTGGGATGAGTTGTCAGCAGAAGATAATCCTAAGATAATGGGAAATGTATGATCATCGTGATTAGATTAAATGGAATTAAAAAGAAATATTGGATGATAATGGTTAGAATTCATGGTGAGAAATATGTCTTATTACGTTTTCTGCATGTAATCTTAAGAAACAATTCAGGCTAAAGTGTACGATTAGTAGTGAATATGAATCACGGTCCCACTCGACGAGCTGTTTTGAGCGTCTTGAAGCCGGCATCAGTATATATAATAGTATATTTCTATATTATATATACATATACTTTATATTATATATTAGAATTATATATATCATATATATGTATATTTATATTTATAATATTAATATATATATGTTATTTATAATATTATATACTCATATATATATACTTATATGTATATATATAATTATTATTTAATTTATATAAATATATATTTATTATATATATATATAGGGTATTTATATAATATATTATACTCCGTAAGTCGAGTTTTTCGGCTATCCCGTGTTAGCTTTGAAATTGAATTCAACGCCAAGACACAGGCCAGTGAAACAACGACTTTGATAAAGATAATAACAAAGTCCTCAACATCTTAACGGATGAGATTCCATCAAATACGTCAACGCAAACCGTCCATCAAGGACTTTTAAGCTAACATGGGACGATAGCTGAAAAAACCACTACTACAATAGATTTTACTTTAGATATATTATTCTGTATTTATACTATATATAATAATAGATTATTAAGATTAATCACTATATATATCTTTTCATTATTTCATTGGGCTTAATGTTCTTTTGTTTTAAGGACTAGCAGAAATTACATCATCTGTTCTTATTGCATTATGTTACATTTATGGTAAAACGGTTCGCCCGAATTTTCATGGTCGTTTCTTCAGTTTCATATCTAATAATTTGAAATTTTTCTGGTGTGCGATATTCAATTAGACGCAATCAATATTATTGTTTTTAATTATAGGATTATCATATAATTCCGCTAAACTGATAATACAGATGTATATTAGTGTGATAATAATAAAATTACACACAAATAATATATAATATAAACTTTAAATGTGTATGAGTTGAAACGAAAGAACAACATCTCTAACATATCTCTTAAAAGGGTAGTACTAAGACGGTCAACATTTATCTAAAATTAACTTTAGAATTTTGTTAATCTGGGAACGAAGGTCATCCTTGTTGCCGTTTTGTTTATAAGTGTTTGTTTATTTATTATCTTGCTTATTGAGTTTACTATGAGATAGTCCGAAAATAAATTATGACTCAGACCCTCTAACGTCGCCTTTTTGTTCGTTTATATTGTTTTTTCTCAACAACAACAACTTGTGTTTTCTAGATAACTTATAGATATATATATATATATATATAATAAGATATATTATAAATATAATATTATTATAAGTCTAGAAAAACCCTCCTTCAGTCCCTTGTAACATGTAGGCTTAATAAACCGTTATTTATCGAGCTATTTAAATACAGACTTTTTTGGTAAAATTCGACGTACTTTAAAATTATAGCCCCCTTCAAGAGCAATACACTCAGGTCCAAACGCTTTTCGAACATTTCTCTATTACCTTTTCCTGTGTAAAGAAGAGACTTTTGTCTTTTTCTGCTTCTCAAATTCGTAGGCCCTCAGTTTACGTGGACAAATAACTTCTTCATTGGAGCCAATCTGTTTAAGCGAGCAGTTTTTGATGCTGCATTCACACGAATAGATCATAATAGTCGCTACTGAGGTTCAAATCTGACATGAGTTTAAACGTATCTGCCCGTCCTAAGCGGATTATCGTCAGAAGTCGTTATACTTCACTTCCATTCATTGCAATTTAAATTTTTACCAGCGATATCCCTATGACTTTCGTGTCATACGTGCATTGTCTTGAATGCATAAGAAGCACTGTTAATGTCTTTGTTCATTTTTGCAAGACCGGTATTCTTTTTTCTTGCGAGTTTTTGACCTTCAATTGGTCACCAATAAACTTTATATAATTATGTATGCTCGTTTTTTCCCTACCACTGTCTCTATGCATTGTCTGATGAACAATTATTCCTTATGCGCATCCAAATCAGATGGCCAAACTGTCCAGCTGACTGATCGTCTCTCCTGGTCGCTCGCGATTTTTGGAAAAAAGACGACATCTATTGTGTCAGACCAAAAAATTTTTCAGCCTACGTGTTAGAAAGAGTAATTATTAAGATTTAAAAAATCTCCAGGCAGGTAACGGTCCTAATCCGACGCCAGGTCACATTTAATGCTATAACTTTGTAATGGAAATGATCTAATCGCAATTTTTTATTTATTTTTTTTAATAATTCTTAGAAGTATGGAGAATAAAAATCTGTAAAAAAAAAATCGAATTTTTGAAAATTCGAGGTATATGTAAAACCTTAAGATTAATACAATATCTCATCATAAAAGTACTGCCGTTTTATACGTTCAATTTTAATACTATTGACTTTGTATTTTGTAAGAGAATTACCAGATTCGCCGATAAATTAAAAAATAAAGTTACAAACAAAAAATTGTTATTTCTGCAACAACTTTAATTGGTTATTTTTTCTTATAATATTTATTCCTGAAAAAGTAAGCTTTACGAATTTCGTTTCTTAATTAATTTAGGAGTAGGACCTGTACAGAAATCTTTTTATAAATTAATTGCAAAAAAGGATGACAATATAATTACTTCTCTTCCCGTCTTTGCACGGAGTTATTTAACTGGACGGCGGTAATTTCGAAGAAAGAACAAATAGGAGAAAGACAAATTCATCGCGAACAACTCCAGGCTTTTTTGGTCAAAGATATTGTTCATTAAATAACCTGTCACGTACAAGTTGGACATGCGCAGTTAGTGTTTCGTACTTCACAAACCACAACCCCACATATAGTTTTTCAACAAAGTTTGTTTCCGAAATATTTGTTGGAAACTAATGACTGAAATTTTTTATTTATATACCAAATAGGATTACACAGCCCCACAAAAAAAAAAAAGTGGGGTATACTTTTGATGCGATATATCAGATCCGTTAGTTATTTTTACCGCTGTCTGATCACGAATCTGACGTCAGAATATCGCATCACATCTCAACTTTTTTCTAACCTCAAAAAATAGGTAAAAAATTAATAAAAATTAAGAAAAATATACTCCTAAAAAATTGATTCAAGCTTTTTCATGAATCCAAAGATGTATTAATATGTATTCGGGATACGCTAAGCTAATATTCGTCGGTTGGATTAAGCCATACAGTTCTGTTTTTCTTTCTAACCTCAATAAATCAGACAGATATAGTGCTTCTCGAATGCAAAAAAAACGAATTCAAATTAAAATTCAACCGATTCTTACCAAAATTTGGTACAGGGGGTTTTTTGGGTTGCTGATCATGAATCTGAGGTCGGATTTGCAAAATTCAAAATGGCGAATCCAAGATGGCGGACAAAATTTTTGAAAACCAACCGATGCCTACCAAATTTGGTATACAGTTGGGGAATCCTCAAACCTGATACTCTTAAACCCTAAACCCTGAAACCTTAGACTCCCATACCCTGTAACCTCATAAAAAAAATAGACCTCAATAACCCTGTAACTTTAAAAATGAGACCCAATAAAACTCAAAACCAGGATTTTTAAACCATATACTCTCAAATAGTAGACCCTTAAGCCCTAGAATTGCGAAGGTTAGACCCGCGCCTAACTTTCCTTTTTTTTTTGGCTGTATCTTGTTCTTTTTTCCCGCGAATGACCTATTCAAAGGCTTTCTGCCCAAACGCTTTTGAGGACTTGTTTCTCTTTTTAGCGACCAGCAATAGTCCGCTAGCATATGGTCATCCCATCGTCCTTGGATACCGATTTTCTATGATTTTCAGATCTTGGTGAAAACGTTCCCCTTGCTCCTCATTGTAGTCACCAAGATTATCTGGGAAATCATCGATGTGGGGAGTCCAGGAAATGTAATTTTTAGATTCATTAAGCAACCTAATGTTTGAAAATTTTTTACCATTTTCTCGACTATTTCTTTGTACTTAGGACTTTTATTATTTCCCAAAAAGTTTTGTTGCGACTTCTTTAAAACTAAGCCAAGCAGCTTTTTCAACTTTATTCATTTTAGTAACAAATAATGAATCTTGAAACAATTTTTTCTTATTTGTGGCCTGTCAAATACGAATGCCTTAATTTTAGCTTCAGAAAATTTCGGAAATTTTTTATGCAAATATTTGAAACATGGGCCATTTGTATCTAATGCTCTCGTGAATTGCTTCATAAGTCCAAGCTTAATGTGAAGCGGGGGATAAGAACTTTTCCTGGATCTACCAATGGTGGAAACAATACATTATTTTCACCAGGAGTGAACGATTCTCTTGTTGGCCAAATTTTTTTCTTATAATGACGTTCCCACTGTCTCTGCTATTCCACAGACATTTATAACAGGGATAAAGTGTAAACCCTGACTGTTGGCCAAGCAATATTGTTACAATTTTCAGATCTCCACAAATTTTCCAGTTATGATCAGCATATTTTATTTTTATCAAAAGCTGCTTCATTTTTTCATATTGCTCTTCCATAACTGTGGAATGAGCAATCGGAATGGGAGCGTAAACGTTGGTATTATGCAGCCCAAACTGCCTTAATGCTCCGTTTAGAAGAATCAATGAACAGTCTCCATTCTTCAGGATCGTATGAGTTATTTTGAAATTCATCCATTAGACCTTTTACATCGGTACAATATGAAAGTGACAATTCGTCGTCCATTGTGAAATATTTTCGAAATTCTTCATCTCTGTTTCTATAATAAGAAATCCTAGCTTCTGGCTTAAGTAAATGTCTTTTCTTTAAAAAGGAAGCAAGATGCTCTGAACCATCTTTGGATAAGCCTAAATCTCTGACTAGATCACTAAGTTCTGATTGTGATACGAGTATTGGTTCTGGTTTACGGTTGTATGGTAGAAATTCTTTATCTGTGTCACTAGTATATGATAGGTTGTCACTAGAACATTCATTAGTAACAGTGTTTGAATCTTTTTCGACAGTCTCAATGTTTTCGGCATGAACTGATAAGATGAAATCATTTGTTTTTCCATAACATCAGCATCAAGTGGTTCAGGAGGCGGAATTAGTTTAGTTGGTCTTGTTACTGTCGAAACATCGTTATAAGTAATAGTGCTTTTATTTTTTTCGGTTATGCCTAGATACAACATTCATACAAAAGTAGCAATCATTTTCACTGTATGGTCTATTCCATATTGCTGGTCTGGAATATTTAATCGCCTTCTTATTGATGTACAACATTATTTTGCAAGAACTGCAAATATGATGTGGGGAACCCAATCTGTATCCTGGTGCTGTATTTCAATGTTTAAAACAATCCTTATATAAGGTTTTAATCTTATCCGTTATCGGTGACCCCATTTTACTCAATACGTGTTGACAGCAAATATAACAAAATGAATCACTGTTTTTATCGCACTTATGAAAAGTCCTTGTACCGTGAGACCGTTTTCTTGTAGCGTTATACTCTACATTGAGCCAAGTCACCCCACACATGAAGAGCTACGGTCGCTGGATGATGACGGCTCCTGCCCGCTTTCCCACCCTGGCCAACCGCCGATACTGGGTTTCCGAGTCCCTGCATAGTAATTCTCTTTCTTCTACCTGCCATGACGGCATCTAAGCCGTTATCCAGGGACTCTGCCCGGCTAGTGGAGTAACACCGTTGCCCACCGTCACCACGTGAGGAGGTGCCCTGGATGCAGGTAGAAGAATAAAAAATCGACCGATGAATTTTCTCGGCGTTCAAAATGGCGCGAAAACATCTGCCATCTTGAATTTTGCAAATCCAACCTCAGATTCGTGATCAGCGACCCAAAAAATCCCCGTGTACCAAATTTGGTAAGGATCGGTTGAATTTTAATTTGAATTCGTTTTTGCATTCGAGAAGCACTATATCTGTCTGATTTATTGAGGTTAGAAAGAAAACAGAACTGTATGGCTCAATCCAACCGATGAATATTAGCTTAGCGTGTCCGAATACATATTAATACATCTTTGGATTCATGAAAAAGCTTGAATCAATTTTTTAGGAGTATATTTTTCTTAATTTTTACCAATTTTTACCTATTTTTTGAGGTTAGAAAAAAAATTGAGATGTGATGGCGATATTCTGACGTCAGATTCGTGATCAGCGGGCAAAAATACTACGGATCTGATATATCGCATCAATAGTATACCCACTTTTTTTTTGTGGGGCTGTGAATTATCAAAAGTAAAGTATTGCATTTTTGAAGTTTTTTTTTTTTCATTTTGCAACTTTCTCCCTCATTTTTAAATAGTTTTTATCATTTTGCAACAACTTCCAGAGTTTTTAAACAATTATGCAACAATTTCCTGAATTTTAAAATTATTTTTTTCCCATTTTCCATTGCGATGGAGTTATTTCTTCTACGAGTCATTTATTAAATAACATTTTCCGAGCTTTGATAATTTGTTGTCCTTCTTGCTTAATTGCCTCTATTACAGTATTGTCCTCACCCGGAGCTTTGTCATTTTTCTGTGATCTCTGAGATCTCTTTCGACTCCTGATTTAAGACTCTTGGTATTATGAGTTCTGTTCTTCTGCCGTATTTTTTTTATGGGTCTAGCACACGTGCTGCAGGGAAGTCCTTAAAGCCCTACAGGAGCGACAGGTGTACGGTATATAATTGCTGATAAAATGATTCGATGATCTTTAAAATATATCACTTTAACTGGCTTAAAATACTTATTATTGAGGAGAGCTTTGATTGCAGAGAAGTGTAATTTTTACGTAAGTTACAAACTATATTTAGTTTGATTTTCTCGTCCTCACATGTGTCATGTTTTATATAACCAGTAATTTATTATTCTATTAATAATCTGTTCATTTATCTTCAATCTAGCTCAGCGTTTCTCGACCTTTCAGTATTTGCGACCCAATTTTCAATCATAATTTTCATCGCGCCTCCCCCCCCCCCCTTTCATACAATAACAATCATGCAATAATAATGTATTTTCAATATTTTGACGCTAAAGCTACACTACGACCTTAAGTACAAACCTTACAAACTACCAAGAATAAGTAAATTTATTCATATTTGGCAACATATATCTGCTGCGTTGACAAAACTAGAATCGATGCCTCTCTATTGCTCACTGTCACGTCCACCATATCGGTAGCGGCTTCGCGAGAAGTTCCGAATTTGTCTCGAACATTTGGGAAGTCTGCCCAAAAGTGTATAAATGCTGCACCTAGTTCAATTACATCCCGTCTCAGTCGAGTTGATTCTTCTACTGCTATTGGATTTTTCATGAATGTGTATGTTGTAATTTACGTGTTAATTGAAATTCAAGGTATTATGGTGTATTCACGGCAGTAAATTTATACAGAATTACAGTGGGCGTAAGCGAGCATTAGACGATAGTGAAGCATCAACAAGTGCACAGACGAACGTGGTTCCGAAAATAAAATCAAGAAAATATTTTCAGGAATACTTAAATTTAGAGTTCACCAATACTTAAGTAAATGAAAAGAAAGGCCCCTGTGTGTTATTTGCTCAAAAATCTTGGCAGCAAATAGCATGAAACCAAATAAACTTAAATGACATTTGGAAACGCTTCATAGTGAGCACCTAACAAAAAATCCCGAGAATTCTTCGAATTAAAATTAAAATCATATGTAAAGCAGAAATCATTTTTTAAAAAAACTTTGGTGATATAGCTGAAGATGTACAGCATCAGTTTTTCGGGAAGTTGCGTGACAAATTGTTTTCAATTCAGCTTGATGAGGCAACAGATAGCAATAAAGATGCTCATTTCATTGTCTGTGTTCGATTTTGTGATGGTATGTCAGCAGTAGAAGAACTATTTTTCCGCAAACCAATAGAACTCAAAGCAACATCACTCGCATTATTTGCTATCTTAAATGATTTTATAAACGAGGCAAATATATACCGATGGTGCTTATTCATTGTCTGGAAAATTTCAAAGTGTATAAGCACTTGTGAAACAAAAATCTCCACTGTGTGTGTGTGGAGACATTGTATGTTCCACAGAGAAGCTCTGGCTTCCAAAGAAATGAGTCCTGCTCTGAATATTGTGCTCACTAAAGTGGTAACCGTAGTAAATTATATTAAAATGAGACTCCTAACATCTAGAATTTTTTCTGCACTTTGTAAAGACATGGGTGCGGAATATTCAGCGTTACTATTTTATTGCGAGGCAAGATGGTTATCGCGTGGGAAAATATTTGCAACGTGTTTATGAATTAAGAAATGAAATCGCTATTTTTCTAGAAGAGGAAAACCGATCGGAAACCGAGAATTTTCGAGATAGTTTATTTATGATGAAATTGAGCTACTTGGTCTATATATTCGAGAAACTAAATACCTTAAATCTTCAACTCCAAGAAACAAATACACATATATTCGATACAAGTAATAAAATTAATGCTTTTTGTAGAAAACTGGAATTGTGGAGCATAAATGTAAAGCAAAAAAACCTAAAAATGTTTGCAAATGTAGGAGAATGTGTTAAAAACATACAAGGCTGAAGAACATGTGAAAGTTGTTTTAGTAACTATTGAAAATCATCTAGCCATGTTGACAAAGAATTTTAAAAAGTATTTTCTTACTGACGACAACTTGGTAGCAATTTACGAGTGCGTTAGGGATCCATTTCAAAATACTCCAGAAGAGGTCACAACTTCCGAAGAAGAAATCTTCATAGACTTCACGGCAAGTGGCGAAATCAAAGACAAAGACAAAAACTCAGCTCATACCAGGTATACCTTTAAAAGCTAGAAAAGAAGAATTTTTATTCAAAACTTGGACAGTTAATTTTCGCTTCAAATTGGTGATATAGCACAATAATTTAGACCTAGCCATAAACGAAATGAATTGTTTTAATCCAGATACCTCAAAAACGGCTGCTCAAATTAACTCTTAGCAGGTATACCATTTTTAGGTAAAAGACGTTGGAGAATAAGAAATTTTATGTAAAAGTAAAATACAGTGTGGCTCAAAAAAGTTATTTCGTTTTAAATGTGTGCAAAGTACCGCAGGTGGCGCCCTCTAAATTTTACAATGAAAATGAATGCAGATTTCAATTTTTCACCTCAGCTGAAAATTGTGACAATACACAAATTATTAAAAAAAAATATTTATGAAAAACTAAAATCAAATTGAACTTTTGACACTCTGTATCTCCGAAATTATCCACTTTTGGACTGAGGTAAGTTGAGTTAGATCGTCATGACCTTAGGAATTTGTGGTAGCATTTTTTCCGCACCTTTTAGAGACACCCAATATATATATATATATATATATATATATATATATATATATATATATATATATATATATATATATATATATATATATATAAATCACTCTTTGAATTTTAGGCAGGGGTGAATGATGAGTTTTCTGCACTGAAAACGAGAGCAGTTCGTATCTTATTACCATTTTCAACATCCTGCCTTTGCGAAACCGGATTTTCTGCGGTAGCTGCTTTAAAAACAAAATATAGATCTAAACTAAATATAGAAAAAACTCAGAGCGTCTATTTCTAATACTAAAACCATCCTTCGAAAATCTTTGCTCTGCAAAACAGGCCCAAGGGAATCACTAATAATTATTAAACTTTGTTTTTAATTTAGTATTGATATGTTAATTATTAGGTAAATACATTGTGCAGTACTAATACAACCCTATTTATAGGTGTATTATATCAGTGTAAATGTGTATTTTATTTTTTATTATGTGAGAATGTATTTTGTTTTGCTTTCCTTTCAGTAAATTATATTAAATGTTTTTAATGAATGTTTTTAATAATAATTTCTTTTCTATACGCTTGCCCCCCCCCCCCCCCCGCAATAGCGTAATCATGCCTCCCCCCTAGAGGGGCGCGCCCGACAGGTTGAGAAACGCTGATCTAGTTTTAATAACTAGACATTAGTTTTTGACTTGTGCAATACATTTTTTTCTTTTCTTTATATAATAGAATACACGGAAATAAATAAATCAATAAATGTATTGTCAATTTTCTTATTATACTATATTTTTAACTGTGTTATGTCGAGAATTCTTACTGCTAACATAAAAGGGCGTATCGAGTCTATATTACGTACGCTCTATTTTATAATATGAAAAATGCCGATGTCAAAGGGTTTTTTTTGCAAAAACAACCTCTTTTGGTAAAGGTTTTGCCGGTTTCTTTGATGTAAAGGAGCTTTGATTTTGCATCTACGGCCAATAGCCTCTTTTCAGCGCTTATTTTTTTTTATATACATAAAGAAGCAAAAATGCGAAATTAATGTTTTTCTTGAATGATGAATTTTTTACTAAAAAAAAAGGTGCTCTATGTAGGAAAAGCTTGCAGGCATTTGACGAAATTGGATGTCCTATAATGTTCCAATCGAAAAATGGTTTACTTTTACTTTTTTTGAAAGTTTTGTTAGGAAATTCGGATTTAATTATAAAAAAAAATATATAAATTTTTCTTAAAGAGAAGTCAATTTTAATTATAGCCTCGCTATAGGGATTTCTATTTTTGATGAATGTCAACGATGAAAAAAACTTTTTTTAATAATTTTACTTGATTCCTATGTTTTTTGATGTGCAGAGTCCGAAAATAATAATAAAAAAGTCGTATCACCCACCAATTTTTCACATTTTAATATTCAAAATGTGAAAAGTTTATTTTCGAATGTTATTAGGTTGGCAATAAAATTAGAATGTTATAAGGTTGGCAGTAAAATCAAATGTTATTAGGTTGGCAGTTCCGATAAATGTCACAGCTGTTTGTTTTCTTCCAATTAATATAACATCGCATTGCAGTGTTTAACCCATGTGCTTTAATTCACACTCAAAGTATGGCTAATCGTGGTTATAAAAGCTCTCTGAACAATTTTTGTTATATATGTGGTGAGTTTGTAGTTAAAAAAACTTCAAAGAAACATTACTGACTTTGTAAAAAAAGTATACTTTGCACATTTTGGTATAGAAATCGGTAATCAAGAAAAATGTTGGGCTCCTCACAAAGTATGTTATGTTTGTGTCGAGGATCTTAGGAAATGGTATAAGAAAGAAAATAAAGCTTTTAGATTTGCAGTACCCATGGCATGGAGAGAGCAAGAAAATCATTCAAATGATTGTTACTTTTGCAGCGTTGATTTTTCTGGATACAACTCCAAAAATAAGAAAGTAATTGTTCCTGTCCCTGAGCCACCTCAGTTTATTGATAACGTTTTACAGTCTAGTCCCGAATTTAATGAAAGTCTACCGGATGGTGATAAGTTTCAATGTTCTCTAGAAAATTTAAAACCACAAGCTGAGTTAAATGATTTAGTTAGAGATTTGGGTTTGACTAAGTGAAAAGTAGAATTGCTTGGTTCTAGGCTCAAAGAAAAACCTTTAATGGAATCTGGAACATTGATTTACCATTATAGAACAAGAGATCAATAGTTTGCTGAGTTTTTCAAGCAGTTAATATAACATCGCATTGCATCGCGATCACCAGTATGGTTTTCGTAAACATAGATCAACAGGAGATCTTCTGACTTATGTAACACATGTTTGGAACAACTCAATTGAGCACTTTGGAGAATCTCGAGCGGTTGCTCTGGACATATCCAAGGCATTCGACCGTGTTTGGCACGATGGACTGTTGGCTAAGTTACGCTCTTATGGTATATCTGAAAGGTTCTGTTTGTGGCTCTCATGTTTCCTCAGAGAGCGTTCTTTACGAGTGGCGGTCGACGGATTTGTTTCTAACACCCTCACTATCAACGCCGGTGTGCCCCAGGGCTCCATACTGTCTCCTACTCTCTTTCTCATTTACATTAACGATCTGCTGGAAAAGAAAGGGAAACCAATCTAAAGCTTTGCAGATGACAGTACGCTTGTCTCTTCATTCACCTTGAACGCTCGGACATCGGCTGCTCAGGCGATTATCCGCAGACAGCAGGAGGTCGTTCAACTTAACAAAGACCTGGAAGAAATTCTATCTTGGGGTGACAGTAACCAAGTGGAATTTAACGCTACAAAAACCCAAGCGGCAGAAAAACGATTAAAATGGTATGGACACATAAGACGAAGCGAAGATAATAGGTGGATAAAGAAAATAATGGAGTGGAGCCCTATAGGGAGAAGAAAAAGAGGAAGACCCAGACGTTCGTGTAGAGACGATGTGGACGAGGCTATGGAGGACAGGGGTCTAACAGATGGAGACTGGAAAGATAGAAACGGATGGAATCAAACGCTGAGAGAAGGAAGACAGCGTCAACTGTAGAAAATCCTTGTTAGATATATATATATATATATATATATATATATATATATATATATATATATATATATATATATATATATATTAAACACTATTTTTTGATAAGAAAAAATACCATTCAAGCAAAGCAATGCGTTACGAAGACTTTACCTCTGGAAGTCTACAGAAGGAGAACTATTTAAGAAATCTTGGAAGAAGTAGAGGAGAGCATAGTCAAAAAAATAAAACAGAAGAGATTTAATTGGCTAGGGCACACATGGAGAGCAGGTCCAGGACCACCAATATATGAAATACTTCAATGAGAACCGGGACGTAGAAGGAAAGGTAGACCAAGAATAGGATGGCTGCAACAAGTCAAGGAAGACATGGAGGCAGCAGGGATTACAAACTGGAAGGAGAAGACGTCTAACAGAGAAATTTGGAAACATCTAAGCAGAGGAATATAACAGCAAAGAAAACGGGACTGATCAACCCATAAACTAGATCTAGAAAACCCAAAGGGTGGCCCTACCCCAAGAGGAGTGTTTCCAGGCCATTTATTATTTATTATAGAAATTGATGGGCTCATTACAGCTGTGTAGTTTTGAAAGGTAAATATTAACATAGTTATGTCGGGGCACTCCATTCCCCTAGCATCGTCGCTCAATTTGTTGGGCGTTAGTTTGGGAGCAAATATGTCTTGGCATGAACATGTTGCAGGCATAGCAAGGAGAGCTTCTCAAAAGTTGGGAATATTATTTAGAACCAGAAAGATTTACACCCCACAGCAACTGTTAATTCTTTACAAAGCACAAATTCGACCAACTATGGAATACTGCTCCCACGTTTGGGGCTCCGCTCCCAAACGTACACTGCATTTGTTGGATTCTGTTCAGAGAAGAGCGGTCCGTCTGATTGGGGACCCGGAATTGACCGGCGGCCTTGATTCGCTGGAACATCGAAGAACGGTTGGCGACTTGAGTCTGTTCTACAAGTATTTTCATGGAAAGTGTTCGAAGGATGTAGCCCGCTTAATTCCTCCCAAAGCGGTGCATGTTAGAAATACGCGTCGCGCTGGTGCTTCGCATCCGTATGAGGTTCAGCTTGTTACTCCGCGTACAACGCTTTTCAAACAATCTTTTATATGGAGAACGTCATCCCTTTGGAATAATTTGCCCAGCGTTGTGTTTCCCACCGAGTACGATTTGCAGCGATTCAAGAACAGCGTGAATCGCTTTTTTTCCGCACTCGTGCCGCTCCTGGAGCGCTTTAGGGACTTCCCTGCAGCACGTGTGCTAGACCCATAAAAAAAAAAAAAAAGGAAGAGGATTTGGTTTACTGCCATGATATTGGTAGTCTAATGAACGAATTTGGCATTGAGTACAAGAAGGAAGATTGGAGGCTTTTTATAGACTCATCAAAAACTATTTTAAAGGGTGTTCTGTAACACAACGGAAATACTTATGCTTCACTGCCTGTTGCTCATTCAGTCCATATGAAGGAAACTTACAAAAATCTTAACATGATTTTACAGAAAATTAACTATCCAGCTCACGATTGGATACTATGTGGAGATTTAAAAGTTGTCTTCATGATTCTGGGTCAACAAAAGGGATTTACAAAGTTTCCATGTGTGGGACAGCAGAGCAAGGCATCAACATTGGTCCAAAAAACAATGGCTCTTAAGAAAAACTTTAACACCTGGCGAGAAGAACTTTTTGCATAAAACTTTAGTAGACCCAAAAAAAATTCTTCTACCACCACTATACACATCAAGTTAGGCGTAATGAAATAATTTGTGAAAGCCCTGCCTAAAGATTGTGACTGTTTTAAATATTTGTGTAAAAGATTTCCTCATTTATCAGAAGCCAAACTGAAAGAAGGGGTTTTCGTTGGGCCTGATATTCGTAAAATGATGTTCGATTCCAACTTTGAAGCAAGGATGATTACAAAGGAAAAGGAGGCTTGGATATAATTTAAAGAAGTTGTTACTAAGTTTTTGGGCAATGTGAAAGACCCTAACTATGAACTTATCGTAGCTAATATGATAGACAAGTTCAAAAATCTGGGTTGTCTGATAAGCCTTAAAGTCCACTTCTTGTACAAACATTTTGACTTTCTTCCTAAAAACTTGTGATGTGAGTGAAGAGCAGTGGGAACGGTTCCATCAGGACATTCAGGAGATGGAGAAACGGTACCAGGACGGTGGAATATCAACATGATGGGTGATTACTGTTGGTCACTTCATAGAGAACAACAAAATGCATCACATCGGAGAAAAAACTATACAAGAAACTTCCCAGAGAAAAAGGAAAGGAAACACAAAAAAATAAGCACCCAAAATATTCGCATTGAAGTTAAATATGTTATCATGATACTACTCAGTATATATCACCACTACACCAAACACTTTATTTTTGCACTCGACGCGCGTTTCGCTAACCATGTTAGCATCATCAGGAGCGATGGTCGGCTAAAGCTAAACTACAAATCTACCCTATTTATACTCAGCCTAACCCTTGAATTACTCAAGCGGAACTAATGACATAGGCAAGGCCATCAGTTCCGGTCAAGTAACCAGTAGAGGGGACTATGAGGAATAGGCCCTCTGTCTTTATTTAAACTACTTTTACATTTTATGATTTCCATACTTTCGTATGCGTTCAACAATCTCCTATCAGATACATTCTTAGATTATCTAATGTTACAGTATGATCAGCTTCAAGGGCATGTTCGGCAATGCTAGACTTTTCTGTTCTATTGTATTTTAAGTGTGCTAAGTGTTCTTTAAATCTTGTTTTAGTTTGCCCAACATACTTTTTGTCACAATCATTACAACTAATTTCATAAATTCCACTTTTCTCACAATTAGGAATCTTATCTTTGGGATACAAAGTTTAGATAATGTTATTCGTGAATACTTAACATTATCTAAACTTTGTATGGAACAAAATAACAATCAATTTTATGTTCAGAAAGAAGGAACAACTAGGGGTAATTGCTTATCACCTTTCATAGCCAATTTATTCATGAGTAAGTTTGAAATCGAAGCCAGTCAAGAATTCGAATATTTCCCGAGGGTATGGTATAGGTATGTGGTTGATATTTTCGCGATTTTTGATACAAAGAAAGCAAATATTGATGATTTTATTTCTAAATTAAATAGCCGGTATGATGCCATTAAATTTACTTACGAAGTTGAGAACAAAGGACAATTGCCTTTTCTAGATATTTTAATTATTACAAATAATAATAGATTAGAATTTGATATCTATAGGAAGGACACAGTAACAGATAGATATATTCCTAATGATTCATTTCATTGCAAACAACATAAATTAGCCTCATTACATTTTTTAGTTCATCGTTTGGTCACTTTCCCTCTGAATAGAGTAAACTTTAATAAAGAAAGGAATCGTATTAGAAATATAACTAGAGTTAATGGTTATAACGATGACTTAGTAAATAAGCTAATAGACGTAAGTTTAGGTTTAATATTCAGAATTCCACCTTTTTTACACGCGAAGAAAATAACACCAAGTATGTCTCCATACCATATAATCCGAAATATAGCAAGAGACTCAATAGGGTATTTAATAAGGTAGACCTCACCTTAGTCTTAGTCTGTAAGTCATCAGACAATCTGAGGAATATCTTAGGAAATCCCAAAGATAAGATTCCTAATTATGAGAAAAGTGGAATTTATGAAATTAGTTGTAATGATTGTGACAAAAAGTATGTTGGGCAAACTAAAAGGTCAATTAAAACAAGATTTAAAGAACACTTAGCACACTTAAAATACAATAGAACAGAAAAGTCTAGCATTGCCGAACATGCCCTTGAAGTTGATCATACTGTAACATTAGATAATCTAAGATTAATAAAAAATGTATCTAATAGGAGATTGTTGAACGCACACGAAAGTATGGAAATCATAAAATGTAAAAGTAGTTTAAATAAAGACAGAGGGCCTATTCCTTATAGTCCCCTCTACTGGTTACTTGACCGGAACTGATGGCCTTGCCTATGTCATTAGTTCCGCTTGAGTAATTCAAGGGTTAGGCTGAGTATAAATAGGGTAGATTTGTAGTTTAGCTTTAGTCGACCATCGCTCCTGATGAAGCTAACATGGTTAGCGAAACGCGCGTCGAGTGCCAAAAATAAAGTGTAGTGGTGATATATACTGAGTAGTATCATTGTGCCAAAGATTCCACATTCCCAACTTAGATGTTATCATGAGTAAAAATTATAGCCTAATCAAATAAAAGTACGGTTTAAGTTTTTATTTTTTATGTATTATATTTTCCCTATTTTGAAATCTAATCGATGTCATATTGTGAGAGAACTGTGGGTGATACAAAAAACTGATACCAGATACGGTTTCAGCACCCAAAAATACATAACAGTTAGATGTATTGGTTTAAAAAGTTTTTACAAATATTTTTTCGTTGGCCTGTGTAATTTATTAAAATACGGGAAGTGTTTCACAAGTGATCTACATGAGAATAAAAAACCGCCTAAGTGCAAGTTGGACTTGCGCAATCATTATTGCATGCCGTGATTACTTTTAAAATAAAAATTTTTGTTACGGAGGTATAAAATAATTAGGGACCTCACCAAACACACACCCCAAATGAGTTTTCGGAAATCAACATCTCGGATTCGGACACAAACTTGTTTGTGATGGCTAAAAAAACTTTTTACAAAGTAAACTTCTATATCAAGGTTCTGTCTCTAGCAGAACTAGTAACTTTTATTATTTGTATAAGCCTATCTATCTATCTATTTAATAAGTCTTCTTCCATCCAGTGTCGGAGATATGCTTCCCCTTCCTTTTTCCATCCCCCTCGATTCTGTGTCTTTCTGATCCGTCCTAAACGAGCCGTCCTTTTCAGGTCATCTTTCCATCTTGTTTGGGGCCTTTCTCTAGATCTTTGTCCCAACCATGGCCTTCATTCTTGTATTCCTTTATTTTATCTTTCATCTTGATGTCTCATTGTGTGACCTGCCTATATCCATTTCAAACCTGCTACCTGTTCTCTTACGTCTATCACTTGGATCTTTTGTCTTATACTTTCATTTCTGAATCTTTTAATCTTATATTCAGCATCTGGCGTTCCATTGCTCTCTGTGTTTTACTCAGTTGGTCCATCATCTTTTTAGTCAATGTCCACGTCTGGGCCGAGTAGGGGAGAACCAGTAGAATGCATTGATCGAATAGCATCTTTCTTAGTTTCAGAGGAATCCTTTTGTTGGTTAGCATTTTCCTTTGCTTGCCAAATGCTGCCCAAGCCAGTCTGAGTATTCCTTGTACTTCTGCCGTTTGATTTGCTTGATAGGTGAATGCACTATTATTGACACATTTCACCAGATAAATGATCAATGGTTCTCTCGTGATAATTTCCATTCAACCTACACCTTTTGGAGAATATTCCAGATTTTTTTCGAAGTGTTGTGACTAGTTTTCCTAAAGAGAGTTTGGGAGGGAGGGCAGCGATTTTTGTGAATTTTTTAAAAATAATATAAAGAAAAATTAGCGCGAATATTACATCGTACATATTTTTGGCCTTAAATTTTCACATTTCACCCCCCACTTCCGCTTTATATATATATCAAGGATTTTCTACAGCTGACGCTGTCTTCCTTCTCTCAGCCTTTGATTCCATCCATTTCTATCTTCCCAGCCTCCATCTGTTTGACCCCTGTCCTCCATAGCCTCGTCCACATCGTCTCTCCACGATCTTCTGGGTCTTCCTCTTTTTCTTCTCCCTATAGGGCTCCACTCCGTTATTTTCTTTATCCACCTATTATCTGCGGTCCGTCTTATGTGTCCATACCATTTTAATCGTTTTTCTTCAATGGTGTTTATTGCGTTCTCTTTGATGTTCATTCTGCTTCTTATTTCTTCATTAGTTATTCTCTCCATACGTGTCACTCTACAACATCTTCTCCAATACTCCATCTCTACCGCGTTAATTTTAGATTTATTTCTTTTGTTGATCGTCCATGTTTCTGACCCGTATGTCATTATGCTTTGTATTATTGATTTGTATATGCGTGTTTTGTTTCTCTTTGTAATGTGCTTGCCCACAGGATCGAATTTAATTGTCTTATGCATGTCCGCGTTTGTCCTAATCTAGCTTTAATCTCTACTTCTGATGTTTTTTGAAATGATGGTTCCTAAATATTTAAATCTATCGGTTCCTTTGATTATTGTTTCGTTATCGACTTCTAGATTATCCACGTTTCCCTCCTTTGTTGTTAGATATTCCGTTTTATAAAAGTTTATTGCTAATCCTGCTTTAGTGTATTCTTCTTTCAGTTTTCTTACCATATAACTAAGGTCTTCCTCATCTTGCGCTATGATTACTTGATCGTCTGCGAAACTTAGAGTATGTAAGTAATCTTCTCGTATTGGGACTCCCATTCCACTACATTTTTGCTTCCATTTTTTTAATGTTTGTTCGAGGTATATTTTGAATAGTGTGGGAGATGTAGAGCATCCTTGTAATAGGCCTTTTGATGTTTGGAGTCTCTTCCCTATTTTATGTCCTATTTTTATGTTCACTGTGTGATGTTTTCGTAGAGAGCTTTTACTGCGTATATTAGTTCTTTGTCAATGCCTATTTCCTTCATCGCGTTCCACTTCCGATTTCACCTCCTAAAATTAACCTGTTAAGTCAAAATTTAACTTTCAGAACTTCACAGCTGTAATTAGGCCATCAATTCCTCTATTTGTAACAAATTTCAACTTTCTATGTTGAATAGTTTCGGAGAACATCGGCTGTGATATAGGATTGAGTTTTGGTACGGAACACTAAAAATTAAATCTGACGGTGAATCTTGCTTCGTTATTTTTCAATATGCCCCCCCCTGGACTTGACAACTTACCGGTTCCACTTTGCCTCCAGAAATCGAATTCACTTAAAATAGATGAAAACATCTGAGGTGTGCAGAAACCCTGTTACAGCTTGCTTGGTTGAGTTAGCGTCGGGAAATCGGCGCCCGCGCAACAATTTCTTGATGTTCCGAAATAGAAAGTCAGTCACTGAAAGCCAAGTTTGGACTGTAGGGTGGATGGTTAAGCTTTGACGCAACAATCCTTGCTAGCAGCCTGTGAATTGCGTGTCATGCCGTTTTTTGCATGACAGCCTCGCGCAAAACAAACATTATGGAAACAGAGTTGTTTCAGGTAATGAATTCTAAAAGCAATCTTCTGTGCTCCAAGGCGCTGTTGTCATGATTATTCCAGCTAACTGAATACTGAGAATGTTCTAGATTCCTTTTAGAATTCCTGGATGGTTACGTTATTTTATCTATTATTTGGCGTTTTAATGGAGACCGCTTGACCGCCCAAACAAGAATCTCATAATCATATAAAATAAAGAGTTTTAATTAAGTTACTGTGTAGTATGAGTATTTTCTAATTATTTTAGAACTGTATGTTTGCTGGGAAAGTACTGGCTCAATCACCAATTTTTTACCAGTTTTTGTCAAGTGATTTTTTCTAATGTTAAAATATTTTATTTCAGTTGAAACTTTCAATGGAAGCAACCTAAATTTTTGGAGGGTGGATAGAACCCAAATGGGTACTTATCTTTGCATCGCTAGCAACGACGTACCGCCAGCTGTTAGCAAGAGAGTGTCTCTATACGTAAATTGTAAGTATATAAATTTATTTTACTTATTAATAGTTTTTTTTTACATAAAATAAGTAAGTATGCCTATGCGGATCGATTCAGCTGACCGTGATCATACAAAAACAAATTAATTTATTTTTACTTCCCTTACTAAAAGGAAGTCTGCCTAGATCACAAACAACATAGTTACTCCTATCCGTCAGTGTGACTAATTGTTGGTTTGTTCGCCCTATAACTCTAGAACTAGATAAGTTATCGATTTCCCATTTGGTTAGGGTCAGTCAATTCGTATCTCAGTTAGAAAAGTAGTCCATAGTTTTTGAGCGATATTGATTCAGGGAGAGGAGGTTAAAAGTCTGGAAGTGGTTAAATATTGTATACTGTAACGTATCATGACGATTTTTTCAGGATGTCTGGTTGTCACAGTGAACAAATTTTAAGCATCATTATTTAGAGTCGCACATATCAGAGGGTACAAAAGAAGAAGAAATTTTTTCTTAAATATCGTAGTACAGGACCTATTTAGAGTTTTTGGAGTCGAGAAAATTAAAAATTTGGTTATTTATCGATCATTTCCAAATCGTACAAACAGTTTTATATCTGCTCAGTTTTAACACTTTTTTTAGTAATTTGACCTATATTAAACACAAATGAGTTCCCCATATTGGATTTTAAAATAAAGAGTTTACAAATAGACGAAAAGTAATTCATTAATTCGTTTTCGGCTGCATTTTCCCAGAATAAACGAATTTTCACGTTTTTTTTTTTCACGAATTTTGCAAATTACTACAAACAAAGCTCTCATTAGTTCTTTTTTTGTTATAGATGCGGGTTTTTCCGGTAAATCTATTTTTAGATTTTAAAACCGACGTGGAAAATAGGACAATATTATTTTTGGATCATAAATTGTTGAAAACCTACTATCTACGGTTAGTTAGTTTTTTTTTTTATTTCAGTATCTATAAATTTTGACTTGCCTGGCTAAGGGAAAATATGCTATCCCTCTCAGATTTTTGAATTTCCTCACATTTCAGGATCCATAGATCACCAAAAATCTAGAATCGCGTTTTTTTCATCGGTCGCTACATATGTCTGACTGTAGGTCTGCCTGCACGATAACCCTCAAATGAAATAAGATATCGATTTCAATTGTGGTACCCATATAATACCTGAAACCTATAATTTTTTAGGTATATCGTTTTAGCAGAACGGGGTAAAAGGACAAGGTCAATTCATTTTATACAGTTTCAAAAGTGGTACGTGGTTCCTAATTTTAGGTTTGTGATATATTACAATCTTCAAATGAAAATTACATGTAGTCAAATGTATATATATATATATATATATATATATATATATATATATATATATATATAATATATATATATATATATTTATCTATATATCTATATATCTATATATATATATATATATATATATATATATATATATATATATATATAATATAGCATATATAAAATGTAACGTCTCTCTGTCTGTCTGTCCGTTAGTGCGCTTATCACTGGAGATCTACTTATCCAATTTACGTGCTTTTTTTAAAAACATACATATATTCTCTGGCCAGGTTATAGGCCATATTTTATTACGTTAGGTAACATAAGAAATAAGCAGTGACGATAATAGTGAATCAAGTCGGAAAAAAGTTTTCCGCTAGCGCGTTCTCTTGCAATACACTGCCTAAACCATTAAATATGGAACAATATCATGTAGCAAAGAATATCTGTATTATATATAAAATGCAACGTCTCTCCGTCTGTCTGTCCGTTAGTGCGCTTATCACTCGAGAACCACTTATCCGATTTACGTGTTTTTTTTTAATTCATACATTTGTTCTCTGACCAGGTTATCTATAATCTTCTTTAATACATACATATAAAATGCAACGTCTCTTTGTCTGTCTGTCTGTACGTTAGTGCGCTTATCACTGAAGAACCACTTATCCGATTTATGTGTTTATTTTTTTTTAAACATATTTATGTTCTCTGGCCAGATTATCTATAATATATATATATATATATATATATATATATATATATATATATATATATATATATATATATATGTTATATATATATATATATGTATATATATATATATATATATATATATATATATATATATATATATATATATGTATATATATAATGCAACGTCTGTCTGTCTGTCTGTCCGTTAGTGTGCTTATCAGAGAAGAACCACTTATGCGATTTACGTGCTTTTTTTTTAAACATACATATGTTCTCTGGCCAGGTTATAGGATATATTTCATTTCGTTAGGTAACATACGGAATAACCAGTGACGATGATAGTGAATCAAGTCGGAAAAAAGTTTTCCGCTAGCGCGTTCTCTTGCAATACACTGCCTAAACCATTAAATATGGAACAATATCATGTAGCAAAAAATATAATATATATAAAATGCAACGTCTCTTTGTCTGTCTCTCTATCCGTTATTGCGCTTATGACTCGAGAACCACTTACCCAATTTACGTGTTTTGTTTTTTATTATATATATATATAATATATATATATATATATATATATATATATATATATATATATATATATACGCAATTGTTTTCTTGAACCTTTATATACATAAATCTTGTATTTTAATCTTGGATATAGGTTCGTTTAATAAAATATTTGAGTTTTTTATTAAAAAAAAAATTATTTGGAAATAAAATTAAGAAATGCAATCATTATTTCAATTTACGGCTACAACGAGAATTTAGTTGACAAAATATATAGACATATACACTTAAAATTTTGCGTTTTATATAAGAACAATTAGTTTAAAATCAACTTTAACTTATTTTATAGTATTCGTACCTCGAAAATAAGCAAACTAGACCAATATATTTCGGTCTAAGGCCAATGGCGAGACTGGTAAAAATACATGTGTAAGTTTGCAGAACGAAACTATTTTTTGTATGATTTTTTTTTGGTTGGGTTTTATGCTAATTCATTTTTGAAAATAAGGTTTTATTATTTTTATTAATTTTTATTTTTTTTATAATTATTGGTTTTCAGTAGTTGATAACTAATTACGTAGGATAGTGTTGTAAATTAAACTTAGGTCTTAAATATCTATTCTGTCGTTTATTGCGTTTCTTTCTTTTCTTTTTTCTTATTTCTATCATTTCTTTAATTACTGATTTATGGCAGTTATGGTCTTTGTTTAAGATTTTAATTTCTTTGTAATTAAATGTGTGTTTTATTTCGTTTTCTGGTTTGTTAAGTGCAATTGTGGCATTTTTAGTGTATTTGTGGCCGTTACATCCATTTTTTAGCAGTTGGCTAGTTGTACCTATAAATTTTTTTGAACAATTTTCATATGGAATAGAGTATATTACGTTAGTTTTTTGTTATGGGAGTGTTACATATTTAATATCATATACTACATATATATATATATATATATATATATATATATATATATATATATATATATATATATATATATACGAGGGTTGTGTAAAAAATAAGGTTCCCACATTTTTTTCAGGTGTAAGGCATTTTTTATTTGAACTGAAAAATACATCATTGGAAAGCTTAATTTCTTAGCTATTTTTCAACATAATTTCCAGATTTTTCCACGCATTTTTGTTGACGACTAATCCACTTTTGGAATCCCGCTTCAAAGAAGTCCGCCGCCAGTCCGTGGAGGAATTTGGTGACCGCTTCCTGCACTTCTTCATCAGTCTCGAAACGTTGTCCACCCAAGTGTTGCTTTAATTTTGGAAACAAGTGGAAGTCACTCGGTGCCAGATCAGGGCTGTAGGGAGCATGTTCAACGAGATCCCAGCCAAAATTGTCGATTAAATCCTTGGTTTGGCGAGAGACGTACGGGCGCGCATTGTCGTGATGCAGTCTAACGCCTTTTGTCAGTCTTCCTCTCCGGCGATTTTGGATGGCTCTTCTGAGTCTTTTCAAGGTCTCACAATAATTTTCCGAATTTATTGTGATCCCTCGAGGCATAAACTCACGGTCCCAAAAGACCGTAACCATCACTTTCCCTGCGGACAGCGTCTGCTTGAACTTCTTCGGTTTAGGCGATCCGGTATGGCGCCATTGTCGCGATTGTTGTTTTGTTTCCGGGTGACGTAATGACACCACGTTTCATCCCCGGTAACAATGGAGTCTAAGAAATCTTCGGTATTTTTCGGCGCATTCTCGAAGAAACTCCTGGGCACACTTGACGCGATCGGCTTTATGGGTTTCTGAAAGCATGTGCGGGACCCACCGCGCACACACCTTGTGATAACGTAACCTTGCAGTCAAAATCGTGTGGATTGTTTTTTTCACAAACCTCAGGAACCCGGGCAGCCAGTTCCCGAATCGTTATCCTCCTATCCTCGAGCAGAATTCGCTCAATCTTCGACACAACTTCGTCGGAGATCGATGGCCTTCCGCTTCTTTGCTCATCGTGGATGTCTGTGCGTCCTTCGGAGAACTCCCTACACCATTTGCGGACGTGTTGAACGCTGATACAAGCTTCCCCATAAACTTCACACAACTGCCTATGAATATCAACCGGTGGTAACTTTTTAGCGTGCAAAAATCGGATTACGGCACGAACTTCGCACCTGGCGGTGACGGCGATCGGGGGTTCCATCGCGGATGGTTGAACGTCGCAGCGAGTTCTACCAAGGCGGGATCTAGAATGGGGGAAATCAGCGCACACGGCGGTGTTGCCGGATTTCGCCTAGCATCTCGCGCGGCGAGTTTACAGCGTTGGGAACCTTATTTCTTACACAACCCTCGTATATATATATATATATATATATATATATATATATATATATATATATATATATATATAGATATATATATAGATATATATATATATATATATATATATATAAATATATATAGATAGATAGATAGATAGATATATATATATATATATATATATATATATATATATATATATAGATAGATATAGATAGATAGATAGATAGATAGATAGATAGATAGGTATAGATAGGTATATATATATATATATATATATATATATATATATATATATATATATATATATATATATATATATACATATATATATATATATATATATATATATATATATATATATATATATACTTAGGTAATTCCTTCCACACCTTCGAACATAAAAATCTTCGCTTTAACTTGACCAATTATCTTTAATAGCTGCGGCATGGGACATGTTTGCAGTCTAAAATATTTTTACTGTTTTTGAAACGTAAATAAAATTTATGTTATGCATTATTGTTTGGATTTCTGTACAAAGCTGTTGTTTAAGTCATCTACTTAAGTATGAAGGAAATCTTAAGAGCTTAAGAAAAATATTATTTCATTCCATCCAAAAAAATCCTTTGTTTATGCCTCAAAAAATTACGCTTTAGTGACTTTTAATTCATCATCTGAGGAAAATTTTCTACCTCTAACGTCTTTCTTCAGATCTTTGAGCAAAAAAACTATAGGGTAGATCTTCGAACACGATGAATCCACATCTTCCGGTAATGGCTTGAGCAAAGATTTGAAAGAACCAATCATGGATTTGGATTGATTCAGCCGATTCTCGGTGGAGATCCATAACTAGAAGTTTTGCAAGAAGCAAAACACTACTTAAATTTCCAATAAATCTTTTATTTTTAACACCATGACATGTTTCGCTGTACGACAGCTTCTTCAGATGGTTTGTTACAAAATGAGGGTAAAATTACTATAATAAATGGTTAGTTCACAATTTATGGCAGGTAATAAAATAATTTAATTAAAACAGATTGGTGGAATGGTAAATTATTTAAGGCTAATTGTTCATTTATTAAGGAATTTGAATTTTTCAATTTGTTTATTTCTAAAGATTCTAGGTAATTAAGTTTCAGGCTCTTTGTGCAAGTATGTAATATTTCAAAGTTTGGGTTGAATTGGTGGTTATTTTCAATTAAATGATTTGCGTAATTTGAGTTATTTTTTCTATTAATGTATGATGAAACATGTTCTTTTATTCTTTTTGAAAAACTTCTTCCTGTTTTACCTATGTATGTTTTTGAGCAATTTCCACAATTTAATTTTTATACTAATTTAACATTTAAAAAAACGTTTATTTTTATCGTAATCTGCAACCCTAAAGACCTATTATAACGTTGGAAAATTTTATGTCCACGGAAATGTAACTATCCGTAACTATCCAAATATCTATTCTACGGAGAATTTGTAATTTAAAAAACAAAACGATTTATATTAAAAAATAGATAAAAAGATCAAAAAACTTGCAGATGTATTTCAAAGTACCATTCATTATAAGCAAAATTATTACAAAGCGATGAAAACTAAAGGGCCGGCAGAATTTTGTCCAAGTTAGTAGTACTTCATCCGACCGTGTGTCGTAGGGTATACTAAAAATACTTTTATAAAAATAAAAAGAATACTTTCAATTTAATCTCGAAAAAAAAAGACGCAAGAAAATCTGTAATAATTTGTATCCTTGTATCATAAACTTTTCCACATTTCCTTTTTTTTTGTCAGACTTTCCACAAACAGTAATAAAAGATAGTAATTCCATTCGATGAAGCCTCTATTCCATTTAATTTTATTATCGTTTTCTCCATATATGACCTTAAAGCTCCTATCTGTTTTCCTTAATATCCGAGTCTAGGAGTTTTCCTTGAATTTTCCTTATTAAACATTTTGGAAAATGTGAAGGGAAATGTCTTGGGTCATATCCTTAATAGGCCTACTATAGTAGAGGAGTGTAGCGTATTTTATTGTTATTATTTTCGTTTAGTGTGAATTTTGTCACATTTGCATTTGAGATTATGTGTGTAATGGAGTTTATGGGGTGATGTTGGATGGTATAATGTAATTTTCGCAAAATTTTATGATCTCATCAATGATCTTCAACTTTATAAAGGCGTCTTTAATTTGAGGACTGAAAATAAATAGTAATAAATGGCACCTCTAAATGTTGACTTAGTAATTGAACCTGAAAAAACTTAAAAAATCATTTTTTTTTTTTTTTTTTTCCGTTTCCACAATAGGTAATGCAATTATTTTTTTTTTTTTTTGATGGTCTAGCACACGTGCTGCAGAGAAGTCCCCTAAAGTGCTCCAGGAGCGGCATGTGTGCGGAAAAAGCGATTCACGTTGTTCTTGAGTCGCTGTAAACTGTACTCGCTGGGAAACACAGCACAGCGCTGGGCAAATAATTCCAAAGGAATGATGTTCTCCATATAAAAGACTGCTTGAAAAGCGTTGTACGCGGAGTAACAAGCTGAACCTCATACGGATGTGAAGCACCAGTGCGACGTGTATTTCTAACATGCACCACTTTGGGAGGAATATGGAAAACATTCCATAAAATTACTTGTAGAATAGACTCAAGTCGCCAACCGTTCTTCGATGTTACAGCGAATCAAGGCCGCCGGTCAGTTCCGGGTCTCCAATCAGACGAACAGCTCTTCTCTGAGCAGAATCCAACAAATACAGCGTATGTTTGGGAGCGGAGCCCCAAACATGGGAGCAGTATTCCATAGTTGGTGGAATTTGAGCTTTGTAAAGAATTAACAGTTGTTGTGGAGTGTAAAGCTTTCTGGTTCGAAATAATATTCCTAACTTTTGAGAAGCTCCCCTAGCTATGCCTGCAACATGTTCATGCCAGGACATATTTGCTCCCAAACTAACGCCCAACAAATTGAGCGACGATGCTAGGGGAATGGAGTGCCCCGACATAACTATGTCGGGTTCAGCATCGTTAACTTTTTTAGAAAAAACTGCTGCCTGGGTTTTTGTAGCATTACATTTCACTTGGTTGCTGTCACCCCAAGATAGAATTTCTTCCAAGTCTTTTTTAAGTTGAACGACCTCCTGCAATCTGCGGATATTCGCCTGAGCAGCCGATGTCCGAGCGTTCAAAGTGAATGAAGAGATAAGCGTACTGTCGTCTGCAAAGCTGTAAATTGGATTCCCGGTCTTTTCCAGCAGATCGTTAATGTAAATGACAAAGATAGTATGGAGCCTTGGGGCACACCGGCGTTGATTGTGAAGGTGTTAGAAAGAAATCCATCGACCGCCACTCGTAAAGAACGCTCTCTGAGGAAACATGAGAGCCACAAACAGAACTTTTCACACATACCTCAAGAGCGTAGCTTAGCTAACAGTCCATCGTGCCAAACACGGTCGAATGCCTTGGATACGTCAAGAGCAACCGCTCGAGATTCTCCAAAATGTTCAATTGCGTCGTTCTAAACATGTGTTACATAAGTCAGAAGATCTCCAGTTGATCTATGTTTACGAAAGCCATATTGGTAATCGCTAATAATATTGAATCGTTAAAGTTCAAGTCTTATTAAAGAAAAAATAACAGGACGTTGATCTTTTTAATAAAAATATAATAAATTGATGCAGCAGGAATATACAGTCACTGTTTTAGTACAGTTTTTAAGAAAGTACAGCAAAATTTCTTTGAACATCTTTTATCCAATGATCATATTTTTAATTCTGGAATTACTGCAGTTACACATAAGAATTCAGCCTTGGGTGGTATTGCAAAAGTAATGGAAAATACTGTACTATTTTACTGTAAAATAATCAAACTAGGAGGAAAATATATATATTAGAAGATCTCCTTGCCCTTCTTATGAAGAAAATTCCTAGATCTAACACGTAAGCTGAAAAGTTTTTGGTCTGACACATAGATGTCGCCCTTTTCAAAAAATCCGTATGAATTTTAGGAAGTACCAACCTTCAAACGATACGTGTTAAAATTTCATGATATCTCGACGATTAGTGTACAAGTTACGGTGGTTTTAGTGACGCTACTTTTGACATTTTCAAAACAATGGAAAAAATCGAATTTCGTGTGTTGATTACACACTGTTTTTGATGGAAAAAAATACCGTTTACGCAAAGCAATGGCTTAATAAGTATTACGGGGACTCTGTCTCTGGAAACTCACTCATGATTTACTGGTATGCTGAATTTAGACGCGGTCGTACAGGTACAAATGATGCTGGACGCTCTGGATGCCCAAATGCGGTGGTTACACCGGAAATATCAAAAAATCCACAAAATTGTTTTGGATGACCATAAAGTGAAATTGTGTGAGGTAGCTGGCACCCTAAAGATATCTAAAACACGCATTGGTCATATTTCGCATGAACATTTGGGCATGAGAAAGCTCTGTTCGAAATGGGTACCGCGTTTGCTCGCAGTGGACCGAAAACAACAACGTGCTAATGATTCTGAGCGCTGTTTGGATTTATTTAAACGCAAAAAAAGAATTTTTTCTGGCGATATGTGACAAGGGATGAAACATGAATCCATCAGTACACACCGAAATCAAATCAGTAGTCAGCTAAGTAGACAGCAGCCGGTGAAAACCGCCCGAAGCGATCACACACACAGCAGTCGGCTGAGAAGGTTTTGGCTGAGAAGGGAAAAACCATCAATAGCGAATATTATATGAAGTTATTGGTGCGTTTGAAGACAGAAATCGCAAACAAATGGCCCCAAATGAACAAGAAAAAAGTGTTCTTTCATCAAGACAAAGCATCGTGTCACAAGTCAATGGTTACAATGGCAAAATTGCAGGAAATAACAGAATCAGATAACACAAAGGTACAGGTAACCGAAATGAGAGAAGAAAGAGGGCCTGCAGAATTAACTATTTCTGAAGATGAAGTCGATGAAGCCATAGCGAAAATAAAGACAGGCAAAGCATCTGGAGTCGACGAAATCACACTGGAAATGCTGAAGAGCCTAGAGGAAGAGGAACAGTTCCACCAAGTTATATATATTAAGTAAGATCGTAAAAGAAAAAAGAGTATCCAAGGAATGGAACACATGGAAACTTGGCAAAATTTCATGACATATCGACGATTAGTGTACAAGTTACGGTGGTTTTAGTAACGTTACTTTTGATATTTTCAAAACAATGCAAGAAATCGAATTTCGTGTGTTCATTTACACACTGTTTTTTTGATGGGGCGGGGGGGGGGGGGCTTGATAAGTGTTACGAGTACTCTGCCCCTGGAAAATCACTCATCATTTACTAGTATGCTGAATTTAGACGCGGTCGGGATACAAATGATGCTGAACGCTCTGGACGCCCAAATGAGGTGGTTACACCGAAAAATATCAAAAAAATCCATAAAATTGTTTTGGATGATCGTAAAGTGAAACTGCGTGAGATAGCTGGCACCTTAAAGGTATCGGAAGAACGTGTTGGTCATATTTTGCATGAACATTTGGACATGAGAAAGCTCTGTTCGAAAAGGGTACCGCGTTTGCTCACAGTGGACCAAAAACAACGGAATCAAATCGGCAGTCAGCTGAGTGGACAGCAGCCGGTGAAAGTCGCTCGAAGTGACCAAAGACACAACAGTCGGCTGAAAAGATTTTGGCCTCTGTATTTTAGGATGCGCATGGAATAATTTTCATCGATAATGCTGAGAAAGGAAAAACCATCAATAGCGAATATTATATAAAGTTATTGGTGAGTTTGAAGGCAGAAATCGCAAAGAGACAGTCCCAAATGAACAAGAAAAAAGTGCTCTTTCATCAAGACAATGCCCCGTGTCACAAGTCAATGGTTACGACGGCAAAATTGCATGAATTGGAGTTCGAATTGCTCCCTCATCCACCGTATTCTCAAAATTGGGCTTCCGGCGACTATTATCTATTCGCAGACCTCAAAAAAATGCTCGCGGGAAAGAGATTTGACTCCAGGGAAAAAGCCGAAACTGAGGCCTATTTTGAAGGCAAAGACAAATTCTTCTACAAGAAAGGTTAGAAAAGCGTTGAAGTGATTGTATCGCTCTTGAAAAAGACTATATTGATGAATAAAGTCGAATTTTGCAAAAAAAAATGTATTTTAAGTTACATTTCATTCAAAAAAATCTTATGTCTGTAACTCAAAAAAATGACGCAACAGGGGTTTCCAACTTACCATCCGAGAAACATTTTCGGCCTCTAAGGTCGCAAGACACTATATCAGATCTATAGAGTTATAACAAGGTAAATCCACCAGCTTACGATAGTGGTTTGAACTCTCCATTATTTTGAAAATTCGTCAAAAATAATCGTCATCGTTCTCTAAAGCAGCCAAAGGATCTTGAGAAATTTCTTTTCTCCAATATGCAGAAACCTTGTATTACTAAATCTTCATGTACAATCTTGAAAACTCTACTTCCGCTTCTTTATTAAGCACTAGGATCATTCGTATTTCTGACTGCAGCAACTCCTCGACAAGCCTTATAATTTCTTCAGTTTTTTTTCCACGACCGGTCTTCCTCTTCCTGAATTGGCTCTCGTCCTCATCGGTCGAATCGAGACTAAAATTTTACTGAAAAATAAGACTGTTCGTCACAGTTGAAACCTTCTTTCATAAATATCTTTGCTCTATTTCCGTCTTTAGCCTATTTGCTATCCCGTGTCCGGGTTATACAGATTCAGACCATTTGAGCTCAGTATCGGGCTACGTTAATCGCGTCCTCTCTTGCGAGCCATAAAGCTTCGAATCTGCAGATATTTGGACAACCCTTGAACCTGAGGACGTGCTCCATTGTTTACTCCTCGCCGCATTCGCACAGTACATCTTCAGCTTGTTTAACACTCCATCGTACTAGGTTGGTTTTACGGAGGGCGACGCAGGCTCTAATTTGGTTGAGCATCTTCCAGGTTTTCCACGCTAAGTGGGTTACCGCAAGCGGCTCTTACTTTAGGCGGACATTTTTTGGTGGTTCAACGTAAACAGTGATTAAAGAAACCTCTTCGGGACTTCAGTCGCCTTTGTTATATTTGTGCTGTATAAAAGGGATGTCTGTGATAGAACGACTGACGAAATTTTTCTATATACTCAAGCTCAGTTCGGTGTGTTGCGCGAGCTTCAAACCCTACTGCTCTATAAATCTTATCGAGCGGTGCGGCGTAGCTTTCAAGTATTAATTGCGAAGGTCTCATTTGGACCTGCTTACAATGAGCAGATCTACACCAGACTGGGTAAGCGTACTCGCCGGTAGAGAGGCATAAGGCTTGTGCGGCTGTTATTAGAGTTGTCGAGTGCGCACTCTATTTACTTCTACAGAGTTTTCTAAGCAAGTTGTTTCGAGTGGTGACTTTTTTTGGTTTTACGACACACATTGGGGCCAAATCGCAAAATCCTGGTCAAAAGTCGAAGGTATTGATATTTTGGTCTGAAAATTTGCATATGGGAGTTTTTGTGGTCGCTGATAACAAATTCGGTCGAAAAAATTAAAAACAAAATGGCAGCTTCAATATGGCGGAGTTGTGTAGCACAAAAGTACTTTTTTTTTAGCGATATTGGATTTCTCGTAGCACACGATGATTATTAGCTCGATTTTCTATAAAAACAAAATGGTGGCCTCGAAATGACGGACTTAACTGTAAAAAAAAAATAATCCAGAACGTCGTCAAATGGATTTTTTTGTGTTTTAGTTATGATCAATTTGAATTTGTATTGAAGGATGAAAAATAATAACGCATTATATTATTCAAAAACACGTTTATTAACCGTAATCACTGACTGTTATTATCAACTTAAATACTTTCCTACAACTATATTTACTAAGATTATCGACTAAAATCTAATCACTGTCTGACGAATTATCGCTATTAGTATCTCTAGCATCGTCTGCGTCTGTCAAGGTTTTCACATGTTCTAAATTTATTGCTGGTGGCTGGAGCAATTATGTTTTCAACAGGCAAGAACGTCTTCGTTTAAAAAAACGTTACTAAAAGTCTATGAAAAACATCCTCTATAGTTTTTACCCTACTGCACTTTCGTGAATATTCTTCGCGGAATTTGTTGATTGCGTATACTATAATATTGACTCCTAGATAATTTATTTTCAATCAACAAAGAGAGAGCAGCATCACCTAAAAGCGTTTTTTTTCGGGTTGGTTCATTAACGATTTTCTGTACCTTGAAACTTTTGTGGAGGCTCCGGTCAAAATGGACTTGCTTCCACTTTTCTCGGAATTTTGGTATCAATTTTCCGAGATCCGTTTTGATAGTTTCGAGTAGCTTATAAGGCCTGTGAAATTTGTTCATAGATAAATTTTTTTCGATGGTTTCATAGCTCTCATTGTTGTTGGCTAGTTGTCCTTTTATCAAATTGAATAAGTCTTTTCTCATCAAAGTAACTTCTCCACCATCTTGCTTGGTTTCTGAAACGTTACGTTAACAAAAACATCAGAAACAATTTATAAAAAACTTGTAACATATTTTTTTAAGCGTGTCAAATATTTTCAATATCCTTTATGAAATTTATTTATATCCAGATTCCCAGATGTTTTTTTTTTCCAAAAATTTAAATTTCTTATATTTCATATTCAAAATTATTTTTAAACCCCCTCCTCTAGAAATTTTTGTGCGTCCGTCCCTACAAAAACAAGTAACCACACACACACACACACAAAAATAACTAGAAGTTTCTGTTTCCAATAACTATAAATTTTAACGTTATATTATGGACGAATGCATTATGCGCGCGATTCGAAGCAAATTTTTATCATTTTCCCCAAAACCGTGTACATAAGCCAAATGTGCAGCTATCTGCAGCTAGTTTTTTTTTTATGTTTTAGAAAAATCTATTCCGAATATCAGAGTTGAAATTTCTTGTTGGGGACTAGAGGGGGTTTTTTTACTTATTGCATTATACATTGGCAATTATCACAGCGCGCATTCCATAATTTTGTTACACATTTAGCAATGATGGATAATTTATTTCATGATTAAAAAAAAATTGCTACGGATATAAAAATAGTACTTACGATCAGGAGGGTAGTCCATTTTTCAGAATCCCAATCGGTTAAAAATAGGGAAAAATATGCACTTTCTAGCACGACCTTTTTTTTTCAACAGTCTTACGATGTTGCACCCGAGACGTTCAGTATGATCTGCCCAAGTAGGTGTATGCCTAAAGTGACCATATGTCCCGTTTTGAACGGGACTGTCCCTTTTCTCGGTCACCAGTCCCGTTGTCCCCAAACAAAGCGCCGGGACGGTAAATAGTCCCGTTTTCCGAAACCGCGCGAAAATTTTAAATTACGAAGCTCGTGAGACACGCGCGGGCGGGGAATCACAGACCGTCGCGACGTCGACGATTGGCGATTCCCCGACCGCGCGCGCTGTCGGTTACCTAGTAACGCGGGGAGAAGAGGGAGCATTTATTTGGTTATTAGGTTAATCACGCGCATGCACACAGACTTGTCGCTATTGTTTTGTTTTTGCGTAATGTTCGTGAAGTAGTTTAGTGGTAAACTGGTAACTAATTTGAAGTTTTTCTGTTGTTTTGGAATTTTACCTATAGTTATGCCGAAACGCAAGTGTTCATTTAATGTCAACTTACAAGCAAAATACCCATTTATTAAGCAAATTAATACTTCCTCGGACGTCAGATGCGAAAAGTGTCGTACAGAGTTTAGTGTTTCCCATAGTGGTGCTGGTGATATTGAACAGCATTTGAAGTCTGAAAAACATAAAAATGCCGACCGTGCCGCTGCTTCCAGTTCTTCAGTGTTGAACTTTTTCAAGAATTCAAAACGCGCCAACTTCAAAGGATTTGGATATTGCTGCTGCAGAAGGCGTCTGGGGCTTATCACACTATACAAGAAAACCACAGTTTTTCGCTCCAATGATTGTGCGTCGAAATTAATCCAATCATGTTTTGATCCAAAATTCACATGTGCGCGTACAAAAACAGAAACTATTATAGTAAATGTTTTGGCGCATACAGCGATCGATAATTTAAAAGATGATCTCAATAAGTCCAATAGTATTACAATTTTAAACGACGCTTCAAACCACGGTAACAAGAAAATATATCCTTGTGTAGTGCGCTTTTTTCAACCTTATGAAGGTGTGCAAGTAAAAATTTTAGACCTCCAAGAGCAACCAGGTGAAACTTCTGATATCATAGTCGACTACTTACACCAAGTATTGACAGATAATAATTTGTCAAATAAAGGCGTGGCATTTTGTGGCGACAATGCTAATGTCAATTTTGGGGGGTGTAGCTAGGCGAGGAACTAATAATGTATTAGCAAAATTACAATCATCTCTGAAAAAACCGTTGATAGGTATTGGATGTGGAGCCCATATAATTCACAATGCAATAAAATCTGCTGCAGATGGTCTACCTTTAGATTACGAAAGCATTATCGTAAAAATATATTCATTTTTTTTATATTTACACGATTCGAGTTGAAGCTCTAAAGGAGTTTTGCGCTGAAGCTGAAATAGAACATCACCAAATGCTCGGCTACAGTAAAACCAGGTGGCTTGCGCTTATGCCTGCCTTGGAGAGAGTTTTAAAAATGTACCAGCCGTTAAAAGACTATTTTTTGACCATTGAAAAAATGTCCCAAATTGTTAAAAAACTTTTTTGATGATCCCATATCAGAATTATGGCTTCATTTTTTACACGCTCAGTCAGCAAGTTTTCACCAAGCTGTATTGAAGGTTGAAGGTCAGACTGTGTCGGCAATTGAGGCTGCAAAAGAAATCAATCATCTCAAAGACAATTTGGCTCAGAAACAGATCAACCAGTTTCTTCCATTTACTGTTCGTAGTTTAATTGTGAAATTAAAAGATAATGGCACTAATATTGATGAAGAGTTTGTGAAAAATACGGCCACAGAATTTTATAAAACAAGCCGTGAATATCTGGAACAGTGGACTTGCTTTCTTACTAAAGAAATGGAGATATTTCATTGGGCAGATTTAAGAAAAGTACCTGCATGGGAAGATATTCAAAAAGCGCTGGATGTATTGATTGAAAAGGGATATTTTCCCTGTAACAAAGATACAAGTATTTGACGAATTTACATTAATTTCAAGCTACGTCACTTCCCAAAAATTACCGAATGGGATAATTTAAAAGTCTCCACAGAAACTCGTTGGGTGGAAGTATTCAAACACTTTGGCACCAACAATCTACAACAGGAAAATTTTTTGTATTTTAATTGAATATATTTATGTCTACCTGGTACAAATGCTCCAGTAGAAAGAGTCTTTTCTCTTATGAATACATTGTGGACGTCTGAAAAAAATCACTTACAGGTACCAGTTCTGAAAGCGATGTTGATAACTAAGGTCCATATAAAAAAAACGTGCCAAGAATTTAATTCTTATTTAAAATCATCACCAACTTTATTAAAGCAAATTTGTTCCTCTGATAAATATAAATACAACTAAAAAAAAATATGGTGCATATAATTTAATAATTTCTGTCAGAGGAACTTTGCTTCAATAAAGCTGGTTAACTGGTGATTGATTTTTATTTTTCACAACTTGTTATAATAAAAATAATTATAATTAATATGAATATAATAACAGTCAATACTAATTGCATTAAGTTACACTTTTTCTAAATAAAGAAAATTAAGAAGTTGTGTTTATTTTCATTGTTAACCTGCTAACTTGGGTATAAAAAAACTTATGTCCCGTTTTGAGTTCAAAAATAAATGGTCAGTTTATGTATGCCACCCTCCACGCTTCGTCGTGGGGGCATACAATGCTAAACACCTCAGTAGAACTATTCTGACCATTAAAGGTCGATATATCACAACTTGATTAATCGACTTTTGATCAGGATTTTGCGCTTTGGCCCCAATGTGCGACAGCGGGTTTTGTAAATGAGAGACCTGTCTAGTACAATTCTCAAGTACTTTTAGACGATCCTCATATTGTAAGGTATTCGCCTCCCATTCAACGTGTAGTTTACGCCTTGCTTTTCTTGTGTTTAGGCGAAACGCTCAGATCTGAGTCTTTGTTGGGTTGAGTTTGAGTGAGTCTTTAGTAAGAAACGTATTACTGTACGATCTATACAATTACCTTGATTTTTATTTTTCGGAAGAGAAAAAATCGTAAAAATTGCAAAACGCGACGAAGTCGCACCAAATTCCGTCAATGTGCTTAGAATAACGACACTCATTTTCATGACCAGGTAGATAACTTAATAAAACGCCAATGTAGTACACCCATAAGTCTAATTAACAATTGAAGGCATTTTTTAAGGATTGTGTCTTATTAATAAGATAATATTTTCTACGACCACATACCTTATATGAATCTGAACTTCTTACACCATAACCACCTTAACCAACTTACCTAAAGTAACATAGACTACGAAACTTTCCGACAAAATATCCTTTGTCAGGATTGTAAAGACATTACCGTTGAAGTTTCTAGAAAATAAAGTTTCGTAATTAACAACGAACAAACGAAAGTTCTCTTTAACTTTCAAAAGAAAAATAACATTTGAAATGTGAAAGTTTTTCTTTAGATTTAATTTCTGCTAATGGGGTTATTCGTTATTAGATAATACAGAGTGTACCAACTACAGACATTACACCGTAACTATCCAGGAAAGGGACTAATGGGCTCGCCACAATACTCACTTACTAAAAGCGGACGTGTGTCGGTTCACAGACGGTTCCAAAACCAATGAAGGCGTTAATGCCAATGCACAGCAGAAAAATATCCCGAAACGCTGGCCAAAATACGAAGGTATTATTCGATTTGGACAAAACTCGGTATATCCGGCTTTTTGGGACAGCTGGTCACGAATATGAAGTTCACATTTCAAAAAACAAAATGATGGCTCCAAAATGGCGGATCGCCCGAACACAACAAAGGACGTGTTCATTCCTGTTGGTTCCGTGTTTTTCGTTTTATACTTATTTTTTAATGGCACACAAAGTTTAAGCCAAACATCAAACTTTGCGAAGAATTGCGTTTGGATGCTGTGGACTTTTTGCTATCTATTTTGGAATTCTGTCATCAATTTGACAATCGGTTTCTTCAAACTTTTTGACAAAATATATCTATGTGAAGCTTTTTTTGTCCCCTTCTGCTTCAATAGTAACAATAATTGTATTTATGTTATCACGTAATTGGTTTTTGACCAGTAGGAAAATGTATTTTCTTGTAAAAGAAATTTCTAGTTTGTCAGACGCATTCTCTGTAAAAATAAAAAAATACATACTATATAAAAGTTCAATATGTTCCTTTAATTTTGAGTAATTGTCGTAAATAGTTAAATAAAATTGGAAAAATTTGCAACAAGGTACTGAATTTTTAAAACATTTTTTCTATTTTACAACTTTCGCCCACATTTTTAAACAATTTTTATCATATTGCAACCATTTCCAAAATTTTTAAACAATTTACTGCACTGTGCAAAAATATCCAGAATTTAAAAATGGTTTTTTCCCATTTAGTAACATTTTAATGAAATTTTGAAGTATTTTTCAATTTTAGCAACAATTTCCCGAGTTTGTAAACAATTTGCTACATGTTGCAACATTTTTCCGAATTATTTAACTAATTTTGCAACAATTTACAAAATTTTTAAAGTACTTTCCTCATTTTACAACATTTACCCAAATTTGTGAACTATCTTTCACATTTTGCAACAACTGCCTGAATTATTTGCCTAATTTTATCATGTTGCAACATTTTCCCGATTTGTTTAATTAATTTTACAATAAGTTACAGAATTTGTTAACTATTTTTCACATTTTGCTACAATTTCCAGAATTTTCAAACAATTGGTTGAATTTTGTAGCATTAACCCGAATTTCTTAAGTTTATAACATTACCAAATTTTAAGAAAAAGCCGTCATGAAAGTAAGATTAACGCGTCCATGGCGTCCACGCACAAAAACTAACACAAATACTAAACTTGCGACATCTAGCATTCAGTTTTTCGATATTTTGACAAAAAATGTCTAATAAACGACCTCCAACTGATTTCACGACAACATTCAAAGGAGTTTTTAACTTATTGCTTGTTCTTTAAATACTTTTGGAAATACTTCCTTAAAAAAAACTCGATAATTGATCAGTTAATTACTCACTTAACGTTAATTAAATATGAAATTTCAGAAACACAGTGAATTTATTCTTACCTAGAGGGACAGCATAATTAGAATTCATTCACTTTTGCACATTCTATAATAGGTTAAACTTGATGACGTCTGATATGCTTCACGAGAGATGCTGCATGGCAGTTGACGCTTCGAAATGAAATGAAAGTTATAAGACAGGTACAAGCGGAAGAGTAGTCGTAAATCATACTAGAGGAACTGGCAAACACGAAAAAATCCATAAATAGAACCTTTTTGTTTCTTACATTTTAGCTAGCTTTTCGGGACATTTTTCTTCTATGCGCCGTGCACCGATGGCGCCCAAAAATCTTGCTGTCAGTAAATCTGGGCGAACACACATCCATTTTTCAAATGGAAATTTATGCCACTGAAGTGAGTGTTCAGCTGCTGGAAGAACGGCAGTTAAAGCACTGAACAATAAAAATATTCTTCAAGAGTCAGCGTAATGTCAAACAGCTCCTGCTGTCAACAAGTTTCTGAAGCTGATTAAACACCTGCCATAGTACCCAAAAAATATGCGAGCGAACTATCACCAGCTTTTTGTAGACGTTCCAACGTATTCTACAGAAAGGGAATATTTCCTTCTTGCTGGAAATGCGCTACATTTCAGCTCCATACTTTCTCCTACACTTTTTTTCATTTATTTTAATGATCTGCTGAAGAGCGCCAGGAATCCAACCTACAGCTTTACACATGAGAGTATACCTATTTCTTCATTCACTTTGAACCCTTGAACATCGCCTATTCATGTAAATATCTGCAGACAGCGTGAAGTCGTTCAACTTACGAAAATGGACCTGCCAAAAGTGTTGTGCCGGCGAGTAAGCCGACACCCACCAAGGCGGGAAAATCAAAGCAACGCATGATTTACACATACCATGCGTTACTTTAATAAAAGCACAAGTCCGCACACATGCCGCTCCTGGAGCGCTTTAGGGACTTCCCTGCCGCACGTGTGCTAGACCCATAAAAAAAAAAAAAAAAAAAAAAATTTACAAAGACCTGGAAGAAAGTCTGTCTTGAGGTGGCAGTAATCAAGTAGAATTTAACGCTACAAAAACCCAGGCGGCAGGTTTGTCTAAAAAAGTTAGAGTTACATATTTAGGATGTTGGTCCAAAACATCATCGTCATCAGCTTATCCCATCCATCAAAGTTATAAGACAGGTACAAGCGGAAGATGCATCTGAGTAGTCGGAAATCATTTGGTTTCTTACATTTTGGCTAGCTTTTCGGGACATTTTTCTTCTATGCGGCTTACACGGATGGCGCCCAAAAATGTTGCTATCAGGAAACCTGAGCGAACACACATCCATCTTTCAAATGGAGATTTATGCCATCGAAGTGAGTGTTGAGCTGTTGGAAGAATGGTAGTTAAAGCGCAGAACAATAAAAATAGTCTTCAACAGTCAGCGTAATATCAAACAGCTCCTGCTGTCAATAAGTTTCTGAAGCTGATTAAACACCTGCCATGGTACCCAAAAAATATGCGCGCGAACTATCACCAGCTTTTTATAGACGTTCCAACGTATCCTACAGAAAGGGAATATTTCCTTCCTGCTGGAAATGAGCTACAGTTCAGCACCATACTTTCTCCTACACTTTTTTTCATTTATTTTAATGATCTGCTTAAAAGCGCCAGGAATCCAACCTACAGCTTTACACATGACAGTATATCTATTTCTTCGTTCACTTTGAACCCTTGAACATCGCCTATTCATGTAAATATCTGCAGACAGCGGGAAGTCGTTCAACTTAACAAAGACCTGGAAGAAAGTCTGTCTTCAGGTAACAGTAATCAAGTAGAATTTAACGCTATAAAAACCCAGGCGGCAGGTTTCTCTGAAAAAGTTAGAGTTACATATTTAGGATGTTGCTCTAAAACATCATAATCATCAGCTTATACCATCCACTGCTCGACCAAAACCTCCCGCAAGTCATGCCACCTTTTTTTTTCTATTCTGGGCCTCTTGTAACCAATTTCCAGCCACTCTCTTCGAACCATCAGTCTACCGACTTGGTGGTCTACCTCTACTTCGATAGGCTTCGGATCTTGATCGCCACTCTATATTTTTTTTATCCATTATCCATCCTTTAACCTAGCAACATGTCCAGTCCAGTTCCATTTAAGATATAGAATGGATTTGATTGCGTCTTGTACCTCCGTTCTTTTCCTGATAGTGTGATTTGGGATGCGATCTCTAAGAGTAACGTCTACCATTGACATCTCCATTTTTCTTTGTATGACACGTATTTTGTTGATATTTTTCTTCGTCAATGTGAGAGTATCGGCTCCGTACATAAGAACGGGTAGTACGAATCTGTCAAAAACTTTTCTTTTGCTCCCAAACATACACTGTATTTATTGGATTCTATTCAGAAGAGAGATGTTCGCCTGACTGGAGACCCAGAACTCACCACAAATCTTGAAACATCGTAAAGTGGTTGTCAAGTTGAGTTTATTTTACAAGTATTTTCATGGTTCCTTCCAAAGAGATGCATGCTATTAATACACATCGCGCTAATATATCACATCCGTATGAGCTGTCAAAGTCCTGTCACTTCGTACAGCACTTTTCAAGCAGTTTTTTATATGAAGAACGTCACCCCTTTAAAACCATTCAAGAGCAACGTGAAACGCTTTTTTTCCGCACACGCGCTCCTGTAGCGCTTTCAGGATTTCTCAGCAGCATGTGCGCTATGCCCATAAAAAAAAAACTGCTTAGGACAGGGGTCGGCAACCTTTTAACTAAGGGGTGCCAGTTTTCATCCATACAACATTTTGCGTGCCGACATAGATACTTACTACAACTTAAATTAACTTAAAATATTGCTTTTAGAAGGTTTAATTGCAAAAAAATTTTAACATTTAACAAATAATTTTATTATACTAGTCCTAGGACCTAGTGTGAACCCTGTGCTTGAAGTTCTTTAGAGAGTTTTCTTATATCCGGTTCATGTCTGGTTATTTTCAGTGTCACACATGCTTCCGAGTTGTCTGTTGTCAGCCTGCGGGTTTAAAATCACTCTCATATGGGAAAAAAGTTGTTCACAGATATAGGATGATTCGAAAGCTGTAAGCATGGCAAACGCTACTTTCTTAAGACAAATAAATTTCTCTGGTAAACTCATCCAACAACTGAGTATCTCGTTTGAATGGTTCTGGCAGTCACCTTCTAATACCCTTCTTAATTCTACAAATTTCGTGTTCCATAACTCGGAGCTTTTAAATTCAATGTATTGAAGATCAAAATCATTAATGTCCATCCATGAGAAAAGAGATATGTCAAAGCAACTGCTGGAAAAATCCATTAAATCTGGTTTGATTAAAAAAGCGAACATAGGACCATGTTTATCAAAATCCTGACCCCTCTCGATAAATTCCTCTTTTAAATTAGTCATATATTTAAGAATTTCGTCTATTAGTGCATCATCGTCGACACTGGATATATAAGTTTTTAAATTTGGAAAATATTTATATGTGTGTGTAGTAATATCGCTGATAAATAAATCTGCTTTTAACTTGAATAATTTCCAGGATTCGTATAAATCCAGAACTGTTTTGCCTGAACCTTGTAACTTTAAATGAGTTCACTGAGATGGTTTGTAATATCAGTAAGAAACATTAACATACAGATCCAGTTCTTATCTTTTAGTTCAGGATAAGCATCCACTTGATTTTTTTCCAACAAGAACGATTTAATTTCGCCCAGACATTGCACAAATCTAGAGAGCACTTTACCACGGCTGAGCCAGCACAAATTATTGTGCAACGATATATCTGAATATGCCCTTTCTAATTCCTCCGCCTTAAATTGTCTATGGATCGGTGAAGAACGACCGACAATGTAGTTAACTATTTTAACCACCCTATCCATCACGGATTTTAAACTTTCAGCGGAGATTTTAGCGCACAAACTCTCTTAGTGAATTATGCAATGAAAATTCAAAACTGATCGACCCATGCGTTCAATAAGAAGGGAAACAAATCCTTTATGTCTCCCAATCATAGCAGGAGCGCCATCTGTCGTTACGCAAAAAATTTTATTTAAATCAATGTTCCGCATTTCAAAATGTTTAACAAATTCTTAAAATATATCCTCTCCTCTTGTAGTTCCCTGCAATGGGAGCAGACAAATCAGCTCTTCATACACACTGCCATCATCGAAGTATCGCGCAACGATTGCCAGACGGGCAATGTCATTAATATCGACACTTTCATCCAATGCTACACTAAATACAAAACTCCGTTTGATAGCGTCTCTCTGCTGTTTTTGGACATTTTTTGTGTCATTTCGGTAATTCGTCTCTCGATGGTCCGAGCTGATGCCGGTATATCCCTAATCCTGGCCAATATTGTATCCTTATTGGGCAAGTCGTCGAATAAAATCTCGCCAGTACGCAAAAACGTTTGCTTCATAAATTCTCCGTCAGTGAACGGCCTACCCTTTTGTGCCAACGATTGTGTTTGAAACTACATTCAGTTACCTGATTTTTTCCTTGGAAAACTTTGCTAAAGAATGTTGACTGTTTCTCGTATTGTTTACTTGCTCTTCGTATTGTCTCCCTTTTATCAGCGTTATCTTTAAATGACGATTCATGTTTTATCTGGAAATGTCGTTGAACACTAGATGTCCGGAAAACTACGCTTTCCCGACATAGGACACAAATGTTGTCCATGAAGTTTGAAATGATCGAACGTCTACCTTCTGTTTCTTCGCGGCTATAACGCAACGTAATTTTAATTTTTAAACTTTTCGACGACTATTGACAGGAACTGATGTTACTTCTATACTAATCTAAACGTGTAGCCGCTTGCTATATATAGAAAAATAATGTTTCCAGAAAATTTCAATAATCACGTTTATTAAATTTCTTAGAACAAAAATTATTATCTACAACGCGCCCATTGCAATCAAAGGGCCGCCTAGAAGTTAAACCTAACAAAAACTAAAGTTTAGCAATATAAAAAGAGTTGCGGCGCGCATCAGAACGATTGAAGTCAAGTCAAACAAAAACCGCCTTATAGCGGCTCTTTTGATCTGAATTGAGGACGTTTATTTGTGTTTTTGCCTAGGCTTATTTTTTGAGGCTTGCCGTCTTTAATACTTGCCGAGATTAAAGCCAAACCAATGCATTCAGTAAAATTATAAATTACAAAATATATATTTTGTAGTTTTTGGTAATAATACCTAGCGACCTATATAATATATCGTTTTTGTTTGTATCGTTAAAGTAATACTGTCTTCGATTATTTACTTAATTTCGAAACATGTCACAGATTACAGAATTAATGTGTAAACTTTGAATAGGTACGCGTGCCATTCAAAATTGCTTGATGTGTCAGAGATGACACGCGTGCCATAGGTTGCCGACCCCTGGCTTAGAAAATGAGAACAAAATCAATCTTATTTCAAATAATATCAGAATATTTCTTTTTTTTTACTACCCTAAAAGACAAGAAACGAAAATACTACGACCTAAGCCAATTTACTCTTCCTAACAAATTTTAAACCGGTTTTATTTCCTTTATAAGAAAATTCAACTTAAGCTATTAAAATGAAAATTTTAATAAAGTTCAACTAATTTATTGACTATACAACTTATTTGCTTGCACAATAAATATATAAATCTCCTTTAATTTTAAGTCCCTTATTTAATTGAGAAAAACGCTCTCCTTTATTTTCTGTTTCTTCTTAGCAATAAATCTAAGGGTTTGCTGCATTCAATTAATTCTAAAATATCGCCTTTGAAATAATTTTCAATTTTAAGCTAGCAGATTCTTGTCGCTTATTTACAAAGGTATGTCTGGTAATACAATAGGAATTCCTATATTCTCCTTTGTTAAACAGGGAGCTGATTAAATAAAATGCTAACTATTACTTCTTTCCTTCAAATCTATTTGATCTCCTACATAGTAATGTTCCCCAATTGCAACAAATTAAGACCAAAGTATTTTTTTTTCTTCTCAAAAGTTGGGAATATTATTTCGAACCAGAAAGCTTTACACTCCACAACAACTTTTAATTCTTTACAAAGCTCAAATTCGACCAACTATGGAATACTGCTCCCATGTTTGGAGCTCCGCTCCCAAACATACACTGCATTTGTTGAATTCTATTCAGAGAAGAGCTGTTCGTCTGATTGAAGACCCGGAACTGACCGGCAGCCTTGATTCACTGGAACATCGAAGAACGGTTGGCGACTTGAGCCTATTCTACTAGTATTTTCATGGAAGGTGTTCGAAGGATGTGGCCCGCTTAATTCCTCCCAGAGCGGTGCATGTTAGAAGTACACGTCGCGCTAATACTTTACATCCGTGTGAGGTTCAGCTTGTTACTCCTCGTACAACGCTTTTCAAGCAGTCTTATATATGGAGAACATCATCCCTTTGGTATAATTTGCCCAGCATTGTGTTTCCCACCGAGTACAATTTACAGCGATTCAAGAACAACGTGAATCGCTTTCTCTGCACACGTGTCGCTTGTAGCACGTGTGCTAGACCCATAAAAAAAAAAGTATTTTTCAATCTTCAACACACTTATTATGAACGATTTCCCGTAATATTATTAAGGTACCAAGGGAGTTGTATAGCTTTTATAGATAGGAAACGGTGCCCACAGATAGACAGATAGGCAGGCAGTGACGCAGATAGATAGGCAGACAGATAGGCAGATAGATAGGCACACAGATAAGTAGGTAGACCGGCAAATAGATAAGTATATGGATCGGCTGACAGCTAAATATATGTAAATAAAAGGAACAAAACCTATAAACATTCGCTTATTATTTTCCAAAAATCAATAACGACAACAGTTGTGTTTAGTACCCGAGCTGTTTCAGCTGTATGTAAAAATGTAATCTTCTTTTCTAAATTGGTGTTTTCTTGAAAATTTGTTAAACATATGAAAGAATATTTATAATTTCTCACTATATTAACTAAAGAATAATTGGGCCCTAGATATTAATCTATATTCTGACGAAGGCAATGTTGCAACAAATTCTCGAAACGTAAATAAACTACTACCACATAAATATATATTTGTTATCTACGGACTGCGAACCGAATAATCGATTACCAAAAAGATATGTAACCAAGAAAATCCAACAAATAAATAATAATAATTACAAATATATATATATATATATATATATATATGTATATATATATATATATATATATATATATATATATATATATATATATATATATATATATATATGGCGAATTTGAGATATCCTTTTGCGTCAATCACTGCTTGACATCTTCTGCCCACAGAGTCAATAAGCCTAGCACAAAAATCGGGTGGTATTTTTTCCCATTCTTGTTTTAATGCGATCCAAACTTCGTCCTGGTTTTTTTATATTTCTTTTCCTAATTTGTTTATCCAGACAGTGCCAAAAATTCTCTATCGGGTTCAAATCAAGTGATTGTTAAAGTCCAGCGCATCACCCGAATTCTTTGTTCAGAAAACCAATTCTTGGCCAAGCGAGATATGTGTTTTGGGTCACTGTCTTGGTGAAAAATCTATGACAGTGGCAAATCTTCTTCATAAGGAATCAAATTATTTTCCATTATCTCAAGATATATTTGAGCATCTATCCTGCCATTTATCTTTGCCAATAGCCCCGTACCAGACCGTCGAAAACAACCCCATACCATGATATTTCCATCGCCATGTTTGACAGTAGGTACAAGGTACTTTGGGTCATATCTTAGACCAACTGGTCTTCTTACATAACCAGTAGAATCACTTTCAAAGAGATTGAACCTACTTTCATCACTAAAGATTACTAGAGACCACTGATTTTGAGTCCAGTCCTTATGTTCCTTAGCAAATTTCAATCTCTCTTTTCTGTGACGCTTTGTAAGGAGTGGCTTTTTAACAACAACCTTCCATGAAGATTTTCAGATAACAGACGACACCTAATAGTCATGTCTGACACCAATACACCCTGATATTCCTGCAGTAATTCTTTATTAATATCAACAGCAGTTTTCTTGGGATTATTTTTCGCTTTTTGAATTATAATTTTGTCTACTCTCTTACTTGTTTTTCGAGATCTACCACTTTTAAATGCCGGATCAACATCTTAACACTTTTGCTGACAGTGACCCTATGCATGTTTAAAGATTTTGCTATTTCAATTTGTTTCTTTCCACTTTGATACAGAAAAATAATTTTATGTTTCAGATCTGAACTGTAATATTTGCACTTTGGCATTTTGGCAAAAACCGCACTCTTAAGGCTACTATACACGCTCCGGTATACCTGTACAGGCAACCTGTGCAGGTATACCTCAACAGGTTTACCTGCACAGGTTAGGGACCCACACACGCAATGGTGAAACTGTGCAGTTCTCGTTTAAAATTATGCCGGAGACGCGGGGAGAATGTACTACTAGCCTTTTATAGCTCTTCACATAATAAATAATATAAACCACCGAACCACCAAAATATAAACGTTTTATGCAAACCTGCTTTTTTGAAACCTCATTGAATAAAAAAAAAGGATAAATACCATTGCGCATTCTTCTGCGGAACTCTGGCACAGGTAAAAATATGTTTTTCCATATACACTCTCCGGTTTACCCGCGCAGGTCTACCTGTGCAGGCAAACCTGTAAGGTAAACCGGAGCGTGTATAGCAGCCATTAAACAATGCTACTAAATTACTTCGTATCAACGATAACATACTCTTAAAGCAGAATGATAAAATTATTTCAATGCTTTCGATAAGGACAAAACGCGTTTCTTAAAAACCTTAGCTACCAGAAAAGGCAAACAAATTTTTTAAAGTCGATAATAAAATTCTATAAAGAAATTGTCAACAAAACAAGACTAGTTTTTTTTATTTGTAAAGGATAGTATTTTATATTTTTGATTAAGAAAATGTTTCCATACTTTTTTTCGCCACTGTATATATTGGGACACCCTGTATATTTTATTATATATATATATATATATATATATATATATATATATATATATATATATATATATATATATATATATAGGGTGTCCCAATATTCCGTGTACATGGAGTTACTGTGGATTTCTGATATGAAAATATGACCATTTAAACCCAATTTAACTTAGTTCAAAAATTCGTAATTTTTTAAATACAGGGTGTCAAAATTATACTTTTGTTTTAGTTTTTCTCAAGTAGCTTTCTTAATAATTGTACTATTTGAATAAGATTCGGTGCTAAGGACGTTTCTGAGATGAGAAATCGAAATTAGCTCACAGTTTTGTTGTAAATTGTAGGGGATGCCACTTATTGCACTGTGCATAATTTTAAATTGTCATAACTTTTTTTATACCACTCTGTATGATATTTTTAATTATATATTCGTATTCTCCACCTTCTCCTGTCTAAAAAAGCTCTCTCAGTAAATGTTGCTCCTAGCAACAGTTTCTGAGATAGTGGAATGTTTTTGTTTGTTGAATACAAATTTATCAATTTGTGGGTAATCTTTTATGCCCTTAGCCAGTTGGTTTTTACATTCTTACTGTTGCTGGTTCGTTGGTCTTTAAATTTATTATTGTTGTTAGCCTGTTCAAAGACTATTCTTTTAGACCTGTCCTAAGCCTGGATGAAGTGTGGATGGAAATAAAAAATGGAAACAAACATCCCATTTACTCGGAGCACCATTTACCAAGAGAGCTTTCTGAATGTAGTAGTATAATACTTCGTGAATTTGCGTATAATCTCTAATTGAAATGAAGGAAAATACGAGCAGAAATTCTTAGCACGTGAGGCCTCAATCTTTACCGTACTTCACATTCTAATCTACGTAAAGTTAAACTTTCCGGCAAAGACAATTAAACTTTGAAACCTCAAATTTGGCCCAGTAATCAGTTTGGTTGTGAAATTAGTATATAATCAACCTCTAAAGTGGCTCGACTGAATCATTCGACCGCTAATAATTGAGTCCCAACTTTGTTCTATTATCGGTCAAGTTTCTAAGTTTTGGGTTGTGTCTGTACTATTTTGACTAGAGTCAAGTGATTTAGTTTTGTGGAAGGAAAAGGGCTGTTGTAATTAATTTGTTAATAATCTAATAGAGAAATGTGTATTTTCATATACAATACACATATACAAACTACAAAGATTGTGTTGTTAAGAGAATAATTTTCTTAAATCTAAAATCTTAAACTGACTTCTACGCAGGGCCGGATCTACTTAAGGGCTTTTTGGGCTGCAGCCCAGGGCCCCCAGCCGTATACCTACATCACTATAGAAAACAGTTTTCTGATAAAATGGCAATTAGCTGAGTAATTAGGTAGGTCCCTAAGTAGTATTAGCCCAGGGCCCCACAAATTCACGATCCGCCCCTGCTTCTACGAGTAGACAATTACCATATATTTAAAAAAATAGGTCATTATCTGCCATGGCACACAAATTTTTTCATGGTCACTATTCACGCCTTTGAAAAGTAAAGTCCTGACTAAAAAAAGTCAACATCTGTACTGGATATACTCTATACCTTGTCCAACACGATTCTAAGACAATAGATTAACTCGACTTAAGTATACTAAGAATGCCTCTACGGGCATACATAAGCACGAATCAAATTAAAATCGTGGATTTTTTTTTTATGAGTCTAGCACACGTGCTGCAGGGAAGTCCTTAAAGCGCTCCAGGAGCGGCATGTGTGCGGAAAATGCGATTCACGTTGTTCTTGAATCGCTGTAAATTTTACTCGGTGGGAAACACAGCCCTGGGCAAATTATTCCAAAGGATGATGTTCTCCATATAAAAGACTGCTTGAAAAGCGTTGTACGCGGACTGACAAGCTGAACCTCATACTGATGTGAAGTATTAGCGCGACGTGTATTTCTAACATGCACCGCTCTGGGGGGAATTTGGGGGTACATCCTTTGAACACTTTCCATGAAAATACTTGTAGAACAGACTTAAGTCGACAACCGTTCTTCGATGTTCCAGCGAATCAAGGCCGCCGGTCAGTTCCGGATCTCCAATCAGACGAACAGCTCTTCTCTGAACAGAATCTAACAAATGTAGAGTATGTTTGGGAGCGGAGCCCCAAACATGGGAGCAGTATTCCATAGTTGGTCGAATTTGAGCTTTGTAAAGAATTAACAGTTGTTGTGGACTGTAAAGCTTTCTGGTTCGCAATAATATTACCAACTTTTGAGAAGCTCTCCTTGCTATGCCTGCAACAGGTTCATGCGAGGACATATTTGCTCCCAAATTAACGCCCAACAAATTGAGTGACGATGCTAGGGGAATGGAGTGCCCCGAGATAACTATGTTGGGTTCAGCAACGTTAACTTTTTTAGAAAAAACTGCCGCCTGGGTTTTTGTAACGTTAAATTCCACTTGGTTACTATCATCCCAAGATAGAATTTCTTCCAGGTCATTGTTAAGTTGAACGACCTCCTGTGGTCTGCGGATATTCGCCTGAGTAGCCGATGTCCCAGCGTTCAAAGTGAATGAAGAGATAAGCGTACTGTCATCTACAAAGCTGTAGATTGGATCCCCGGTCTTTTCCAGCAGATCGTTAATGCAAATGAGAAAGAGAGTAGGAAACAGTATGGAGCCTTGGGCACACCAGCCTTGATAGTGAAGGTGTTAGACAGAAATCCGTCGACCGCCACTCGTAAAAAACCCTCTCTGAGGAAACATGAGAGCCACAAATAGAACTTTTCAGACACGGTCGAATGCCTTGGATATGTCAGGAGCAACCGCTCGAGATTCTCCAAAGAATTCAATTGCGTTGTTCCAAATATGTGTTACATAAGTCAGAAAATTTCCTGTTGATCTATGTTTACGAAAACCATACTGGTGATCGCTAATAATAATAACACAGGGGAACAGCTGTTTTGGTGTCGAGGTTTTTTTTGAGCTGATTCTATATCAATTTGATGTCCTGAATTCAAATAACGTATTCATTTGTACCTAGGAGCTCAAATTTTTAAGATATACAATTTTAGGGAAATATAAGTTACATTATTGTAACTCAAATCCGTAAGTGTAGTAAACAAAAGTAGATACGAAATTTTTATTTTAGTTATACAAAATACAATATTATGTCGTACTTACAAACAAAAAAAAACATTGAAGAAATGAAATAGTCACTCAACACTTGGAAAGCTTCTTTTCCGCGACATTCTTGAATGTTTTTTTAAACAGTCCCTTTTTAAACTCCAGCAGTAATCTGCCCTCATGTGCATGTCCCATCTTCCTTGGTAGCGGTCCTCCATAACTTTAATATCTTGGTGAAATCTTTCACCTTGTTCCTCACTCATGTCTCCTAAATTTTCTGGAAAACGGTCTAAGTGGCTGTGTAAATAGTGTATTTTAATACTCATATTGCACCCTAAGGATTTGAAACTATTAAGCATCTTGTTAACCATTTCAACATAGTTTTGAGCTTTATGTTTGCCTAGAAAATTTTCTACAACTGCAACAAATGATGTCCAAGCTTCTCGTTCAACTTGATTCATTGAATTTATGAAGGCAGGATCCTTAATTAATTGTCTTATTTGTGGGCCGTCAAATATCCCTGCTTTGAGTTTTTCTGTGCTCAACTGATGCATTTTTACCCCTATATATGCAAAACAAGACCCATTCTTATCAAGAGCCTTTACAAATTGCTTCATTAAGCCCAACTTTATATGTAACGGAGGAAGTATGATTTTTTTCTCTTTCAACCAAAGCGTCGTTAATGACATTCTTTTCCCCAACGTCCATGTTTTCTCTCTGAGGCCAATCTTTTCTAACCCAGTGTGTGTTTTGTCCCTACTATCCCAGAGGCACAAGAAACACGGATATTTCGTGTAACCACTTTGCTGCCCAAGAAGAAAGTTTACCATTTTTAAGTTCTACACAAATTATCCATTGATGTTCGTAATACTTTATCTTCTGCAAGACCAAAGCTATGGTATTATATTCTTCTTTCAGTTTCGTTGAGTGAGCTAGTGGTATTGAACCATATTTATTCCCATTATGTAGAAGGACACATTTTAAACTTCGCTTTGAACTGTCAATAAATAGGCGCCAATCATCTGGAATATATTCAGAAAGTCCCATTTCTTTCATGAGTCCCCTAATTTCGTGACAAAATACAAGATTGTCTTCTTGAGAAAAGAATGGTAGCAGATCTTTTTCTCTTGTACGGTAAAAGGTAATTTTGGTTCCTTGTTCCAGTAAATTTTTGTCGTTCATCCCTAGAAGCCAGTACTTCAGAAGCTTTTTTCGATAAATTGAGATCCCTGGTGAGATCATTTAATTCATTTTGATTGAAGCGTTGAGGAACTGATGACGTCCCCTCATAGTCACTGTTAGTTTCATTAGCATCAGAACTTTTATTAGCATTAGAAGAGCGATCAGAGGGAAAATATTCGTCATCAGAGATATGTGGTAGCTGATGAAATGTTGGAATCGGTATTTCATCTGAGTGCGGGATAGGGCGTATTGCCGAGTCTAAATTGGGATAAGTCCACTTACTGCGGTTATTTCGATTGATTCCATTAGTATTTACTAAACAGAAAATAACAATCATTGAAGTGGTTTTTTGGTTCTCTCCAAACCATTAGTACGCCGAATTTTAGACATTTTTCTTTTCCCGGTAGTCCACTGCCGTAAATGCTCTGTACAAGTTTTACATACGAGATGCGGGGCCCACGTTTTGTCCTGATCACCAAGCTTAACTCCAAAGTATCCAAGATACGCTCGCTTTACAAAGTCAGTAATAGTTTGTCTGTTTTGTTGAAACATGTATTCTCCGCATATATAGCAAAACACATCAGGTTGATTTACACAACTTCTTCTTGAACTGGAACCTGAACTCATTTTAATTCTGTTCAATAACACAAAAACACTCTTTTCTTAACATAAAATAACACGCCGATTTCGATCTACTCTCATTAGTAAGAACGCACAAACTGACGAGACTTACCCGAGTTAGGTGATTAAAAGGGTCAGTTCAGGTACCTGATAGGCAATGGTTCCACTATTTATAGATTTAACCTGGAATTTACTCAATTACAGACTGACAATAAAACCATTGTACCTACATTAATGAATATATAATAATTTTAGAACTCTCATAAATGAATATACTGAATAAAAACCACATTGGTAGATAAGTTGATGTATCTAAAAAAGTAGAGCTGATAGAGAAAAACGGATTGCATGTATAGATTTAGCGTCCCAAATATAGTTAAAATCAGCTCTAAAATCCCAGGCACCAAAACAAAAATATTTTTTTTGTTGCCCTGTGTAATTCAAGATATTTTAGAAGATGCGCCGATTGCGAAGCTTGACTTTCCGACCACTAAGCTTGTTAACCGAAAAATAGATTATCGCTAACTTCTGGTTAAAAAGAATGATATATCAAACAAGAACATATTGTCAATGACAAATAGGATATCAGCCATTTCCGTCAGGTCTATTATAATTTAATATGATAAATATAGTACAATTGCGAAACAAACTTTAACATAACCTGTATAAATTCACATTCTTTATCAATTATAAACGTAAAAGCAAATAGCCCTAAAATACAATCGATGCGACGGCATTCTAATAAGTCGGGTCAAACGTCATGTCATTTTCTGAATTAATTCGAAAAAAGCAGAGTTCCCAAAATATGTGCGAAGAAAATTTGGCATTTGTCAAATTTAGTTTACCAGTTGTCAAATTTGATATCGGTATGTTCAAAATTTAAAGAATTGCCCACAAAGGGTTGCGTTCAGCATTCAATAAAATACAGTTAACAACAGGTTATGTTTTAAAATTAGCAACACTTCACATCAAGTTTAAAAAACATCAAAACATGATAAATGAGTACCATACTTTTTTTAATCAAAGTTAGGTAAGGATTGAAATTAGAATGAACTATGTATTTTAAACAGAATGAAAGGGAACGTACATAAATATAAAAAACTATCATCGATACCTAGGAATATTATATACTCGATTATGTATGTTGGAATATATACGAGTATACATATATATATATATATATATATATATATATATATATATATATATATATATATATATATATAATAACAATCCTAAGTTTAACTACTGGGAAACGCCCTTATAAGGAGAAGAGATGAGCAATCAAAGATCTAAAGGCTCTAGTATCTGCTTTTTATTTTTATTATCGAGCTTTCGCTGCCTAATGGTAGCTTCTTCTGGATTCTAAAAATGCAAACCAGGTACAGAAAATAAACCAAAACGTTCGTTTTTTTAAAATGTGATTAAATTATTATTTCATTGTGTTTTTACTTTTTTATTGTAAATTTAGTTAACATTGTTTATTGCCTATTGGCTTATAAGTGTAACCTATTGTTACATGAAAACAAATAAATTATTATCTATATATATATATATATATATATATATATATATATATATATATATATATATTTATATATTTCAACATACATAATCGAGTATATATATATATATATATATATATATATATATATATATATATATATATAGAAAAAGGAAGGACAATAACAGGGCACTGGCAACAAACAATCCTAAGTTTAACTACTGGGAAACGCCCTTATAAGGAGAAGAGATGAGCAATCAAAGATCTAAAGGCTCTAGTATCTGCTTTTTATTTTTATTATCGAGCTTTCGCTGCCTAATGGTAGCTTCTTCTGGATTCTAAAAATGCAAACCAGGCACAGAAAATAAACCAAAACGTTCGTTTTTTTAAAATGTGATTAAATGAATTGTACGACTGTATGTGAAAATTACTTACAAAAATGTCAGCAGTTAGTTCATCTCTGGTGAAGACAATGAAATTTGCATTTTTGTTGGCCAGGTAGTATGAATGATTACACAAACATGATTAAAAGACATTTAGACAGTTACACAAATATTAAAAATAAAACTTTGTCAATAAACGTTAGTTAAAAACACTTTTTGAAGACCGAAATATCACTGCAAGAAACACCATGATGTTGAAATGGTACTCCATTTTAAAATTTTTGACGTCGAGTTTAGTAACTATTTAGTGATATTTAAGTCCGAACCGGATATTGTTGGTAGTCTATGTCGTCATCAGGTCGACAAAAAACCATAAAAAGCATTGAAGTTAGGGATGTGGTAAATTTTTTAGGTGGATGCTAATTTTAGATAAATTATTAATTATTAATGATATCTATTTTTTTAGTTGTAATTTTATAAAAAAGGGGGGACTTAAATTTGATGAATGTTACTCCTCGACGAGTTATTTATTATTAATTATATTAATTCTTTAATTTTATAATCAAGAGATTCATAGACTAATTTTAAAAATTTGAAAGAGAAAATTAATACTGGACATTATTTATTATTTGTCATATTTAATTTTTTTAATTATTTAATTTTAACAAGAAGACATAGAAAAGTAACTGATAATAAATAGCAAAAATGACAGAAAGAAACGTCAACTTTACTAGAAACTAATTTTTTCATAAAGATCGTTCTTTTTTATTGGTTTGGTATAGTTTTGTGTTAGTAAATAAATATACATGGAGCTCAATCCTTCTATGTCTTTTTTGTGATTGAGATTATTTTTACAGGTTTTTATGTAACACATTTCCAAGAAACTTCTTCTGAAATAATGAATCTCAACATCCAGAATGAAGCTGTTGTTATATTGCACTCTGTGATCTGTGTTATTTACGTGTAAGCTCAAGCTAGTTGCGTTAGGTTTGTGTTTTACTATCACTTTTGTGTAGCGCTAATCTTTTAGAGAGCTTTTGTGAAGCTCTCTAAGCTCTCTAAAGCTCTCTAAAAGATTAGCGCTACACAAAAGTGATAGTAAACACAAACCTAACGCAACTAGCTTGAGCTTACACGTAAATAATACAGATCACAGAGTACAATATAACAACAGCTTCATTCTGAATGTTGAGACTAATTATTTCAGAAGAAGTTTCTTGGAAATGTGTTACATAAAAACCCGTAAAAATAATCTCAATCACAAAAAAGACATAGAAGAATTGAGCTCCATGTATACTTATTTACTAACACAAAACTATACCAAACCAATAAAAAAGAACGATCTTTATGAAAAAATTAGTTTCTAGTAAACTTGACGTTTCTTTTTTTCTCTTTCTGTCATTTTTGCTATTTATTATCGGTTACTTTTCTATGTATTCTTGTTAAAATTAAATAATTAAAAAATTAAATATGACAAATAATAAATAATGTCCAGTATTAATTTTCTCTTTCAAATTTTTAAATTAGTCTATGAATCTTTTGATTATAAAATTAAAGAATTAATATAATTAATAATAAATAACTCGTCGAAGAGTAACACTCATCAAATTTAAGTCCCCCCCTTTTTTATAAAATTAAAACTAAAAAATAGATATCATTAATAATTAATAATTTATCTAAAATTAGCATCCACCTAAAAAATTTACCACATCCCTAACTTCAATGCTTTTTATGGTTTTTTGTCGACCTGATGACGACATAGACTACCAACAATATCCGGTTCGGACTTAAATATCACTAAATAGTTACTAAACTCGACGTCAAAAAATTTTAAAATGGAGTACCATTTCAACATCATGGTGTTTCTTGCAGTTATATTTCGGTCTTCAAAAAGTGTTTTTAACTAATGTTTATTGACAAAGTTTTATTTTTAATATTTGTGTAACTGTCTAAATGTCTTTTAATCATGTTTGTGTAATCATTCATACTACCTGGCCAACAAAAATGCAAATTTCATTGTCTTCACCAGAGATGAACTAACTGCTGACATTTTTGTAAGTAATTTTCACATACAGTCGTACAATTCATTTAATCACATTTTAAAAAAACGAACGTTTTGGTTTATTTTCTGTGCCTGGTTTGCATTTTTAGAATCCAGAAGAAGCTACCATTAGGCAGCGAAAGCTCGATAATAAAAATAAAAAGCAGATACTAGAGCCTTTAGATCTTTGATTGCTCATCTCTTCTCCTTATAAGGGCGTTTCCCAGTAGTTAAACTTAGGATTGTTTGTTGCCAGTGCCCTGTTATTGTCCTTCCTTTTTCTATATATAAATATATATATATATATATATATATATATATATATATATATATATATATATATATATATATATATATATATATACTCGATTATGTATGTTGAAATATATAAATATATATATAATATATATATATATATATATATATATATATATATATATATATATATATATAGATAATAATTTATTTGTTTTCATGTAACAATAGGTTACACTTATAAGCCAATAGGCAATAAACAATGTTAACTAAATTTACAATAAAAAAGTAAAAACACAATGAAATAAGAGGCACAACGGAAAAGACAAGAAGCCACCTCTGCTGACAGAGCCATCAAATCCCTGTGCTAATTTCAACTAGACTTAAGAAAAATGCATTTAATGAGTAATAAGCTCCTGGAAGCAGATATTTGGGTAAAACTCTCTTTACTTCCGTTTTACATAACGCACGTACACTCTCTGGGACTCTATTATATATCTTTAATATGACATAATTAACATTTTTCTGTATGTAGCTGTAATTACACTTTTCGGGAAGCAGATTCAATTTATGTCTAGTGGCATACCTGTGATTGTTCATGTAAGTCTCAGAAATATAGATCTTGGTGTGAACAAACATAAAACTGTCCAAGATATACATAGAAATAATGGTTAAGATCTTTCTGTCTCTAAACACATTCCTACAGCTATCACTCTCCGGCATTCCAAATATACCTCTAATACATTTTTTTCTGAAGAATTACAACTCTCAATTTCAGGTGAATTACCCCAAAAAATAAGACCGTATCTTATTCTTGACTGTATGAATGCATGATAAGCTGACAGAGCAGCATCGACTCCAACATATTCAGAAATAATTCTTAAAGCATATACCTTGAAACATTCAACGCAACATTCTCAATATGTGCTCTCCAGTCTAGTCTCGGATCTATTTCCACCCCCAAGAAGGAAAGACGTTCAGACGATTGGATATTAATATTTCGATATGTAAAGATAAAGTATTTTCTATTTTATTGCCGAAAAATAGGCATTGTGTTTTTGAGCGTTTATTAATAAGTCATGAGCCGAAAAGTGTCCATCAAGAGCTTCGCATGCTCCTTGCACACTGGTCAGCATTGCGTGCGGGCTCTCCTCACTAAAGATCAATGTAGTGTCATCTGCGTAAAGTATAGTAAATTCTCCGGATATACTTTATATATATATATATATATATATATATATATATATATATATATATATATATATATATATACATACATAGTGTATTTTTTATCACATATTTTTCAGGTCGGTGTAATTTTTTTTTTAATTTTAGTTTTATCATATGTACTAGAAATAAAGTCCCCCGTAAGCATCGGTTTCTTCGAGCTAATTCTGGAACCTATCGAATAAATTCTAATGGAGTATTAACTGTCTACTTCGGGGAAGCTTTAGCACTATGAAACATTATTCTAGGACCTCGGGGAGCCCTAGCTTTGAGGTTTATTGTGGCCCTAGGTACTTCTCAATTTTTACACGGGATAGGTTTCGTTTCTTTATGTTGTCCATAAATCTTTGGAGATTCGAAACTTTTTTGAGGACATATATAAATCTTTTCGCCTCTTAAACATATACAAAAGGCAGTTTGTATAAAATACAGAGTGTTTTTTTTTTTATTATGAAATTATTTTTATCTGGTTATAGCACTCACACGATAAGATCACTTCATCAGCTTCACTACCAGCCGTGTCCGCGGCTCCGCTCACGTGACCTTGATTCACTATTATCGTCACTACTTATTCCTTAGGTTACCTAACGTAATAAAATATATCCTATAACCTGGCCAGAGAACATATGTATGTTTAAAAAAAAGCATACGATGCTGGTTTGAAAAGTCCGTGCAAAAATAAAAACTACTTATGTGTTTGGGGTAAACCTTTTTTATTTTTCGACATAGTCTCCTTTTAGGCTTATACACTTCGTCCAACGATGTTCTAGTTTGTTGATCCCTTCCGAATAATAGGATTTGTCCAAGTCTGCAAAATATCCATTAGTGTCTGCAATCACCTCCTCGTTTGAATAAAATCTTTGTCAAGGCTGGAGAATAGGGGGGATGTGAAACGAGTTGGAATCCTATTTCCATTAATTTTGCGACCACAACTGCTGAGGTGTGTGCTGGTGCGTTGTCGTAATGGAAAAGGACTTTCTTGTGTGCCAATCGCGGGAGTTTTTTCTTGCAGCTCGGTTTTCAAACGGTCCAATAACGATGAATAATATTCATCTGTAATAGTTTTTTACCCTTTTCCAGATAGTCGATGAGGATTATCCCTTGCGAATCCCAAAAGACAGTCGCCATAACCTTTCCGGCCGAAGGAACGGTCTTCGCCTTTTTTGGTGCAGATTCCCCCTTGGTAACCCATTGTTTAGATTGTTGTTTGGTCTCAGGAGTATAGTAATGTATCCATGTTTCATCCACAGTGACGAAACGACGCTTAAAGTCCTCCGAATTCTTCTGGAACAGCTGCAAACCATCCTTGCAACACTTCACACGATTCCGTTTTTGGTCAAGCGTGAGCAATCGCGGCACCCATCTTACGGATAGCTTTCTCATGTCCAAATGTTTATGTAAAATATTATGTACCCATTCAGTCGAGATGCCCACAGCACTAGCAATCTCACGCACCTTAACTCTTCTGTCATCCATCACCATATCATGGATTTGATCAATGATTTCTGGAGTCGTAACCTCCACAGGCCGTCCAGAACGTTCAGCGTCACTTGTGCCCATATGGCCAGTCCGAAAATTTTGAAACCACTTATAAACTATTCTAATCGAAGGTGCAGAGTCACCATAATGTTTATCAAGCTTCTCTTTAGTCTCCTGAGGCGTTTTGCCTTTCATAAAGTAATGTTTAATCACCACACGAAATTCTTTTTCGTCCATTTCTTGAAAATCACTCGACTTCCTTGATTCACAAGGATGCCAAACACAAAGAAATAGACCAATGTGGCTGAAACTTGGTGTGCGTTCATTCAAGAGATGCTACTAACTAAACATGACCTCGATACGCGCCGGTGGTACCATCTCTCGGACTTTGCACGGACTTTTCAAACCAGCCTCGTATTATATTCTTTGCTACATGATATTGTTCCATATTTAATGGTTTAGGCAGCGTATTGTAAGAGAACGCGCTAACGGCAAACTTTTTTCCGACTTGATTTACTATTATCGTCACTGCTTATTCCTTATGTTACCTAATGTAATAAAATATATCCTATAACCTGGCCAGAGAACATATGTATGTTTAAAAAAAAGCATCTAAATCGGATAAGAGGTTCTCCAGTAATAAGCGCACTAACGGACAGACAGACAGAGACACGTTACACTTTATGTATATTATAGAAGATTATAGATAGCCTGGCCAGAGAACAAATGTATGAATTAAAAAAAGAAACATGTAAATCGGATAAGTGGTTCTCAAGTGATAAGCGTACTAACGGGCAGACAGACAGAAAGACATTGCATTATATATATATATATATATATATATATATATATATATATATATATATATATATATATATATATACATACATATATATATATATATATATATATATATATATATATATATATATATATATATATATATACAGTCCCTGGCCAAATTATTAGACGCACTGTATTTTTTTTAGAAATTTTATGTTTCCTAAGAGTTTTTATGCAATAATAGTATATTTAAACTACAATATTATTGATTTTTATTTACAAGAATTGTTGTAGACTACATATTTGTATTTATTTTTAACATATGGCAACACTGTGTTGACAAAGTGATACATGAACGTAAATAAGTACAAACCTGTATCAGTCGCGATCGGAATCGAGTCAGGTACGGACGTGTTTCTGTGGCTTTATGGACTGTGATTGTTTGTTTTTAACAGTTTTATACTACTCAGTTATTAGTTTATTTTGTATGCAGTGTTTTAAAAAAGTAATTGGACTATTTTCATTATGGGTAGAAAAGGCGATCTTTCACCACGTAAAAAAACTGAAGTGAAGGCCCTTGTGATTGCGAAAAACATTTACAAACCGAGAAATATCACGAAGATTGGAGGTTTCTGAAGCTAGTGTACGACGCATAAAAAAGAAAATTGAGTCAGGGGAGGAATTAAGCCCGAAAAGAAAGAAAAGATGCGGTAGAAAACCAATTTTCACTCCACGGTCAGAGAGATGTTTGAAGAAAATTTGTGTAGAAAACAGATTTGCTACCACAAAGGTATTAAAATCACAACTCCAGGATGCTAGCGTAAATGCTTCTGAGCGCACTGTTCGAAGAAAATTGAAAGAATCAGATTTTAAGGCCTGTCGCCCCGCCAGGAAGCCCAAGTTAACAGCTGCAATGAAAGCAAAGCGCCTGAAGTGGGCCAAACAATGGCAAGACAAAGATGTGGACTTCTGGAGATCGGTAAGATACAGCAATTTAATCAATAATTGATACATTATTATCATTTTCAGTTAAATAAAGCAAATAAACATGGAAGTTTATATATTTTTCCTATTTTTGACAGGTCTGCTTCAGTGACGAAAGCACATTCGAAATTTTGCAGAATAAAGCTCAGTATGTGCGTCGTCGTCATGGAGAAAAGTTTCATCCTGATTGTGTCGTCCCGACGGTTAAACATCCCACCAAAGTGATGATTTGGTCAGTCATCAGCGGCAAGGGCACTGGACGTCTGTACGTCGTCAAAGGAATAATGAGGCAAGATCAGTACAAAGAAGTATTACAAAATCGGTTGATTCCGCAGCTCAGAGAATGGTTTCCAAATGGGGAACCATTCACTTTCATGCAAGATGGAGCTCCCTGCCACACTGCTCGGTCTGTTAAAGCTTCTTTGGCAGAAAAAAATATCCCTCTGTTGGATTGGCCGGGTAATAAATAGCCCTAATATGAACCCCATTGAAAATGTGTGGGAGCTGATGAAAAGAGAAGTGGCTAAAGATGTGATTACCAACAAAACCCAGCTCCTAGAAAAGATTATTCATGTGTGGAATCATCATCCTCAAATGCAGGAGACAGTACAATCTTGCATTGATAGCATGCCGCGCAGAATTAAAGCTTTGATAGCGGCTAAAGGTGGCTCAACTAAATATTGACTTTTACTAACATTAATTTCACTTTTTCTTTAAAACTTAATAAACTTATGCTTTTCCAAATTAATGCTGTTTTATTTATGTCAAATAAATAGGTAATTGATTGGATAATATAAAAATAAAAAACAAATCAATTTAAAATAATAAAACGGTACAATATCACTCGGTAATTAATATTTTACATGAAATCTTGCAGTGCGTCTAATAATTTGGCCAGGGACTGTATATATTGTAGATATTCTTTGCTACATGATATTCTGTATTTAATGGTGTAGGCAGTGTATTGCAAGAGAACGTGCTAGCGGCAAATTTGTTTCCGGCTTGATTCACCATTATCGTCACTGCTTATTCCTTTTGCTACCTGTCCATAAAATAAAGCCTATAACCTGGCTAGAGAACATATGTATGTTTAAGAAAAAAGCACGTAAATCGGAGAAGTGGTTCTCCAGTGATAAGAGCACTAACGGACATACAGACAGACTGACAGAGTTGCATTTTATACATATTATAGAAGATTAAAGATAACCTGGTCATAGAAAAAATGTATGAATTAAAAAAAAACACGTAAATCGGATAAGTGGTTTTCGAGTGATAAGCGCACTCACGGACAGACACACAGTCAGAGAGACGTTGCATTTTATATATATTATAGATATTCTTTGCTACATGATATTGTTCCATATTTAATGGTTTAGGCAGCGTATTGCTAGAGAACGCGCAAGCGGCAAACCTTTTTCCGACTTGATTCACTATTATCGTCATTGCTTATTCCTTATGTTATCTAATGTAGTAACATATATCCTATAACCTGGCCAGAGAGCATATGTATATTTAAAAAAAAAAGCACCTAAATCGGATAAGAGGTTCTCTAGTAATAAGCGCACTAACGGACAGATAGACAGACAGAGACACGTTGCATTTTATGTATATTATAGAAGATTATAGATAACCTGGCCATAAAACAAATGTATGAATTTAAAAAAAAAAAACATGTAAATCGGATAAGTGGTTCTCCAGTGATAAGCGCACTAACGGACAGACAGATAAAGAGACGTTGCATTTTATATATATTATAGATGTTAAATTACTGGAAAAAGGTGTTTTAAAACCCCATCCTAAAAATGTAGTTAGCCAGCTTAATTTCACATAGTAACCCTGTTACTTAACAATTAACATCACTTCTTTTAAAGATATGCTTCAACTTAATAAACATGCTACATATGGGAGGCCGAGTAGGAAAAACAAAATAGGACAAATAGGATGAGGCAGTAGTCTTCAAGGGTTTTAATACGTATAGTCTGTCAAGTAAGAACGTGTCCGCTATAATTCATTTTTGGTAGATAGGACTCTACGATTCTAGCGATTCAACAAAAAATCGGTAGAGGGAACCTTTGTCTACGAAGCATTTTAGTAAAAGTCTCAATCGATTCCGAACTTTCGTCGAAATCACTTAAAATCCAAAATGAGTCGCTTGTTTGCGCGTCGGTATCGTTTGGCAGTCTTTCTTTGTTCTCATCCAAAGGGGCCTAAAATGATACATTGCACGTGCCGCTAAATATATTAACACATTGGCTGCGGATTTTTATAAGCTTACTGAACCTGGGTGCTATTTTATTTTTTTAATATTTTTTTCTTATTACCTTGTTATAAATATAATTTCACTATTTTTTACCGACATATACCGAGTGTTCGTTGAACTTTGTATGCGTGACACCGATCCGTGTCATGAGCATATAGCAAACATTTTTTTCTTGTTTTTTTACTGACTAACACGGATCCGTGTCAGTACGTTCAAAATGTTCTTCTCTTCTTGCATGCGAAAAAAAAAATTAAAATTACATTACGTTTCATAAAAAAAAAGAATTGCAGAATACAAATATATTGAAACAAATAAAATAAGTATATCGAACATAAAATACATGAAAAAGGCAAAACGAACAGAAAAAATATTTATTCGTAAGATAGAAAGCATTATTTGGCATGGTATATTACAAAACAATTTCCTGGGCATAAACCAGGCATATCAGGACATTTCTCGCAGTGATATATAGTGCTTTTTCTAATCTTATTTTGCGAGCATACCCTACACCTTTTTCTCTTGGTTTCGTTTTTAGTTGAAACGTCAGGAATTTTTGTTGGGTGGTGGGAAACAACTGTTGTTGCTTTGGAATCCAGAGTAGCTTTTTTTTCTATTCCCAACAGTTCCTCTATAACCGGCAGCCGGAAATGATATAATGACATTTTTTGTTGTGAAGAATATTTTCCATGCAAATAATACGCATTCAAAAGCATTAGTTCGATAATATGAAGCCCTAATTTCTTGTACTACCGAAGCGTCTTCCTTTCACATGGATAATACGAGGTCATTTGATCCTGTCTGTCAACCCCTCCCATGTACTCGTTATATTCAAGGATAGGCAAAGGCTTTAATCGTGTTCTATTTCTTTTATCTGTATATTCAACCATTTCATTTTCAAACTCCGTTGATATATAAAGAACATCCCTCCTGTCTTTCCACTTTCCCACCATTATTTTCTTTGAATATTTGGCTACAGTCTCTCCTTTTTCCAGTTTTGCTTTAACAACTTCCTTTGGATTATATTTTCGGTCGGCACGAAGTGTTCCAGTACAATAAGTCTGTTTTTTCAGTAAAGTTTCTGCTAAACCACAACTGTTGTAAAAGTTGTCCATGAAAAGGGAATGACCACAATTCAGTTTGCCTTCCATCAGATGCAACACAACGTTTGCCGCATGCCCTTTTCCTCCTTTACTATCTAGTACTCCAGTGTACACAGCTATATTTACAATGATGCCATTTGGTTCAGAAAGCATATAGAGCTTCATACCGTATTTATGCCGCTTGTTTTTTATATAGTGCCTAAATAACAAGCGGCCCCTCCATAAAACCATGGACTCATCCAGCGATAGTTGTTTTCCTGGGTAGTAAACTTCAGCCATCTTTTGATTGAAAAAATTCAGAATGGGTGATACCTTATATAATCGATCATCTGTAGTTTGACCCTCAGTAGGATTCTTCGCAAAATGCAAACATCACATAATGAGGAGGAACCTGTCACGACTCATATGACTCGAAAAACATTTAAAATTGAACAGTGGATGCACTTTCCAGTAGTCTTGAATTTTGTTTAATTTTATCGTCCCTGTGTGTAATACCAGACCCAAAAATGTAAGTAATTCCACTGCCGATAATGGTTTCCATCGAACAATTCTAGATTTCTCAGATATACCTGGCTGACAAAATACTTCTTGGGCATAAATATTGGTTTGCTCCACTATCAGGTTCAGGAAATCATCGTCGAGCAGAAGACGAAAATAATCGATTGGTTTGTCACCTGGTAAAGGCACAAGAAGTTCATTTCTTCTAGAAAATGGAAAGTTGCACATTCCATTTGAATTGTTATCCCATAAAAAAGAAATATTATCTGCGTCAGGCACTTCATTATTTGATGCTTGGTCATTGGCCACATTAATTCTTGTCAAATTTATTAAAGGTACACCATCGTCTGGAATCAAAATAATTTTCTTGCCTTCCGAGTACAAAAAAAAACATAATAAACACCCTTACCCGAGTCGGATGTGCTAAAACTCTCATCATGATTGTCGTCACTAGGAATCCAATCCGAAGCTTCATCAGTATCAAAGTCGCTAAATGATTCATATAATGCTGCCTGAAGCTCATCTTCAGTCAATTTACCAGGGTTTTTTAACAGTAAATTTTCTTTTTTTTCGGCTCCGAAGGCCCTGCAACACTATCCTCCATTTTGTTCTAATATCAGCTGTTACGAAAATCCTATACAGAAACGGGGCGAAAAATACAAATTTTCTATGCTTTGGCTATATGCTAACAAGCGTACAACTGCTTTGAAAGGGTGCTTGTGATATACTGCCAACCTGAGTTTACAAATACGCGCGACCCGGATCCGTGTCATGCGCATGTGACTACAAGTAGGAGGTGACACGGATCCGTGTCATGAGCATTGAATGTGTTAAAAAGTCGGTATCGTTTGTGAAAAAGTGGATAAATGGTTTTAACGGGAGGAAAAGTTCGACGACTTGCCAAAACCTGACTCGATAGGCAAAGTCACTCCGAAAATCGAAAAACAAATTATGTATTTGTTTTCACTCGACCCGAAATTGACGCTGCGTCAAGAAGCGGCAAAATTAAGAAAATAGGGTTTGAACTGAGGCCATGAGGCCATTCGACAACATCTTCGTGCTCATGATTTCAAATTCCGAAACACATTGAAGAAACCTTTACTGGGCGAAAATTACATCGCGATGCCGCTGGCTTGGACCTACAATAAGATACCGCCGGATGCCTACCCTATTAAAAACGTTTGGTCCCTTGCAAAGAGAAAGCTCGGAGAAAAGACTGAGGATTTTGTCACACACGCGAGATTCGAAAAATTACATCTACATCTTCCCTCGAAAATACCAGGCGATTATTGATGCAAGAGGTGATTGGACAACTTACTAAGATAATTGTGCCTTTGTTAGCACACCAAAGAATCCATCGATGGCAAAAAATATTCTCAAAATACATTTTTTCAAGAATACGAGCGGTCACGTTCTTACTTGACAGACCGTAGATATGGAATATCAAATGTTTCTTAGAAAATGCATTAAACGCGTGTCATTTTCTTTCGTAAAAATAATAAAAAAGTGAAAAGTTATGACAAATCGATACCTATTTAGTTCACAAAATGCCCCATTGCGTTTTAACACAACTCGAGTCCGGGTGTATAAATAGACCACTTAATGGAAAAATGTATGTATTACAAGCCATTTCAATGGAAGGAAATACTCCACATTATATATTTTTTAATGGTTTTGTTATATGATTATTTTCTGTAATATAAGTTTAAAAGACATTAAAATAACAGTTTATAATGGAAGTATAGCCTGTCCCAAAATATAAAATCCTGATTTTTGCCGCTTTAAGTGGGCAATATAAAAACCTGACCTTTTGTTTATGATAGGTTGCAGAGATGGACTTCAGAATTTTATTCATTAATGCAAATAAATAAAATTATAAGTGTTTTTGGAGATGTTTATTTATAGATGCATGTAAAAACAAATGGATTGGAAGTACAAATATACAGTTTGAATCAATGGGGTTTACAGGAGGGGACATATTATATAAATAAAAATATATTTTAACTTAAGCCTAATTCGGTTTCACTACCACTGTCATCAGCTGAGGTAATTATTTATATTATTTACATAAATATATGAATCTTCAACTTTAACAACGTGCTAAATGGAATTCTTACAGCTTTCACAAGGTATATCATTTATAACTTTTTTTACTGATTCAGCCACTGACACGCTTAAAGTAGGAGAAACATTTTGTGCCCTTATTTTTGATTTAACTTGATGCCAAATATGTTCAATTGGATTAAACACACAATAATACGGAGGAAGCCGCAAAACAGTGTGTCGCATTTTCTCAGCCATACTATCACAAACATATTTCTTTTTCAATTTATAGTCTTTCAAAACTTCAAAAAGATCACTTTTTTTATAACTGAAGTCAAAATAAATATCATATATTCCTGTATTTCCGATTTGGTGTTGGCTGCATTAGGAACCTTATTTAGTAGGCGATTATGGTAACTTGCATTGTCCATAACTATAACACTCTGTTCGGGAACATTTGGCAAAAGGGAATTTTGAAACCAATTTTCAAAAAGTTCTGCGGTCGCGTCTTCCTGATAGTCCAAACTAGAATCTTTTATGTTTTTTGCAGATAATAGTAGACAATTTGAAACCCAGCCCTTTTCAGATCCAGCATGCAAAATGGTTACTCGTTTATCTTTTTTTTGAAGGTGCATTATTCTGACATTTTGTACTGCTGTCAACCCACACTTTTTGCACATTGTCATGGGTATCGAACCATATTTCATCAAGGTAAATTATTGGCCAATTTTCTGATCGATATTTTTTAATTTCTTGTAAATAAGTATGTCACAAGATTCGTAATCTTTGTAACTCCATCACTACTTGCCTTTTGTTGATTTTTCGGAACGTGAATCCCATTCTTAAGAGAATTCTGTGAACGGTTGATCGGCCACGATGTATATTGGTCCCGTCCTGCACCAATCTTAATTTTATTTTGTCTACTGTCTGCACCAACTGCTCTTCATACATAGAATATATTTTTCTCCTGATGACGTCTTTTTCACAATCGTCTACATGATGCATTTGAAAATCTTTCCATTTTTTCCTGTTCCTCAGTGATGGTTTTCCTGCAATACCCTTAATCGTAGAAACTGGGGTTTTTGTTAGTTCACTGGTTTCTTGCAAAGCACTTTGTTTATTCAATTTTTTTTTATCAAACTGTCGTAAACATTTTTCAGTATTTATTTAGCGTCAAGTGATAAATGTTTTCTCTTGCAATAGCCACTATTGCAATTTCCCCACGGACGCCACATAATTAAAATTGAACGGTTACGTTGTAAGTAAAACTAAATATAAAAATAATAAAAAGTATCTTTCGAATCTTAATGGGGACCTGTGGTCATTAGGCCTATATTATCAAATATTTAAAGGGCTCCAAACCGGGTTGCCAGGTAGTAAATATATAGGTAAAAATAGAGCCAATATGATTGCAGGTGCAAGTGAGGGCGGTATACAAAGCAGGTAGAATAAAAATACGTTTATCATAATACCTGGCAACTATGCACAAAACCCTAATAGGGTCGTTTATTGCCCCATTGAATAAGCAAAAAGGCAGGATTTGCTATACTTTTCACACAAATTAGTAAAGGGGTATAAAGTTTTGTGAATCATTTGTTTTTATGGGTGTTATATGATATAATTCGGAAAAAGTGTTGTCTTCTGCCAGAAGTTTTCTATCAATCTGATGAAAACCTCTTCCATGCCCTTACATAATTGACAACTCTTGGGCCAAAGTAACCTTGCGAGTACTTTCCGGTCGTCTGTCAGTGCTGTGGCGGTGTTGCTACCTCTCTTTTTAGCCTCCATCTTGTAATTTTACTGCTCCATTTCTCTAAGTTTCGAGTTAGCTTAATGGCGTGGTCATTTAGGGAAGCTTAATCGTTTGTTTAGTTCCTTAATTTGTTTTCTGCTCTATGCTTTGGTTGATTTTGTGGCCTGGATTCAATATTTTTCCATACCTTGTTTATCGTTTTTTTTTGTTTTATTTGAGACTAGCCAGGCCCGCGGCTCCGCTCGCGTGGACTTGAGTTACTACTATCGTCACTGCTTATTCCTTATGTTACCCAGAGTGATAAAATATCTCCCATTACTTCTCCTTATCTCTCAATATTTCTCCTTATCTCCCATTATCTCTACATAATTTCTATTATCTAGGCTTATCTCTGCTCATCTCTCATTACCTCTCCTTATCTCCCATTATTTCTCCTTATCTCCCATTATCTAGGCTTATCTCGACTTATTTCGCAATATTTCTCCTTATCTCCCATTATTTTTTCCTTATCTCCCATTATCTTACCATAATTCCCATTATCTAGACTTATCTCTGCTTATCTCCTATTATTTCTCCCTATCTCCCATTATTTATAACTAATCTCCCATAGCTCACTTGATCTCCCATTATCGAGGCTTATCTCGACTTATCTCCCATTATTTCTCCTTATCTTCCATTATCTAGGCTTATATCGAATTATATAGAACATATGTATAAATTTATAAAAACACGTAAATCGGATAAGTGGTTCACGAGTAATAAGCGCACTAACGGACAGACAGGCAGACAGAGTGACGTTGCATTTTATATATATTATATTCTTTGCTACATGATATTGTTCCATATTTAATGCATTAGGCAGTGTATTGCAAGAGAACGCGTTAGCGGCAAAGTTTTCTCCGACTTGATTCACTATTATCGTCACTGGTTATTCCTTATGTCACCTAACGTAATAAAATATATCCTATAACCCGGCCAGAGAACATACGTATGTTAAAAAAAAAAGCACGTAAATCGGATAAGTGGCTCTCCAGTGATAAGCGCATAAACGGACAAACAGACAGAGAGACGTTGCATTTTAGGTATGTTACAGATATCCTTTGCTACATGATATTGTTCCATATTTAGTGGTTTAGGCAGTGTATTGCAAGAGAACGCGCTAGCGGCAAACTTTTTTTCCTGTTTGATTCCCTATTATCGTCACTGCTTATTCCTCATGTTACCTAACGTAATAAAATATAGTCTATAACCTGGCCAGAGAACATATGTATGTTTAAAAAAAAAAAGTCCGTAAATCGGATAAGTGGTTGTCCAGTGATAAGCGCACTAACGGACGGACAGACAGACAGACAGACAGAGAGTCGTTGCTTTTTAAATATATTATAGATATAGATTATTATTATTATGTAACCTGGCCAAAAAAATATGAATTTAAAAAAAGACACGTAAATCGGATGAGTGGTTCTCGCGTGATAAACTCACTAATGGACAGACATTGCATTTTATATATATTATAGATTATAGATATTCTCTGCTACATAATATGTTCCATATTTAATGGTTTAGATTGTGTATTGCAAGAGGACGCGCTAGCGGCAAACTTTTTTCCGACTTCATTCACTATTATCGTCGCTGCTCATTCCTTATGGCACCTATCGTAATAAAATATAGCCTATAACCTGGCCGGACAACATATGTATGTTTTTAAAAAAAAAAGTACGAAAATCGGATGAGTGGTTCTCCAGTGATAAGCGCACTAACGGACAGATAGACAGACAGAGATACGTCGCATTGTATATATAACACATGGGCTGAAAAGTCCCGGGCCTAACAAAGAAAACACGGTTTTTTTGGTTCAAAATTAGCTTTATTCATCAACATAATCTCCATCAAGAGCAACGCAATCATTCCAGCGCCGCTCTAAAATTTCAATACCACTTTTGTAGAACGATTTATCTTTTGCCTCAAAATAGGCCTCAGTTTCAGCGGTAACCTCTTCATTCGTGCGAAATTTCTTACCGGCGAGCATTTTTTTCAGGTCTGCGAACAGCCAGTAGTCGCTGGGAGCCAAATCTGGCGAATACGGTGGATGTGGGAGCAATTCGAAGTTCAATTCATGTAGTTTCGCCATTGTTTTGATTGACTTGTGACACGGTTCGTTGTCTTGATGAAACAAAATTTTTTTTCTTTGCCATATGCGGTCGTTTCTTTGCAATTTCGGCCTTCAAACGCTCCAATAACGCTATATAATATTCACTGTTGATGGTATTTCCTTTCTCAAGATAGTCGATGAATATTACACCACGCACATCCCAAAATACCGAGGCCATAACCTTTCCATTTCCGATTGTTGTGCTTTCGGGCGCTTTGGACGAGGTTCACCAGTTGCTGTCCACTCAGATGACGATCGTTTTGATTCCGGAGTGAAGGGATGGATCCATGTTTCATCCATTGTCACATATCGACGCAAAAATTCCGGTTTGTTACGTTTAAACATGGCCAAACACTGCTCAGAATCATCAACACGTTCTTGTTTTTGATCAACAGTGAGCAAACGCGGCACCCACTTTGAACAGAGCTTTCTCATAGTCAAATGCTCATGCAATATAAAGCCAACACGTTCTTTTGATATCTTTACGATGTCAGCTAACTCACGCAACTTCACTTTTCGATCATTCAAAACGATTTTATGGATTTTTTTGATGTTTTCTGGTGTTACCGCCTCATTTGGACGTCCACTGCGTTCTGCATCATCGGTGTCTCTACGACCACGTTTGAAGTCAGCAAACCAACGTTTTATTGTTATTTCTGATGGAGCGGAGTCCCCATAACACTTTTCAAGCCATTGCTTCGCTTGAACGGTATTTTTTCCCATCAAGAAGCAGTGTAAAATTAAAACACGAAATTGTTTTTGATCCATTGTTTTGAAAATAACAAAAGTAGCGTCACTCTTAGCACAATAACTCACAAACTAATGAATAGAATATCATGAAATTTTAACAGCTGTCTTTTGAAGGTTAGTATTAACTGAAAAAAAAGGTGACTGCAATAAAACTAGCGCCATCTATGTGTTATTATAGATGTAATAAAATATATATCTATAACCTGATCAGAGAAAATATGTATGAATTTAAAAAATCACGTAAATCGGATAAGTGGTTCTCGAGGGATAAGCGCACTAACGAACAGACAGCCAGACAGAGAAACGTTGCATTTTTATATATATTATAGATATAGCTTATTATTATTATTATTATTATATAACCTGGCCAAGGAATATATGTATGAATTTAAAAAAAGACACGTAAATCGGATAAGTGGTTCTCGCGTGATAAACGCACTAATGGACAGACAGACAGACAGAGAGACATTGCATTTTATATATATTGTAGATTATAAATATTCTCTGCTACATAATATTGTTCCATAATTAATGGTTTAGGCTGTGTATTGCAATTAAACGCGCTAGCGGAAAACTTCTTTCCGGCTTCACTCACTATTTTACGTCACGGCTCATTCCTTATGCTACCTATCGTAATAAAATATAGCCTATAACCTGGCCAGAGAACATATGTATGTTTTAAAAAAAAAAGTACGTAAATCGGATAAATGGTTCTCTAGTGATAAGCGCACTAACGGACAGACGGACAGACAGACAGACACACAGAGAGACGTTGCATTTTATATATATTATAGATGTAATAAAATATATATCTAAAACCTGGTCAGAGAACATATGTACGAATTTAAACAATCACGTAAATCGGATAAGTGGTTCTCGAGGGATAAACGCACTAACGGACAGACAGACAGACAGACAGAGAGAGGTTTCAATTTGTTTATATTATAGGTATAGATTATTATTATTATTATTATATAACCTGGCCAAAGAATATATGTATGAATTTAAAAAAAGACGTAAATCGGATAAGTGGTTCTCGCGTGATAAACGCACCGGTGGCCAGACAGTCAGACAGAGAGACATTGCATTTTATATATATTATAGATTCTAGATATTCTCTACTACATAATATTGTTCCATATTTAATGGTTTAGACTGTGTATTGCAAGGGAACGCGCTAGCGATAAACTTTTTTCCGACTTCATTCACTATTATCGTCACTGCTCATTCCTTTAACATGTTTTTTTTGCTTTTATATCGATTTTTTTTTATTAGAGGTTCTCGAGTGCGATTTTTTGGTTATTTTTAGTTAGTCTGTATGTCAAGTATCAAAAATCATCAAAAAAATTTGAACAGTTTCAAATGGCGGCTTGTTAATGTTTCTTAATTACGAATTTTTACCAAGTGTTTCCTACTTTAAATCAATAAAGAGAAAAAAAAGTGTATGGAAGTGATTCTCCAAATTATTTTAAAAACTGTTACGTCTTTTTAGCTATCAAAAAAGGTATAATACTAGGAGTTTAATAGGAAAACTGTACACAGAATGACACCTAAAGCGAGTTCGGGTAGCAAAAGGTAAATTTTTTGTTCTAGGTGAAAATACGAAAAACACAGAAATAAAACAAAAAACCTTGCAATTTAATATTTTTTATTAATTGTAATTCATGTTCTATATGGTCGCCCCTATTTCTAACACAAATTCTCATTCTTTTTCTTAAATTACTTTTCACAACGCTGGTTGTGAGGTACCGCCTCATTTCGTCAGCCGCATCAATTATTTTTTGTCTTAGGACATCCACGTTTTCGATAGGAGTCATCTGGTCGTATACGAGATTTTTCATGTGACCCCGCACATAAAAATCCATCGGTGTTAGGTCTGGGCTGCTCCTATCGTAATAAAATATAGCCTATAACCTGGCCAGAGAACATATGTATGTTTAAAAAAAAAAAGTACGTAAATCGGATAAGTGGTTCTCCAGTGATAAGGTCACCAACGGACAGACAGACAGACAGGCAGAGAGACGTTGCATTTTATATATATTATAGAAGATATAACACGTAGATTAAAAAGTTTTGGTCTAGCTACACATCTTTTTTTCAAAATTCATCAATATAGTTTCTTTCAAGAGCGATACAATCAGTCCGATGCTTTTCTAATATTTCTATACCTTTTTTAGTGTTCCGTACGGAACACTTATAAGATCACTTCGGTGTCTGTCTGTCTGTCTGTCTGTCTGTCTGTCTGTCTGTCTGTCTGTCTGTCTGTCTGTCTGTCTGTCACACCCGATTTTCTCCGAAACTATTTGACATAGAAAGATGAAATTTGGTAATAATATAGGAATTGATGGCCTCATCAGAGCCATGTAGTTTTGAGAATTAAATTTTGACTTAAGGGGTTAGTTTTGGGGGGTGAAGTCGGAAGTGAAAAAAAAATTTTTTTACTAGGTCATCGAGTGTGGTGTCAAATGAAAGCTTGTGAAAACACGAGTAAAAAATATATATATAATATTATACTTGCGCGCACTTTTCTTTGTATTATTTTTAAAAATTCGCGAAAAATCGCTGTCCCGGGCCTTATCTCGATAAGTACTTATCAAAAAATTTCGAAAAAATTCTGGAATATTCTCCATGGGGTGTAGATTGACCGAAAATTATCACACCTTTAATAATTTATATGGTATACAAAAAAAAATTTCAAGGTCATCAGATTTCAGTAAAGATTGGAAACAAACTTTGTTGAAAACTCATTTGGGATGTGTTTTGTGAAGTCACTGATCATTTTATACCACCGTTACATAAATTTTGACTTAAGGGTTTCGTTTTGAGGGGTGAAATCGGAAGTGAAAAAAAATTTTTTTTACTAGGTCATCAAATGTGGTGTCAAATGAAAGCTTGTGAAAACACGAGTAAAAAATATATATAATGTGTTACTTGCGCACACTTTTCTTCGTATTACTTTTAAAAAATCGCTGTCCCCCACCTTAACTCGAAAAGGACTGATCAAAAAATTTTGAAAAAATTCTGGAATATTCAGAAAATTATCATGAGTGCATTACCTTTAATAATTTATTTGGTATATAAAAAAAAACAAATTTCAAGGTCACCAGTTTTCAGTAAAGATTGGAAACAAACTTTGTTGAAAACTCATTTGGGGTGTGTTTTGTGAAGTCACTTATACCACCCTAACAAAAATTTTTATTTTAAAAACAATCAACGTACGGAACACTAATTGTGCAAGTTCAACTTGCACTTGACCGGTTTTTTGTAGAAGGATTTGTCTTTGCCTTCAAAATAGGCCTCAGTTTCGGCGTTAACTTCTTCACTGGAAACAAATCTCTTTCTCGCGAGCATTTTTTTTAGGTTTGCGAATAGATGATAGTCACTGGGGGCCAAATCTGGAGAATACGGTGGATGAGGAAGCAATTCGAACTTCAATTCATGCAATTTTGCCATCATAACCATTGACTTGTGACACGGTGTACTGTCTTGATGAAAGAGCACTTTTTTCTTGTTCATTTGGGGCCTTTTCTTTGCGATTTCTGCCTTCAAACGCACCAATAACTTTATATAATATTCCCTATTGATGGTTTTGCCTTCTCAGCATAGTAACTAAAAATTATTCCATGCGCATCCCAAAATAGAGAGGCCAAAATCTTCCCAGCTGACTGTTGTGTCTTTGGTCGCTTCGGGCGGCTTTCACCGGCTGCTGTCCACTCAGCTGACTGCCGATTTGATTCCGGTGTGTCCGGTTGCTCTTAAACAGGTCCAAACAACAGTCAGAATCATCAACACGTTGTTGTTTTTGGCGCACTGTGAACAAACGCGGTACTCATTTCGAATAGACCTTTCTCAAGCCCAAATGTTCATGCAAAGTATGACTAACACGTTTTTTAGGGTGTCAGCTATCTCACACAATTTCACTTTATGGTCATTCAAAACAAGTTTTTGAAATTTTTTAATGCTTTCCGGTGTAACCACCCCATTTAAGCGTCCAGAGCGATCAGCATCATTTGTATCTATACAACCGCGTTTAAATTCAGCATACCAGTAAATGATGAGTGATTTTCCAGGAGCAGAGTCCCCGTAACACTTATCAAGCCATTGCTTTACTTGAACGGTATTTTTTCCCATCCAAAAACAATGTTTAATCAACATACGAAATTCGATTTTTTCCATTGTTTTGAAAATATCAAAAATAGCGTCACTAAAACCACTGTAACTTGTAAACTACTCGTAGAAATGCTATGAAATTTTGACACGTATCGTTTCAAGGGTCGTACTTCCTAAATATCATATGGATTTTTTAAAAAGGGCGACATCTATGTGTCAGACCAAAAACTTTTTAGTCTACGTGTTAGAATGCTGCTGCTATCTCTTCTCTCTTCTCCCGAAAACAGAACAGGAAACACACTCCCTTCATCGTCAATATTTTCAAGTCTGAGTAGTCTTCCAAGAGAACATACCGTTATAATAGTCGGGGTTTTGAGAATTTGTCCATGCCTGCTGCGTGGCAGCATGGCGTGGTATGTGGCCTAGTAAAGGATCTTCCATTTGGGACTTGACAACTTTGAAATTTCGCTGTGAACGTACCCTTAAGCCAATCGCCGAACTGTCAACGTCAAAACATTCAGTAAAGTCAACATTTTCATCATGGTGAAGTACACGAACGAACAACGTTTATAAATAATTAAAATTTACTACCAAAATTTGGAGTCGGTGACTGCAACTTTGAGAGCGTTAACGCCAATTTTTGGTCGTAATTCTCGTCCCAGTAGACAAGCAATTCATAGTCTAGTGAAAACGTTTGAGTTAACATATTCGCTGCTGGATGTTCCCGTGCCAGTGAGACAACGGGTTGGTCGAAGTGGCCAGAATATTGCTGCCGTTCAAGCGTCCATCTTAAACGAACCAAATCAGTCGATTTCACGGCGTTCTCAAGAATTGGGCATCGCTCAGACCACACTATAGCGAATTTTGCGAAAGGATCTTGGCCTGCACCCTTATAAGTTAAAGTTAACTCAAGAACTAAAGCCACTCGATCATATGAAGCGACGTACATTCTCGAATTGGGCTCTAGAAATGTTGGAAGAAAATGACCAATTTCATCGCAAAATCATCTTTAGTGATGAAGCGCATTTTTGGATAAACGGCTTCGTCAACAAACAGAATATACGTTATTGGTCAGGTGAAAACCCTCATGTGCTTGAAGAAACATCACTTCATCCACAAAAAATTACTGTTTGGTACGATTTTCATGCCGGTGGTGTCATTGAGCTGTTCTTTTTCGTTGATGAAAATAACCGTCACGTTACAGTCAATGGAGATCGCTACAGAGGCATGTTGCAACGTTATTTCTTTGATCAGTTGCATGGGCTAGACATTAATGATATGTGGTTTCAACAAGACGGCGCCACAAGCCACATAGCGGGTGTAACAATCGACTTACTGCAATCTAAATTCGGTAAACGTGTTATATCGAGAAATAGTCCCGTCGAATGGCCGCCTAGATCGTGTGATTTAACACCTCTAGACTTCTCTTTATGGGGTACGTTAAATCATTGGTCTATGCTAACAAGCCTGTGTCGTTAGAGGAGCTCAGAGCCAATATTGAAAGAGAAATAGCGGCCGTTTCCGTCGAAATGTGTGGCCGAGCCATCGAAAATTGGGTTCAACGAATCGACCGCTGCAAACGTTCCCGTGGTGGATATATGAATGAAGTCGAATTCCATACATAAATGTTTTGATTATACTTCAAGCCGATAGAAAAATTTTCCAAATGTCTCAAATGGGTTGCGTTTTATTTCAAAAAAAATTGTCAAGTCCTTAATGGAAGACCCGATATAAGATACCTAATAAATAAATAGGCTGTACACAGTGCGTCGGAACTATAACGCGAACCTGGGGCTATTACTATATTTTATGAGTATTGTTCCTAGTTATCCATAGTATAATTTTCCAGCAAAAATTTAAAAATTCACTAAAATAAATATAAACCATAATTTACTAGCAATTTTATGCATATTTGGGGTTCATTTTCTATCTCACCAATAGCGCTGTCGCTGGTTATATTAATTACTGGCTTTATTTATTAAAACAACGGGAATTAGCCCTAGCATTTAGGTTAATATTGCCCTAGTTAATGGTTTACTAACTTGAATATTAATTTCAAAATTAATTGATACTGATATGTTATTAGTTTATACAAATACTGTTCCAACTATTATAGTTATTATTTATTTTATGGTCCTCACTTCATACTATGGAAACTGGCAGTGACTGCGGCGCTGTTAATTAGTATTGTTATAACTAAAAACGATCTATAATGAATAATGTACGAGGGTTGTTTGAAAACTCAGATAAATTGCTATAAGATGACGCCACTATTTGGTTGATAAAGTTAACAGTGTTAAAATGTCACTCTTCAAAAAATGTACGCATAATTTGAAACAATGCATCGTTTTTGTTCTGCAGATCTTTGAAACGTGCGTATAATGGAAATAAAAATATGACTTACGAAAAGTCATCAAATATTTTTATTAAAATAATGGATAGCTGATAAAATTAAGAAGTCACTGAAGACAGCTTATTTCTGGATAAATGAAGTTAAACATGACATTCAGTGCAGTTATTCAGCAAATCCACTGTACATTTATAAAAGACTGACAAATTGCTGAAATTGTAGACATCTCTTCTGATTAGTGCGTACCCAGACATAAAAACCAATATACAGGGTAGGTCATTTATAACATTCGTTCCCGCCAAATTAGTGATCCATAAAAAATTTCAATGACGGCAGTAAGGCCAGGTAGAAAACACTGGATAAATCTCCAATCCGGTCTTATGGAAAAAAAATTGCATTTCGCTTCCGCACAGCGCCGCTAAAAACTTGCATGATTGCTCGTGTTCTGCTAGTAAAACCCGTTGTATACATAGCGGTGTTGTCACATCTTAATAGCAGGTATATAGCTTATAAAAGTACAAAATTTAGCAAATATGCAGAAGTTCCTTGTAAATATCATATTAGTTACTTTCTTCTCGGTTAGTTGAAGTTATGCACGAATTTTACTTCATTAGATTACAATTTTAATAATATACCGAAAGGCGGTGAGTCATTGTATATTTTAAATTTTAGAAATCTAACAACACGTGCATTCAACTAAATAGTAACTCATCGCTTCCAGTCGCCCTTCCTTGAGCCCACTGTTAATCTTGGGTCGCATTTAGACGTCAACAAACGCAGCCTTGGGTGCATAATATCCTCAAAACAAGTACATTCATCGCGATATTTGGCAATGCTTAATCTAAATTTGAAGGATTTTTTGTGGCTTTTCGATCCCGTGGATGAAACATGGATATGCCACTACACTCCTGAAACAGACAAGCAGGCAAAGCAATGGACAGCGAGTGATTAAAATGCGCCTAGGAAGGCGAAAATCGTCAGCTCGGAAGGTTATGGCCACTGTTTTCTAAGATTCACAAGGAATTTTCCCGGTTATCTACTTGGAGAAAGGAAATATAATATAGGAGCTTATTATGCAACTTTATCGGCCCGCTTGAAAGACGAGGGAAATACTGTTTCATCCAGATAATGCAAAGTCGCATAAGCCGAAAATTCCAGTGAAAAATTTGTATTAATTTAACTTCATTTATCTTCTTCTGATGATCCTGGTGACTTTTCGTCTCTCTGTTTTAAAATTTTTCTTGGTAGGACGAAAATCATCTACATTACCTACATTAATAACACATGGGCTGAAAAGTCCCTGGCCTAACAAAGAAAACACGGTTTTTTTGGTTCAAAATTAGCTTTATTCATCAACGTAATCTCCATCAAGAGCAACGCAATCATTCCAGCGCCGCTCTAACAATGGCCAAACACTGCTCAGAATCATCAACACGTTCTTGTTTTTGATAAACAGTGAGCAAACGCGGCACCCACTTTGAACAGAGCTTTCTCATAGTCAAATGCTCATGCAATATAAAGCCAACACGTTCTTTTGATATCTTTACGATGTCAGCTAACTCACGCAACTTCACTTTTCGATCATTCAAAACGATTTTATGGATTTTTTTGATGTTTTCTGGTGTTACCGCCTCATTTGGACGTCCACTGCGTTCTGCATCATCGGTGTCTCTACGACTACGTTTGAAGTCAGCAAACCAACGTTTTATTGTTGTTTCTGATGGAGCGGAGTCCCCATAACACTTTTCAAGCCATTGCTTCGCTTGAACGGTATTTTTTCCCATCAAGAAGCAGTGTAAAATTAAAACACGAAATTGTTTTTGATCCATTGTTTTGAAAATAACAAAAGTAGCGTCACTCTTAGCACAATAACTCACAAACTAATGAATAGAATATCATGAAATTTTAACAGCTGTCTTTTGAAGGTTAGTATTAACTGAAAAAAAGGTGACTGCAATAAAACTAGCGCCATCTATGTGTTAGGCCCGGGACATTTCAGCCCATGTGTTATCATAAAGAAGTTTTGTGAGTTTGTTTGTTAGAGGTAATCTCTGAAACTACTTATCCGATTTAAAAAAATCTTTTACTGATAAGTAGCCTGGACTATTGAAGCAAAATAGGCTATATTTTATGAAGTTGTGACAAAAGGAAGTTGACCAGTGACAATTTTAGTGAAGCAAGTCAACGTAAAAACGGTCAAACAGGCGACTTTCTGGCGAACGTTGCCTTTACAGTAAAAGATATGTAAAAATGATGTAAAGAAGAATTGTAAACCATAAATAGGTCTACAAAAAAGTCCGCGACAGCGTATGTCTATCTGCTAAGATTAAGCCACAAAACTGAAACATAGATCTTAAAAATAGACGTGACCAAGTGATAAATCTGTCGAGAGTTCTTTCAATAGCTAAAATTAAATCCTGATCAAAATAAATATGTTCTTCCTTAGTTGGATTTCATGCAGATCAAAATTGCCATTTACACCAAACCATTTGGCTAAGTAATTTAGATTTTACGAGCGTATTTTTGAGTAAGAGCAACTAAAATAGAGGTACCTATAGATGTGGCGCCACAGTTCCAAAAATATAACTATCCTGAACGGCCTGTGTAAGAGTTGGGTGGGACTGTGCTATGTATGGAAGAATAGTAGACCTAAGACCGCTCCCTGATTTATCGGTGCGGTATCGTTTTTCTCGTTGTGCCTTACATGCGCGGGATAAGCGGGCGCGGAGAAAGTCAGGCGGGTTTCACTGAAACATAGGCGTTCAGCATGTTTTCGTTACCGAATCGGTACCGAGCTCACCAAGAAAAACAATACTGCACCAACAAATCAGGGAGTGGCCCTAATTTCTGATATTAGGGGTGATTTTAGGGTCATACTATATCACATAACCTAATATTCAAAGCGGCACGGGAGGCAGTGAAAGGTGCGGGGGGGGGGGAAAGAAACGACCACAAGCGAGCGGCCCTGCAAGGCGGCAAGTAGGGGGGCGGGCGCTGTTACGTGGCGCGTGGAGCGAACAACTCGTGCTGCGCGCGACGCGACCGATACACCAGCCGAAGCGCTCGCGCGGTTGTAAAGTATCCCATGATTTGTTGTGTTATCGTTCAATTCTGTCGATCCGTGTACTGCGATCTATGATTTGATTTTGATTCTTCATTTGGGAAGTTTAGTTCGAGTCACGCACGATACCTGGTCTAATAAAGCTGCCATCGCTCCTGTGCAGCCATTGAAAAAAAAACTACTTTTAAACGAGTTGAAAAATTGAAATCACATTGAACGAAGTGTGTAGCTCTCAATGGGACTATGTTGCAACAGTAAAGTTGTTTTTTTTTCGAAAAAATGTGCTAAAGTTGCTTTTTACTTTAATGATTAGTCGACTCACCTACATTAAGCCACAGAAACCTAACCACATTAGAAATATGTATGTCCATATTGACGACATCGTATTGTGTTTGAAAATTAGAACGTTCTACGAGTACAAAGGGTCTTTAGACGTCGCATTGTTAAATTTAACAAGGCGACGTGTTTTTTTTAAAGCTTTTACTACGATTGCTTTATTACTTCAGTATAACTAACTTTATATTATATCTTTTGTTTTCAGTTTCCCCAACAATCAAAGTGCCAAACCAACTTCTGGGAGCTCCTTTAAATACTGACGTTCAACTTGAGTGCTACGTGGAGGCTTTTCCAAATACGATCAATTATTGGGTGAAAAACAGAAGTGAAATGTTGCTTAATGGGTAAGTTAAGACGTAAAGGGTGTTTTTGCTCATTTAAATAAGCGCACTTCGCCATGTAGATCCTTTATATAAGTTGGAAAATATGGATGATGTAGCTTTTAAAACTGTTTTCAATTTTAAAGGTTAAATTTGATATCAAATGAACTTTTGACCTTTGAAATTCAGTAGTTATCTTCCAAAAGGAAGTTGTATTAGTGTTCTATAAAAGTAAAGAGTAATACCAGGTATACAAGTATGAAATGCGGATTTTTTTTCTAATAAGAAACATGTTAAATTCGAAAGAATGATAAAAAATGCTTTATTCAAAGTATGCCCCATCACTTGTTATATATTTTCCCCATCTTTTGGGCAATTTGTGAATACCACGCCAGTAAAAATATTCCCCTTTTGCTGCGAACCATTCATCGAGCCATTTTTTCACATCTTCGTACGAACCAGAGCGCAGCTCAGCAAGTGCGCGACTCATCGATGCAAACAAGTGGCAACCAGAAGGAGCCAAGTCTGGTGAATAAGCCGCATGGGGTAGAACTTCTCAGCTAGGTGCTTCCAACGTGTCGCGAACTGGTTTTGCCGCATGCGATGGAGCATTGTCATGAAGAAAAATGACTTTGTGTTGCGTCTTTCGGTATTCTGGCCTTTTTTCAAGTAGCGAACGGTTCAAATCGGTAAATTGTTGTTGGTAACGTTTAGTATTAACCATTTCTCCAGGTTTTAACAGCTCATAATAGACCACGCCCCTCCGGTCCCACCAAACACAGAGCATCGTTTTTCTGCCAAAGCGATTCGGTCTTGCGGTCGATGCGGATGGTGCGCCTGGGTCTACCCCATGATTTTCTGCGCTTGGGATTCTTAAAATAAATCCACTTTTCATCCCCTGTAATATAAGATACAAAAACGGCTTCTTTTTGTACCGAGCGAGCAAAATGTCACACGTGTTTTTGCGCTTTTCCATTTGCCTGTCGTTCAACTCATGTGGTACCCATCTACCGGTCTTCTGAATCTTTCCCATCTCTCGTAGCCAATTGAAAACAGCTTGTTGACTAACGCCCAATTGCTCGGCGAGTTGTTTTTGTGTTTGCAAATCATCTTCGTCCAACAATGCTAATTCCAAATCTTCGTATTTTTTTTGGCAGTTTTCCATGTTCCTTGTCTGCAATATCGAAGTCACCACTTTTGAAACGCCGAAACCATCGTTCACACGTATCTTGCGATGGAGCATGTTCACCATAAGCTTCTCGAAGTAATCGGTATGATTCAACAGCAGTTTTCTTCACGTGAAAACAAAAAAATTAATGCTATCCGCGAATGCTCTTTGTTCGATATAAATTTAGACATATTGAACACAACAACACAGCACTATGCACACACTTTTCCAATTTATCAATCGTGCGCGTCTGACACTTGTTGATGACATAACAAAATGGCGCAGTGTCAAATCTTTATAGCACAAACTGCAGGGCTGCACCATCTGTTGTCTGAAATCCGCATTTCATACTTGTACACCTGGTATACAGAGCCATTTAGCAAAAATTTACAGGTAATGTGCCTTGGCCAAAAGTATTGGCCACCCAACAAACCTTTAAAATCTTAAAGCTCTATTGGAATAGAGTTAGTTAGTTAGTTAGTGTTTAGAGGTTCCTGGCGCATAGACTGCAGATGTCATTTTGCGCCCCATATAGGATATGTCTTAGATCATGTTATAAATATTTATTTCCTTGAGGTATGAGATGATTTTATTGATGTTAGATTGGATTTGATTAGGTGAAAGTACCTGACTTAGTTGATGTGGTATGTCGTGGTCAGTTCTGATTTGATGATTCAAATATATGTTTTGTGGTGAGCTGGTTGTTGCAAACGTGACATAGGGAGGAGGGTCTCCCTTTAATAAGTGGATATGGGACCGTATTATCCTTTCTGCTTGTTTGGGTTTTCCTTCAGGTCTCAGTGGAGTTGAAAAACTTTGTTAAAAGTTTCTTTGAAAAATCTGGAATAATCATTCCGATGGTTTTCACCATTAGTAGATTGGCCAATTGTTACAGCTCGTTTAACATGAATATCAGCTAAATCGTTAATTCTAACACCGGAATTGCCCAGAATCCATAGAAAAACAATTTGGATATTTCTGATGTCTACTATATACAATAAATCCATTATTTGTCTGATGAAGGAATAATCCTGCTTGCTGGAGGAAATCGAGCCACTTTGTGAATCAGACACGATGATGAATTTTCTACCCAAGTTGGAATTGAGTATATACCTGAGGCACTCTTTGATAGCTAACAACTCGGCGGCAAAAATGGAAGAGTAGGATGGAAAGGAAAAATGAAATAAAAAATACTTTTCGGTTATTGGTTTACTAAAATAAATAGTTTAAACAATATTCAGGCTTAATGAACATTACATACTTCAGGTTAGACTCGTTCGATATACGATATTATACTAATCTTCGTTTAAAGATTTATGTTTCTGACCCCATGCCAAGCCCACCTTTTTAGTCTTCTCCGTTAGCTAGGATTTTTTTCTAGCTCTACAGCCTCTAAGCCTAGCATTTTCAAGTCTTATCATTCCTTTTGAAGAATCAGTTCGTAACGTAGAAGGCGTGTTTTTTGCGATTTTTTAATGAAGCATGTATCCTGTTGATCTTCTCTCACATTTTTAATGCATTTTCGATCACTTCTACTTAAGATTTTGTGCTCTGGAAATGCTACAACCCCTGTACAATCACTTAAATCAATTGACAGTACATTTCATTAATTTAAACTCACCTCATCAGCATTGCAATTGCAAGATACGTGGAACTATCAGTTCCATAAAGCTTAAAAAAATCCTAAACAAAAAAGTTTTTTGGGTATTGTTTCAATATTAACGATGTATATTAATTTTCCTTTTTCTAATTGAAACAAAGTCATCCTTTTACTACACATTACACCAATTAACACCATTTTAACAGGAAATTTATTTCACCAACAAGAACAAAGGCAGATCCGATTAGGGAACAGGTCAATAAGGGTTACAATTGAAGGGACACCAAATTAATTACGTAGTACTTACGGGACCTTTCTACTTTTAATTCGCGCTTAAAACAAGCCTTGTAAAAACCCTAGTGAGCCTTTAATAAAATCATTTTATTTTCGGCTTTTGTTTTAAGCTCTTTGTCCTAAAAAGCCTCCGTTAAAATATTTTGTTCCAGCCGAAAATTATGTTTAAATTTTATGTAATTGATAATACGCAACTTAATTTGCAATGCACATCTACTAGCCACACTTAGTAAAATTACGACAAAATGAACATTAAATTTATGATCGTCAGCAAAAATCAGTTTCCCCACACCAGACTCGCCGTAAAGGGGGGGAAGAACTGGAACGTGTCGGCAAATTTAAGTATTAGGGGTGTTTAATCGATGATAAATAGGAGCCATAAACGGAGATCAGATGTCGGATAGAACAGGCAAGGATAATCTTTACTAAACTAAAAAAGTTTCTTACTAGCCGCAGCCTGAACCTTGATGTCCGGTTCGAATGATGAAATGTCTTGTTCATGCGCCTGTATGGAACGGAGACAAGAACATTAAAATCAGCATCCGTTGATAAAATCGAGGCTTTTGAGATTTGCGAAGAATACTGCACAAAATAAGTTATAATCGGAAGATGCAAGATCAGGACTGTAAGGTGGATGAGCCAACAATGTAAGCTGTCAGTCGTCACCTGCTTAACTGTAACTAGTCAGCATTAAAAATGCCACGTGGGATGTTGAACTGGAACTTTCATTTTTATGCTGTATAAATGCTTCCTGCCTTATATTAAAGTGTTTTTCATGACCGTACAGGCTTGTTGCTTATAAATGGACTTCCTTTCTAACTCTTATAAATGCAGTATGTAGGGTTTTCATAATTTTTCTTTATGTTATGAATAAACATAGTTCTAACCATTACTGGAAGCTGTAGGTTTACCGAGTTACAGCATTCGTCCTATAGCCCCGATTGGTAGTATGTTACCGAGCCCTCTGTTTGTTGAAAAATCTGAAAAAAAGTCCTCGGAGGCCCAAAGTTTTCCTCAAATAATGAATTGAAAACCGCTGTCGTTTTTTCAGGCCCAAACAAGACAATTTTTAGTTGGATGGCATGAAACAGGTGAAATAAATATATTATCGTAGACGTTAGTTACGTGAAAAACAATTTTCTTAAGTTCTACGAGTTCCTCCATACCTAGGTAGATAAACTTAAAAAAAAAATACTCTAATATACATACTTACATACATGCATGTATATATATATATATATATATATATATATATATATATATATATATATATATATTTATTTACAGTCCCTGGCCAAATTATTAGACGCACTGCAAGATTTCATGTAAAATATTAATTACCGAGTGATATTGTACCGTTTTATTATTTTAAATTGATTTATTTTTTATTTTTATATTATCCAATCAATTACCTATTTATTTGACATAAATAAAACAGCATTAATTTAGAAAAGCATAAGTTTATTAAGTTTTAAAGAAAAGTGAAATTAATGTTAGTAAAAGTCTATATTTAGTTGAGCCACCTTTAGCCGCTATCAAAGCTTTAATTATGCACGATGCTGCATTTGAGGATGATGATTCCACACATGAATAATCTTTTCTAGGAGCTAGGTTTTGTTGGTAACCACATCTTTAGCCACTTCTCTTTTCATCAGCTCCCACACATTTTCAATGGGGTTCATATCAGGGCCAATCCAACAGAGGGATATTTTTTTCTGCCAAAAAAGCTTTAACAGACCGAGCAGTGTGGCAGGGAGCTCCATCTTGCATGGAAGTGAATGGTTCCCCATTTGAAAACCATTCTCTGAGCTGCGGAATCAACCGATTTTGTAATACTTCTTTGTACTGATCTTGCCTCATTATTCCTTTGACGACGTACAGACGTCCAGTGCCCTTGCCGCTGATGACTGACCAAATCATCAATTTGGTGGGATGTTTAACCGTCGGGACGACACAATCAGGATGAAACTTTTCTCCATGACGACGACGCACATACTGAGCTTTATTCTGCAAAATTTCGAATGTGCTTTTGTCACTGAAGCAGACCTGTCAAAAATAGGAAATTATTGATTAAATTGCTGTATCTTACCGATCTCCAGAAGTCCACATCTTTGTCTTGCCATTGTTTGGCCCATTTCAGGCGCTTTGCTTTCATTGCAGCTGTTAACTTGGGCTTCCTGGGGGGCGACAGGCCTTAAAATCTAATTCTTTCAATTTTCTTCGAACAGTGCGCTCAGAAGCATTTACGCTAGCATCCTGGAGTTGTGATTTTATTACCTTTGTGGTAGCAAATCTGTTTTCTACACAAATTTTCTTCAAACATCTCTCTGACCGTGGAGTGAAAATTGGTTTTCTACCGCATCTTTTCTTTCTTTTCGGGCTTAATTCCTTCCCTGACTCAATTTTCTTTTTTATGCGTCGTACACTAGCTTCAGAAACCTCCAATCTTCGTGATATTTCTCGGTTTGTAAATGTTTTCGCAATCACAAGGGCCTTCACTTCAGCTTTTTTACGTGGTGAAAGATCGCCTTTTCTACCCATAATGAAAATAGTCCAATTACTTTTTTAAAACACTGCATACAAAATAAACTAATAACTGTGTAGTATAAAACTGTTAAACAAACAATCACAGTCCATAAAACCACAGAAACACGTCCGTACCTGACTCGATTCCGATCGCGACTGATACAGGTTTGTTCTTATTTACGTTCATGTATCACTTTGTCAACACAGTGTTGCCATATGTTAAAAATAAATACAAATATGTAGTCTACAACAATTCTTTTAAATAAAAATCAATAATATTGTAGTTTAAATATACCATTATTGCATAAAATCTCTTAAGAAACATAAAATTACTAAAAAAAAATACAGTGCGTCTAATAATTTGGCCAGGGACTGTATATATATATATATATATATATATATATATATATATATATATATATATATATATATATATATATATATATAAAATAAATAAATATCGTCTTTATTAAGATGTTAATTACATGTGATGTGAGTACATATTACCCACACACATCGTGTAGTAGAAGAGGCGAGATTTAACCATCGGTTACTCTTACATCTTACCTCTTCAACACACAACGCGCTTACAAACAAAAATAAAGCAACAATTACATACTAACATAGTAAAATCAATAATCGAGAAGATACATCAAAATACAAATAACCTACGTCTGAGAATTCTGCTTATTTAACAGCTCTTCCCTATATAATTGACGAAGTCGGTCAAAAGTGCACGTTTTCAGTTCTGGGTTCATGGTATTGTATATATTTACTGCATTATATGTAAAACTAGTCAAGCGGTCAGGCCGTCTAATATACCTATCATGCACCAAATTTCGGGATACTAGCTTCTCCCTTAAATAAATCGGAACTGAAGTTCCTAAGAGCCTCATTAAGAATATTACGAAGTGCAGTTGCACAGTATTAGCAAAATTTAACGATTTTAACTCATTTATTTTTAAAGATGTATGATCATATTTTCTCAAATGAAATATAAACCTACAGCAGACGTTCTGTACATACCGCAATCGTCTCCTTGAAAGCGCATCTAAGCAAGGATAGTACACAATACTACAATAATGAAATGAAGACAAGACCAAATTTTTTCCTCATCTTAAAATTCAGAATAAAACGATTTGCATATAAAACCTTCATTTTCGCATAACTTTTTTGTAAGAGCACCCTAACATGTTCCCTGAATCTAAGATGTGCATCATTGCAAAGACCCAAATTCTTAGCACAATCAGAAAATGGCAAATCCTGATCAGCCAGCCTCAGTCCTAAAGCCATGCTCAAGGTTGGTCGCCGATTTTCCTTGCAAAACAATAAAACCTGCGTCTTGTCTGGATTTAGCCTCAAATTATGTTTACCCGAGTAAACTGACAAAGCCATGAGATCCTGATTTAAATTTTCTGCTGCAGACTCAGGATCCGATGATTCAAAGAAATGAAGCAACTGTGTGTCATGATGACGAAACGACTGAACCGATGAATATGGAGCAGTTTGGAATATATCAAAACACCCTATATATATATATATATATATATATATATATATATATATATGTATATATATATATATATATATATATATATATATATATATATATGTATATATATGTAGGTATATATAGGGTGTTACGAAAATCTTTGAATGTATTAATACTGATGAATCCTTATAGAAAAAGGTTCTGTTTTATAAGGAAAAAAATCGATGAAATGAATAAAAAAAAAGATCGATTTAACTCTGCCACTGGCAAACAAAACGAATGGGATTTACAACGTTGACGCGGTTTAACTACAAGTTTCATAACAAATGTTATAAAAAAAGTTGTTACTTTCGTAATATAAAATAACCGGTCAAGTGCAAGTTGAACTTGCGCATTAGTGTTCCGTACGTTGATTGCTTTTAAAATAAAAAATTTTGTTACAGATGTATAAAATGATCAGTGACTTCACAAAACACACCCCAAATGAGTTTTCAACAAAGTTTGTTTCCAATCTTTACTGAAAATCTGATGACCTCGAAATTTTTGTTTTTTTTAAATACCAGAAAAATTATTAAAGGTAATGCACTCGTGATAATTTTCGTTCAATCTACACCCCGTGGAGAATATTCCAGAATTTTTTCGAAATTTTTTGATAAGTACTTTTCGAGATAAGGCCCGGGACAGCGATTTTTCGCGAATTTTTAGAAATAATACAAAGAAAAGTGCGCGCAAGTATAATATTATATATATATTTTTTACTTGTGTTTTCACAAGCTTTCATTTGACACCACACTCGATGACCTAGTAAAAAAATTTTTTTTCACTTCCGACTTCACCCCCCAAAACTAACCCCTTAAGTCAAAATTTAATTCTCAAAACCACATGGCTCTGATGAGGCCATCAATTCCTATATTATTACCAAATTTCAACTTTCTATGTCAGATAGTTTCGGAGAAAATCGGGTGTGACAGACAGACAGGCAGACAGACAGACAGACACCGAAGTGATCTTATAAGTGTTCCGTACGCAACACTAAAAATAATAATTGCAGACTTTGCAGGAATCAAATAAACATAAAATCCACTACACTAAACTAAAAATTTCACATTTTAAAAATAATGGTTTAACATCAAACAGAAAAAAATAAGTTCGGAAAAAATGCATGACCTAAACGAGTAGTGCAAAAAATATTTATGTAAATATCAGCCGCACCATTCAAATTGTTTATTTTACTTGTTTATTGTAGACATAATTAGAGTGATATTCCGAAATCAACACTTTTCAAAAAAATATGTCTAGCATTGTACTTTCCCCGTAATAATTTAATACTAGTATCTTAATAAATCACTTTTTATTTATTATCAATATTTTTAAACCAGTTATAAACAGTAACTGTCAAAACTAACTAATTGAAATTGTACAGATACCAGTTTGCATAATGTGGCCGAAGATAGTAACGAGATGATTCAAATATTTCAACGAGTTTCCATTTTATAGAGGCTACACATAATAAGTTCACAGGTTGATGCTTATTTTAAAATTTGAAACTATTATATGTAGCTATCTTTGACCACATGTTTACATAGACCAGAGATTTCCGAATCGGTCTTGGAACATGAACATAATGTTAATTGAATTTGCATTTAATGACAGTGTATCAATACCAAAATGTTTCTAAAATTAATTCAAATAAAAAAAAAAATTAGGGGCATGCAAATAAATAATAATTAGTTAGTTCTGTTTTTGTGCCAAATTTAATTGATTTTGTGTTATTTTGTACGAAATAATAGTCTTAAATAATTAAAGGGTATCGTTAATATAAATTATTTAATTATTAGGCCCAGAATAGTAAAAAGTAATTAATTAGTAATAAATTATCTTCACCTTTTGAGGTAATGTTATCAGCGATATCTCTCACTTCTTTCTTCTCATTAAAAAAACCCGGGATTTGTCACAAGAAAATTATTTATTATTTTTACTCTTGAAATTGTTATTAGAACAACTTTTCTTAAATTCTGGTTTCATTTTGAACAAGTAAAGTCAACTGAAACATTGACGTCAGCTGTTAAGTGGCGGTTTACCCGAGGTAAGGTTTAGGTTCTATAAGCGTATGCTAGTTTTTACCTCAGGTAGGGTGACGACCTGGTCTGAGAACTTTCCTCCTTTACCCAGGCGTGAACCTCGCGATACAACCACTGGGCTACTCAATGCACCCAGCAAATGGCTCAGAGGAAGGTTAGAATTACACGAGATAAATCGCCGTCAGGTAGGAAAAGTTTGAGAAGACTACGAAAAAGATGGAGCGACAATCTCGCCACAACCTAAAGTTGCGGTTGGTTTGACAGTAAAATCTAGCTGTATATTTTTTTTAATTCTTCAAAAATGTTCGAATTAAAAGTACGGAATGTGTTTCTACACAACTCAACTAGTCATCCATTTAAAGAGATTAAACGATTTTCCTAACACCCTATATATATATATATATATATATATATATATATATATATATATATATATATATATATATACAGTACAATCCCGATTATCTGAATTGCGTTTATCTGAAATCCGGCTTATCCGAAACAAACTGTCAAAAAACAAATTGTATTCCCATTAAACGAAAAAATCCTCATTATTCGAAACAGACGATGAGTGGTTTCCTTAACGCGTCGGGAACTCCCCGACGTCTAGAATTTCACCGCTGAATATGTTTTGGTTAGTCGACGAGTGTTATAAGTTACTCATTACGGCTATTATTATCGCATAGGTAATAGTTTCATTTTAATAGATATTTTACAAAATGGAGCGTCATAATAATAAGCGTAAACGTGTTGTTATTACCTTAAAAGAGAAACTTGAAGCAATTCAACGTTTAGATAATGGTGAACTTCTTAAAAATATAGCGAAGGATTTAGGTGTAGCCGTGAGTACTGTTTCAGAGTGGAGAAAAAATCGCGAAAAACTTGAAAAATGGTGTAGTGTTTTGTCATCGCACAGGCACGAAAATGTATGAAAAGCGGTGAATATCAAAAAGTGGATGATTGTTTATTTTTATGGTTTACACAGAATCGAGAAAGTGGAATACCAATTTCAGGAACAATTTTAAAACATAAGGCAGTGAGTTTAAGCGTTAAGAGTTGCCGGTTATTGAAGCGCCTGTAAATTTTTCTGCAAGTGATGGATGGCTAGACAGGTGGAAAAAAGACATGGAGTACGTCAACTGAAAGTTTGTGGAGAAAGATTGTCGGCTGATGTATCTGCTGCAAAAAAAATTTACAGAGAATTTTGAGCAGCTTATGATAGAACATGGTTTACAACCAGGCCAAATCTATAACTGTGATGAAACAGGCTTGAACTAAAAAATGTTGCCATCCAATACCTTAGCTTCAAAAACGGAAGCTGGACCACCTGGTTACTAACGTAGCAAAGAACTTATTACTGTTCTTGTATGCAGTAATGCTTCTGGAAAACCCAAGCTCCCATTATTATGTATTGGATAAACGCGACTCTCTTTGAAGACTGGTTTTTTGGAGATTTTGTTCCCAAAGTGGAAATTTTTTTAAAAGAACATGGATATCCTAGAAAACGTATTCTGTTACTAGATAATGCCCCCACTCACCCAAGTGCGGAGCAATTTGAAAGTGGAGAAATAAAAGCATTGTATTTGCCTCCTGCTGTAACTTCTCTCATTCATCCTATGGATCAGGGTGTACTGGAAAATTCAAAATCGCAATTACAGACGTTTGTTATTGGGGCATATTTTAGAAGAAGTAGATGAAGGTGGCAATCTTACTGATTGTCTAAAAAAGATAAAATTGAAAAATGTTATATATTAGATAGCTTCAGCCTGGAATCAAGTAAAGAGAGACATTACTCAGAGGCAGAAACAAAAGATAATAAAAGTTTACATCAAATTATTACAAGATGTTTGTGAATGGTTAAACAGTGATAGTGTGGAAGATGAAATGACTGACTAAGAATTAATTAAAAGTGTATGCAAAAAATGCTAATAAACTAGATAGTGATTACGATGATGATAACGAAGTAGAAGCCACTGAAAATATTCTAATAAAAAATGTCACATTCAGAAGGACTAGAGGCCCTAGAAAAAGCGTTAACTTATGTAGAACAACAAGAAAATGCAACCGCCGCGGACGTTTTGCTTATCAAACGTTGGAGAGACATTGCAGCCAAAAACAGAACTAACGCAAAACGAGTGCAGTTAAAAATTACCTCATTTTTAAGGCATTAAAGTTAAGAATGAAACTGTTCTATTTTCGATTTTCCGTACATATACATAAAATAAGTAAACTAATTGTCCTATTCTTTGTTTTAATAAATACCTATGTACGTAATAGCATATCGTATAAATGCTTTTAAGTCAATCTGCAATGTTGTATTCATTCTAAACTTCTATTTTATAAAAAAATTCGGATTAACCGAAATTTCGATTATCTGAAATCACTTTGGTCCATATTATTTCGGATAATCGAGATTCTACTGTATATATATTTCATGTCAGTTACGAGAGGGGCCATAGTACACCTAGTAATGGGGGAAATTATATTTTCCGAGATTGGACTTGGACATACATGTATCTGCATAAACAATATATATAACTAGCCGGGCCCGCGGCTCCGCTCGCGTGGACTTGATTCACTACTATCGTCACTGCTTATTCCTTATGTTACCCAACGTAATAAAATGTCTCCCATTATTTCTCCTTATCTCCCAATATTTCTCCTTATTTCCCATTATCACTACATAATTTCCATTATCTAGGCTTATCTCTGTTCATCTCCCATTATTTCTCCTTATCTCCCATTATTTCTCCTTATCTCCCATTATCTCACCTTATTTTCCATTATCTAGGCTTATCTCGACTTATCTCCCATTATTTCTCCTTATCTCCCATTATTTCTCCTTATCTCCCATTATCTCACCTTATTTTCCATTATCTAGGCTTATCTCGACTTATCTCCCATTATTTCTCCTTATCTCCCATTATTTCTCCTTATCTCCCATTATCTCACCATAACTCCCATTATCTAGACTTATCTCTGCTTATCTCCCATTATTTATACTTATCTGCCATTATCTCACCTTATCTCCCATTATCGAGGCTTATCTCGACTTATCTCCCATTATTTCTCCTTGTCTCCCATTATGTCACCTTATCTCCCATTATCTAGGCTTATATCGAATTATATAGAACATATGTATAAATTTATAAAAACACGTAAATCGGATAAGTGGTTCTCGAGTGATAAGCCCACTAACGGACAGACAGACAGACAGAGAGACGTTGCATTTTATATATATATTGTATTCTTTGCTACATGATATTGTTCCATATTTAAGGCTTCAGGGATTGTATTGTAAGAGAACGCGCTAGCGGCAAACTTTTCTCCGACTTAATTCACTATTATCGTCATTGCTTATTCCTTATGTCACCTAATAAAATATATCCTATAACCTGGCCAGAGAACATACGTATGGTTAAAAAAAGGCACGTAAATCGGAAAAGTAGTTCTCCAGTGATAAGCACACTAACGGACGGATAGACAGACAGACAGACAGACGGACAGAGAGACATTGCATTTTATATATATTATAGATATTCTCTGCTACATAATATTGTCCCATATTTAATGGTTTGGACTGTGTATTACAAGAGAACGCGCTAGCGGCAAACTTTGTCCTACTTCATTTACTATTATTGTCACTGCTCATTCCTTATGCTACCTATCGTAATAAAATATAGCCTATAACCTGGCCGGAGAACATATGTATGTTTTAAAAAAAAAAGTACGAAAATCGGATAAGTGGTTCTCCAGTGATAAGCGCACTAACGGACAGACAGACAGACAGAATACGTTGCATTTTATATATATTATAGATGTAATAAAATATATACCTATAACCTGGTCAGAGAACATATGTATGAATTTAAAAAATCACGTAAATCGGATAAGTGGTTCTCGAGGGATAAGCGCATTAACGGACAGACAGACAGACAAACATTGCATTTTATATATATTATAGATATAGATTATTATTATTATTATTATTATATAACCTGGCTAAAGAATATATGCATGAATTTAAAAAAAGACAGGTAAATCGGATAAGTGGTTCCCGCGTGATAAACGCACTAATGGACAGACAGACAGACAGAGAGACATTGCATTTTATATATATTATAGATTATACATTACAGATATTCTTTGCTACATAATATTGTTCCATATTTAATGGTTTAGGCTGTGTATTGCAAAGGCACGCGCTAGCGGCAAACTTATTTCCGACATCATTCACTATTTTACGTCACTGCTCATTCCTTATGCTACCTATCGTAATAAAATATAGCCTATAACCTGGCCAGAGAACATATGTATGTTTTAAAAAAAAAAGTACGTAAATCGGATAAGTGGTTTTTCAGTGATAGGCGCACTAACGGACAGACAGACAGACAGACAGAGAGACGTTGCATTTTATATATATTATAGAAGCACGATATAATTAATTAGTCAACACGCGGTAGGTTCAAAACCACAGAACGGCCTTACTTTTCAACAAGACCTAGATTCTACTCATTATACAGGTCAACATCATATAATGGTGTTACGAACAATTATTCTATTGTGAAAAGGAATCAATAAAACTTCCATTAGTCTTCCACCAGTTCGCTTTTATTTTCCGAAGCTATGTTATTATAGGCACTATTTCTATTTCCAAGGAAATCATTTTCAAGTCTTTGATAAAAATGAGGTGTTTGGAAGGTTGAGCACAATATTGAATGTGTTTCCGATGTTTTAAATTATTTTTGAAAGGCCATAATAAATAAATAATGGAAAACAACCCTGTGAAATAAAGAGTGTTCTATTAATAGAAGCAAACAACTGAATATTAAAAAAATCTTTCAATATAGATATCAACTTTATGGAATATGATCAGTTGAGGTGAATAAAAAAACCGTTTTGTTTTTGTTGCTAATGTTTCGATTTATTTTAAATTATCTTCAGAGGCCTCTACTGGCGATTTCCAAGGAAATACTCGACCCACATCCCGAAGAGTAAGAAAATGTATTAAAAAATCTTGGATGTCTGCAGAAACATGGCAACTTATAGAGCATAGGAAAAACGTAAAGAAAACTGGACTAAACGATGATCAGCAGATAAAAGAGTACCAAGATTTAAACCGACTTATACAGAAGAACTGCAGACAAGATAAGAATATATATCTCAATAACCAATGTAAAGAAGTACAAGCATATGAAGAGAAAAATCAAGTTAAAGATCTTTTTAAAAAAATTAAAGAGATAGATAAGGATTTCAAACCTAAAACTTGGGCAATCGAGGATAAAAATGGAGCACTGCTTACAGAGAAAGAAAGAATAATAGACAGATGGAGAGAAACATTGTGAAGATCTTTATTATGATGCACAAGAACAAGACATACACCAACAGATCAATACCATGCAGCAGGAACCTGAAATAATGAGGAGTAAAGTGGAGGATGCTGTTAAGAAACTGAAAAGCAATAAGGCACCTGGCTACGATGACATCACGGGAGATATTCTTAAGGAACTAGATCATGACACAGTGGGGATGATCTATAAAATATGTAATAACATCTGGAAAACTGGAATATGGCCGAAAGACTGGACAACCTCTATAATAATACCACTACATAAGAAAGGCTCTACCCGTAAATGTAGTAATTATCGTACATTATCTCTATTATCACATCCAAGTAAGGTAATGCTACATATCATAAATAATCGTTTAAGATATTATGTTGACCAATAAATCTCTAGAGAACAAGCGGGATTCGTTAAAGGACGAGGCACAAGAAATCAGATTGTTAATATAAGACAATTGATAGAGAAATGTAGAGAGTATAATGTGTCTATGGTAATGTGCTTCATAGACTATAATAAGGCTTTTGATTTTGTCAACTGGAAAAAGCTTTGGGAGGTACTAGAGCACATGGGTGTTCCTTATCATCTGAAAAACCTCTACTTGGACAGCACTAGTAGTGAGAATAGACAATACAATATCCGATCAGTTTCATCCTCGCCGAGGTGTAAGACAGGGCTGTGTTCTGTCTCCTGCATTTTTTAATGTTTATGGTAAATTTATAATGAGAAATGCGTTGAATGAATGGGATGGTGGAATCCTAATAGGAGGTGAGCGAATAAACAACTTGCGCTACGCTGATGATACCACCATATTTGCAGCGACCGAGGAAGAGATGGCTACACTTTTGAATCGGATAGAGCAAGAAAGTGAAAAACTAGGTCTGACCATAAATAAGGACAAAACTAAGCTGATGAGAGTCGATAAGTCTGACCAAATAGTAAGATCCGACTTACTCAATGGCATTGAGAGAGTAACAACCTTTGTATATCTAGGATCATCCGTAAGTAGTATGGGAGGATGCGAGAATGAAATAAAAAGAAGAATATCCCTAGCAAGAAATGCTATGACGAGACTTACTAAGATATGGCAAAGTCCGTACATAACTAAAGGAACGAAATTAAATCTCATACAGACCTTAGTATTTCCAATATTTTCATATGGTGTAGAATCCTGGACACTTAGAGTAAAGGAACTTGAATCTATTAATTCCTTTGAAATGTGGTGCTATAGGAGGATGTTGAGAATATCCTGGACCGCCAGAAGAACTAATCAATCTATACTGAATGAACTAAATGTAACTGTAAGGTTATCATCACTATGCATGAAAAGAATTCTTCAGTATTTTGGACATGTAGCTAGAAGGCCAGGCAATAATGTAGACCGGCTAATAATAATGGGAGAGGTCCAGGGTAAAAGGAGTATAGGCCGTTTGCCAACAAGATGGTCAGATCAAATAAAACAAGTTATGGATAAACCACTCCATGTATCGTTGCACTTGGCAGAAGATCGAGAGAAATGGAGAGAAATGGTGAACAGAACAGTGAAGTCATTCCATGGAGATCACGACCCTCAAGACTGAGGAAACGAATAGAGAGACTCGACCCACTATTCCCAATGTGCAGTCAAGAATGCCCGATATTGTCTTCAGTGTCTGCTCCCAAACATACGCCGCATTTTTTGAGTCTATTCAGAAGAGGTTCGCCTGTTTGGAGCCCCAGAACCCACCAGCAACCTTCACTCCTTGGAATTATCGCATTGGCGACTTCATTCTATTCTACTAGAAGTACTTTCATGGAAGGTGTTCGACAGATGTAGCTCGCTTAATTCCTCCCAGAGCGGTGAATGCCAGACGCGTTAATACATCATATCCCTATGACGTACAGCTTGCCATTCCTCGTATAACCCCTTTCAGGCAGTCTTTTATGTGGAGAATCTCATCTATTCGGTATAATTTGCGCAGGACTCAAGGAGTACAATTTATAGCGATTCAAAACCAATGTGAAGTGCTTTTTCCTCACCCGCGTCGCTCTTGTAACGCTTTAGGGATATTCCTGTAGCACGCATGCTATGCCCATAAAAAAAAACGCAAAATTAAATAAAACGGGAGGATTTAATTCACGTCCGCGATATTTGTGAAAAAAATCACCGTCCTACATCCGTCTCGAGATCCTGAGATAGTTATTAATTTTCGCTGATTGGTTGGTTGATAGATGCGTAAATCGGTTTGCCTATCAACAGGGTAATTCTCAAAAGAAACGAGAGATTAATTTCAAATTTAGCACCTATGTAGTACCTGATTAAGCGATATCTATACAGAGGTTGGACATAACGAGGCCGCCTTTTTAGTTTTTACAAACGATCATTAGATGGCGCTATTGAGATGTGACATTACTATTGTTGTAAAATTTGACATTTGTTATTGTTAATATAGTGGCAGCTCAGAAATTGGCATATTAGTTTACTTACAGTGAGCGTTTAAAAAAAAATAGTTTTGTGAACAAAAGGAAGTTTCACGTAAAGATTTTCTTTGGATGATTTTTTACGATTTTAATAAAAGCTTAATTCTACAATGATGCCCCGAATCGCTTCGTTCAACTTTTGGTAATGAATCACCATCAGAAAATATTGTTTAAAATTGGTCTGCCGAATTTCGTCATGGTCGTGCTTCCGTTAGCGATGAATTTCATATAAGTCGACCAAAATTGGTTCTTGTTTCACAAAACATCGACGCTGTGCACAACATGATTGAAGAGGATCGTCATGTGACTTACCGTGAGATAGAGACATCCTCGAAGACTGCAATATATTTGATTTTGCATCAACATTTAGCTGTGATAAAGATATGGACTCCGCATAATTTGATCGAAACTCAAAAACAGGCTCGTGTCAATTGGTGTTAGGAAATGTTCCAAAAATTCGACAGAGGACATGCAAAATCCGTATACAACATCGTAACAGCAGACGAAACTTGGATATATTGGTACTAGTCGGAAACTAAGCAATATTCAGCTGTTTGGGTGTTCCAAGATGAAAGTGGATTGTTCGTGCAGCATTTCCAAGAAAATTATCGCTTGTTTCTTTAGTTATACTGGACATGTTGCAACCATTTCTTTAGACTTTAGAGGATCAAAGAAGAATTAATGGTCAATGGTATACAATAATTTGTTTGCCAGAAGTTACCGATGAAATCAGGAAAAACCACCGAAAATGTCGCATCGTTCTTCATCATGACAATGCCAGCGCTCACAATGCAAGTCAAACAATTCATTATTTGTTCGAGAAAAACATCAAATTAATGTTGTTAGCGAATGTCCAAAAAAATGGATGGACAGCGATTTTTATCACCTCAAGAAGCTGTTGAATCTTTCCAAAACCATGTTTTCAAGGTACCAACTTAAGAGTGGAAAAAATGTTTCAAGAATTGGTCTGAACGCATGCAAGAGTGTATAAATCTTGAAGGCGAATATTTTGAGAAACGATAAAATGATTTGTAACAATTTTTTTTTTCTTTCATTGTCATTGCAAAAACTTAAAAGGTAGCCCTCGTAGAGAGAGGTGTATTAGTATATATTGTGTCATATGTTCTTTTCCAATTCACCGTTAGGTACCTGTATTTAAAATAACACATCGTAATGCTTGAATTGAGTTATTCTCTCGTGTAAAAAGGATAATTTCGATGTTTATTTTAAAAATGCGTGTTTGCGGGGGAGCTAATCTGAACAAAACACTTCACCAAGTTTTACCGATTCTAAAAGTAGCGGCAACAGCTTGTTAAATACTATGAGAACCTACAACACGTGTGTATTAAAAAGTTAAAAATGTGATATCTTTAATATCAGCGAGAAAAAATTCATATTTTCCCAGAAGAAAAAAGATAATGCCGAGCGTTCGATTGCTAAATCCGTCGACAAACTGCAAAGAAGCTAAAAAAAAACACGTCTCATAAAAAGCCATCTTCACTTGTTTTCTACAAGATAAATCAGGAGTGAAAATCCAGAATTTTCTTTTGTTAATAATGCCCTTCAGCGTGAATTTAATTTCTAGAACTCTCGTTATTTATTTATGGTAATTTTTTAACGCTCCCGCCCGACTAGAACGTAGGGATTCTGCTTTTTTTTATCCCGTTCTGGATTATCTTCTTGTTTTTATTTTGGGTGTTTTGGCTTAAAAATCGCTTAAGCAAGCCTTTATCACAATATCAGTAAAAATAGCAAGTTTTTAAAAGAACATCAGTGGCGGTATATACTGAAGAAATTCTGTAAAATTAATCAGTTTTTTTAATATTTACCTCCCCGGCTGAATAGGGATTTATCACTTTTTAATGCTGAATATCAAAATTAAATAAATAACCGATCAAGTGCAAGTTTAACTTGCGCAATTAGTGTTCCGTACGTTGATTGCTTTTAAAATAAAAAATTTTGTTACCGAGGTATAAAATGATCAGTGACTTCACAAAACACACCCCAAATGAGTTTTCAACAAAGTTTGTTTCCAATCTTTACTGAAAACTGATGACCTTGAAATTTTTGTTTTTTTATATACCAGACAAATTACACAGGGCGACAAAAAAATATTTTTGTTTTGGTGCCTGGGATTTTAGAGCTGATTTTAACTACATTTGGGACGCTAAATCTATACATGCAATCCGTTTTTCTCTATCAGCTCTACTTTTTTAGATACATCAACTTATCTACCAATGTGGTTTTTATTCAGTATATTCATTTATGAGAGTTCTAAAATTATTATATATTCATTAACGTAGGTACAATGGTTTTATTGTCAGTCTGTAATTGAGTAAATTCCAGGTAAATCTATAAATAGTAGAACCATTGCCTATCAGGTACCTGAACTGACCCTTTTAATCACCTAACTCGGGTAAGTCTCGTCAGTTTGTGCGTTCTTACTAATGAGAGTAGATCGAATTCGGCGTGTTATTTTACGTTAAGAAAAGAGTGTTTTTGTGTTATTGAACAGAATTAAAATGAGTTCAGGTTCCAGTTCAAGAAGAAGTTGTGTAAATCAACCTGATGTGTTTTGCTATATATGCGGAGAATACATGTTTCAACAAAACAGACAAACTATTACTGACTTTGTAAAGCGAGCGTATCTTGGATACTTTGGAGTTAAGCTTGGTGATCAGGACAAAACGTGGGCCCCGCATCTCGTATGTAAAACTTGTACAGAGCATTTACGGCAGTGGACTACCGGGAAAAGAAAATGTCTAAAATTCGGCGTACCAATGGTTTGGAGAGAACCAAAAAACCACTTCAATGATTGTTATTTCTGTTTAGTAAATACTAATGAAATCAATCGAAATAACCGCAGTAAGTGGACTTATCCCAATTTAGACTCGGCAATACGCCCTATCCCGCACTCAGATGAAATACCGATTCCAACATTTCATCAGCTACCACATATCTCTGATGACGAATATTTTCCCTCTGATCGCTCTTCTGATGCTAATAAAAGTTCTGATGCTAATGAAACTAACAGTGACTATGAGGGGACGTCATCAGTTCCTCAACGCTTCAATCAAAATGAATTAAATGATCTCACCAGGGATCTCAATTTATCGAAAAAAGCTTCTGAAGTACTGGCTTCTAGGTTGAACGACAGAAATTTACTGGAACAAGGAACCAAAATTACCTTTTACCGTACAAGAGAAAAAGATCTGCTACCATTCTTTTCTCAAGAAGACAATCTTGTATTTTGTCACGAAATTAGGGGACTCATGAAAGAAATGGGACTTTCTGAATATATTCCAGATGATTGGCGCCTATTTATTGACAGTTCAAAGCGAAGTTTAAAATGTGTCCTTCTACATAATGGGAATAAATATGGTTCAATACCACTAGCTCACTCAACGAAACTGAAAGAAGAATATAATACCATAGCTTTGGTCTTGCAGAAGATGAAGTATTACGAACATCAATGGATGATTTGTGTAGACTTAAAAATGGTAAACTTTCTTCTTGGGCAGCAAAGTGGTTACACGAAATATCCGTGTTTCTTGTGCCTCTGGGATAGTAGGGACAAAACACACCACTGGGTTAGAAAAGATTGGCCTCAGAGAGAAAACATGGACGTTGGGGAAAAGAATGTCATTAACGACGCTTTGGTTGAAAGAGAAAAAATCATACTTCCTCCGTTACATATAAAGTTGGGCTTAATGAAGCAATTTGTAAAGGCTCTTGATAAGAATGGGTCTTGTTTTGCATATATAGGGGTAAAAATGCATCAGTTGAGCACAGAAAAACTCAAAGCAGGGATATTTTGACGGCCCACAAATAAGACAATTAATTAAGGATCCTGCCTTCATAAATTCAATGAATCAAGTTGAACGAGAAGCTTGGACATCATTTGTTGCAGTTGTAGAAAATTTTCTAGGCAAACATAAAGCTCAAAACTATGTTGAAATGGTTAACAAGATGCTTAATAGTTTCAAATCCTTAGGGTGCAATATGGGTATTAAAATACACTATTTACACAGCCACTTAGACCGTTTTCCAGAAAATTTAGGAGACATGAGTGAGGAACAAGGTGAAAGATTTCACCAAGATATTAAAGTTATGGAGGACCGCTACCAAGGAAGATGGGACATGCACATGATGGCAGATTACTGCTGGCGTTTAAAAAGGGACTGTTTAAAAAAACATTCAAGAATGTCGCGGAAAAGAAGCTTTCCAAGTGTTGAGTAACTATTTCATTTCTTCAATGTTTTTTTTTTGTTTGTAAGTACGACATAATATTGTATTTTGTATAACTAAAATAAAAATTTCGTATCTACTTTTGTTTACTACACTTACGGATTTGAGTTACAATAATGTAACTTATATTTCTCTAAAATTGTATATCTTAAAAATTTGAGCTCCTAGGTACAAATGAATACGTTATTTGAATTCAGGACATCAAATTGATATAGAATCAGCTCAAAAAACCTCGACACCAAAACAGCTGTTCCCCTGTGTTATTAAAGGTAATGCACTCGTGATAATTTTCGTCCAATCTACACCCGATAGAGAATATTTCAGAATATTCCAAAATTTTTTGATCAGCACTTTTCGATATATATATATATATATATATATATATATATATATATATATATATATATATATATATATATATATAACTTTTGTTTTTACAAGCTTTCATTTGACACCACTCGATGACCTAGTAAAAAAAATTTTTTTCACTTCCGATTTCACCCCCTTAAACTAACCCCTTAAGTCAAAATTTAACTTTTAAAACTACATGGCTGTGATGAGGCCATCAGTTTCTATATTAGTACCAAATTTCAACTTTCTATGTCAAATAGTTTCGGAGAAAATCAGGGTGTGACAGAGAGACGGACAGACAGACAGACAGACGGACGGACAGACACCGAAGTGATCGTATAAGTGTTCCGTACGGAACACTAAAAACGGAACACTTATAGAGTTACTTCGGTATCGGCCGGTCAGGGCCGAATTTCTTGACATAGAAGGTTCAAATTTGTCACAAGTATAGGAAGTGATAGCCCAATCACAGCCGTGTATTTTTGAAAGTTATATTTTGACTTAAGGGGTGAGCTTTGGAGGGAGAAATGGAAAGTGAAAAAAAAAAATTTCTCAAGTCATTGAGTGTAGTGAAAGTTTGTGAAAACACGAGTTCAAAAATATATATGATGTAATACTCGCGCAAACTTTTCTTTATATTAACTGAAAAAAATTGCCAAAAAATCTCTGGAATATTCTCGATATAGTGCAGTAAAAAAAGCATTTGAAATTGTACAGTCTAGATACAGCAATATTATGATTTTATCCTCTCCGGGGTATCACCGGGAGTATTGTCCTGAGTGTTGGACCTCGAAAAACTTATGCTCATAAACTAGCCACAACTCCTGGTAAATTTAAGCAGCTGATGATCCTTTTGCACATAAAAATACAAACTGGTAGGAGCAACGATTTTCGCGGGCATTGTTGTCTGCATTCAGTGGCTTCGGAAACAGACAGTAGATGGGCACCGCATGTGTACAACTTTGTTCAGACCCGCCAATATTTAAATATAAGCAAACGGCTCTTACTTTTCAAGTACGTCTCGTACTACATTATCGAACATGAGTGATGCACACGCTTTGCGCTTCGAAGCTGTGTTATTGCTGTTAGCCTGTTTGCCTTTAAGCATGCTCCAAATTTTATTCTTTTGGACCTGTCCTAAGCCTGGATGAAGTGTGAAGAAACGCATTTGCGAATTTGACAGTGAATTAAAAAATAGAAACAAACATCCCATTATCATTTACCAAGAGAGCTTTTTTAGACAGGAGAAAGCGGAAAATACGAGTATTTAATTAAAAATATCACACAGAGTGGTATAAAAAAAAGTTATGACAATTTAAAAGTATACATAGTGCAATAAGTGGCGCCCCCTTTAATTTACAACAAAGCTGTGAGCTGATTTCGATTTCTCATCTCAGAAAACCCCTTAGCACCGAATCTTATATAAATATTACAATAAAATTATTAAGAAGACTACTTAAGAAAAACTAAAATAAAAGTATAACATTGACACCCTGTATCTCAAAAATTACGAATTTTTGGACACCCTGTATATATATATATATATATATATATATATATATATATATATATATATATATATATATATATATACAGGGTGTCCAAAAATTCGTAATTTTTGAGATACTATATATATATATATATATATATATATATATATATATATATATACATATATATATATATATATATATATATATATATATATATATATATATATATATAGGAAGAAAGGAGAGTTTTGAGGTTGCAGTCGCGGAGATTATTGGCCAAAAAATTAACTACTTTTTTTAATATCAAGCTTTCGAATATGGATTTTACTCTTCCTCGAGATATCTGAAATCACATTGTCCCTATAAGTATAATTTTACAATCAAAAAAGTAAACAAACTTACAAAACGATGAGTTCAATCGTGTAATACATGTCGCCCTAAACAATGGTTTCGAATCTTAAGACTAAAAACTGCACAGCATTTTGTTATTTAGTTTCTGATTAATCAACTGACTAAAGAAAAGAAAATATAAAGTTGTTTTTTTTCTACTCCTCTTCCATTTAATGAAAATAGCCCATCTCCACCTAATAACGAACTTGTCAATAATCATGAGATCATTTTTAGAACCCTTCCGTATTATAAAGACCTTACTCCACGTTTGGTTAATGTTTTCAAAGATTACAATATAAAATTTGCAAAGAAACTTCACAACAATCTTAGTTTCCTTTATTCCAAACTAAAAACTCCTGTTAGAACTGAACAGAAATGCAACGTTGTTTACAGCCTCCCTTGTTCAGACTGTGACCTTTCCTATGTCGGTCAAACCTCTAGAAGCCTCAAAGGACGTATTATTTCACATAAAAATGATTGTAGAAGAGACATATCTTCATGCTCTCTTGCAGAGCATGTAATGAAAAGGAATCACAGAATGAATTACGGAGAGGCTTCAATTTTGTATACTGAACCGAATTACCAAAAAAGAAAATTCTTTGAAATGGTAGCAATCAACAACAATCCGAACAACATGAATAAAAAATCTGACACTGAAGATCTCTCCACGATTTATTGTTATATTTTAAATTTGACAAAAAACTCCTTGCCAAATAACTCATTAGACTCCCTTTGAATATCTCTATTTCGCTTATATTCGATCGTAATCTTCAAGTTTTTGCAATTTCCATCCTTCAGCATTTTCCACCCTCACAGTTCCTCGTCTTGATTCAGTGGGTCATAATTTCCTGGTACTCTCTTACTTGTTTACGATTCCATTACCTTCAGCCGCATTGCCGTTAAACGCGTTTTAGGAACTGATTAAAAGAAACCTCTTCAATCCTGACGCTTGACATTTCTCACATATAACTCTTTTCTTCCGTTCAATACTATAGATTTCCCGCCATAATACAGAAACAAAATATGATTCTTTCCAGTGGGATTTTTCCTCTTAGTGAACAGGGAAAATAAAGGATAGAAAACAACTTTATATTTTCTTTTCTTTAGTCGGTTGATTAATCAGAAACTAAATAACAAAATGCTGTGCAGTTTTTAGTCTTAAGATTCGAAACCATTGTTTAGGGTGACATGTATTACACAATTGAACTCATCGTTTTGTAAGTTTTGTTTACTTTTTTGATTGTAAAAAATTATACTTATAGGGACAATGTGATTTCAGATATCTTGAGGAAGAATAAAATCCATATTCAAAAGCTTGATATTAAACCTCAAAACTCTTCTTTCTTCTCCAAAGCCAGTCAAAAGAAAAGAAAATATATATATATATATATATATATATATATATATATATATATATATATATATAAATATATAAAAATATATATAAATATAAATATAAATATAAATATAAATATAAATATAAATATAAATATAAATATAAAATATAAATATAAATATAAATATAAATATAAATATAAATATAAATATAAATATAAATATAAATATAAATATAAATATAAATATAAATATAAATATAAATATAAATATAAATATAAATATAAATATAAATATAAATATAAATATAAATATAAATATAAATATAAATATAAATATAAATATAAATATAAATATAAATATAAATATAAATATAAATATAAATATAAATATAAATATAAATATAAATTATAAATATAAATATAAATATAAATATAAATATAAATATAAATATAAATATAAATATAAATATAAATATAAATATAAATATAAATATAAATATAAATATAAATATAAATATAAATATAAATATAAATATAAATATAAATATAAATATAAATATAAATATAAATATAAATATAAATATAAATATAAATATAAATATAAATATAAATATAAATATAAATATAAATATAAATATAAATATAAATATAAATATAAATATAAATATAAATATAAATATAAATATAAATATAAATATAAATATAAATATAAATATAAATATAAATATAAATATAAATATAAATATAAATATAAATATAAATATAAATATAAATATAAATATAAATATAAATATAAATATAAATATAAATATAAATATATATATATATATATATATATATATATATATATATATATATATATAATATATATATATATATATATATATATATATATATATATATATATATAAATATATATAAATATAAATATATATAAATGTATATATATATATATATATATATATATATATATATATATATATATATATATATATATATATATATATATAAATATATATATATAAATATATGTAAATATAAATATATATAAATGTATATATATATATATATATATATATATATATATATATATATATATATATATATATATATATATATACACTAGCCGGGCCCGCTGCTCCGCTCGCGTGGACTTGATTCACTACTGTCGTCACTGCTTATTCCTTAATTTACCCAACGTAATAAAATATCTCCCATTATTTCCTCTTATCTCTCAATATTTCTCCTTATCTCCCATTATCTCTATATAATTTCGATTATCTAGGCTTAACTCTGCCCATCTCCCATTATTTCTTCTTATCTCCCATTATTTCTCCTTATCTCCCATTATTTCTTCTTATCTCCCATTATTTCTCCTTATCTCCCATTATCTCACCTTATCTCCCATTATCTAGGCTTATCTCGACATATCTCTCAATATTTCTCCTTATCTCCCATTATTTCTCCTTATCTCCCATTATCTCACCATAACTCCCATTATCTAGACTTATCTTTGCTTATCTCCCATTATTTCTCCTTATCTCCCATTATTTATATTTATCTCCCATTATCTCCCATTATCGAGCCTTATCTCGACTTATTTCCCATTATTTCTCCTTATCTCCCATTATCTAGGCTTATATCGAATTATATAGAACATATGTTTAAATTTATAAAAACACGTAAATCGGATAAGTGGTTCTCAAGTGATAAGCGCACTAACGGACAGACAGACAGGCAGAAAGACGTTGCATTTTATATATATTCTAGATAGAAGATTATAGATAACCTGGCCAGAGAACAAATGTATGAATTAAAAAAAAAAAAACACGTAAATCGGATAAGGGGTTCTCGAGTGATAAGCGCACTAACGGACAGACACACAGACAGAGAGACGTTACATTTTATATATATTATATTCTTTGCTACATGATATTGTTCCATATTTAATGCTTTAGGCAGTGTATTGCAAGAGAACGCGCTAGTGGCAAACTTTTCTCTGACTTGATTCACTATTATCGTCACTGTTTATTCCTTATGTCACCTAACGTAATAAAATATATCCTATAACCTGGCCAGAGAACATATATATGTTTAACAAAAAAGCACGTAAATCGGATAAGTGGTTCTCCAGTGATAAGCGCACTAACGGACAGACAGAGAGGCGTTGTATTTTTATATATTATAGATATTCTTTACTACATGATATTGTTCCATATTTAATGGTTTAGCATGTTTAAAAAAAAAAGCACGTAAATCGGATAAGTGATTCTCCAGTGATAAGCGCACCAGCGGACAAACAGACAGATATACGTCACATTTTATATATATTATAGATGTAATAAAATATATATCTATAACCTGGTCAGAGAACATATGTATGAATTTAAAAAATCACGTAAATCGGATAAGTGGATCTCGAGGGATAAGCGCGCTAATGGACAGACAGACAGACCGAGAGTCGTTGCATTTTATATATATTATAGATATAGATTATTATTATTATTATGTAACCTGGCCAAAGAACATATGTATGAATTTAAAAAAAAAAAACACATAAATCGGATAAGTGATTTTCGCGTGATAAACGCACTAATGGACAGACAGTCAGACAGATAGACATTGCATTTTATATATATTATAGATTATAGATTATAGATATTCTCTACTACATAATGTTGTTCCATAATTAGCGGCGAACTTTTTTCCGACATCATTCCCTATTTTACGTCACTACTCATTCCTTATGCTACCTATCGTAGTAAAATATAGCCTATAACCTGGCCAGAGAACATATGTATGTTTGAAAAAAAAAATACGTCAATCGGATAAGTGGTTCTCCAGTGATAAGCGCACTAACGGACAGACAGACAAACAGACAGACAGACAGAGAGACGTTGCATTTTATATATATTATAGATGTAATAAAATATATACCTATAACCTGTTCAGAGAACATATGTATGAATTTAAAAAATCACGTAAATCGGATAAGTGGTTCTCGAGGGATAAGCGCATTAACGGACAGACAGATAGACAGACAAACATTGCATTTTATATAGATTATTGTTATTATTATTATATAACCTGGCCAAAGAATATATGTATGAATTTAAAAAAAGACAGGTAAATCGGATAAGTGGTTTTCGCGTGATAAACGCACTAATGGACAGACAGACAGACAGAGAAACATTGCATTTTATATATATATATATATATATATATATATATATATATATATATATATATATATATTATAGATTATAGATTACAGATATTCTTTGTTACATAATATTGTTCCATATTTAATGGTTTAGGCTGTGTATTGCAAAGGCACGCGCTAGCGGCAAACTTATTTCCGACATCATTCGCTATTTTACGTCACTGCTCATTCCTTATGCTACCTATCGTAATAAAATATAGCCTATAACCTGGCCAGAGGACATATGTATGTTTTGAAAAAAAAAGTACGTAAATCGGATAAGTGGTTCTTCAGTGATAGGCGCACTAACGGACAGACAGACAGACAGACAGACAGAGAGACGCTGCATTTTATATATTATAGATATATATATATATATACATATATATATATATATATATATATATATATATATATATATATATATATATATATATATATATATATATATATATATAAATAATTGATAATTGTCCGTCCGATAGTTGCGATTTTATGAAAATCAGGATTTTTTTTGATTTTTGATTGTAAAACAAGTAAAGAAAACAAAAAATAAATGTTCAAATTCTTATACCAATCTAACAAATATATTTCAAATTACAAAGATACAAATCATGTTTTTGTTGAGCAGAAATCGACAAAATACAATTTTTGTTCAATCGTTCTAAAATTTTACATTATCATCATCATCATTAGCTTACTCCATCCATAGTTGGATGTAAGCCTCCCCAAGTTGTCTCCAATGAGCTCTGTTGTTTGCTTTTTGTATCCAATCGTGCCCCGCTAATCTTTTTATGTCATCCGTCCATCTGATCGTCTGTGATCTACCTCTGCATCTTTTATGTTCTCTAGGCCTCCATTCGACTATACGGCGGGTTATCATTCATCCTTACAATTTTAAACTCTACCGTAAAATGTAATTCCAAACACTTTTTTCTAATAAATGTTTTCGATATTTTAACAAACAGACTGACTTTTCGACTTTACACTTTAGAAAGTTTAAATTTCCCGCCGAACGACAAATGACAATCGTCATTGCAAAATCATTTTTTGGGGTCAAATTCCTCAGAGTCTTTCCTATGAGCTTTTTCTTTACAAGAGACCAAACGTTTTCAATAAGGTTGGCGTCCGGCCATTATGAGGGCCACTTTAGTATCTTATCGTGAGCCCAAGCGAGCCACTTCGTGACGTAATTTCGTTCATTTCAACGTGCTTCGGAATTTGACATCATAAGTGCGAAGATGTTGTCGAATGGTCTCATGGGACACATTCGAACCCGATTTTCTTAATTTTGCCGCTCCTTAACGCAGCGTCAGTTTTGGGTCTCGTGAAAACAAAGCCACGATTCATTTTTCCACTTTCAGAGTGACTTTGTCCACCGAGCTACGTTTTGGCATGTCGTCAACATTTTTCATCTTGTTAAAATAATTTACTCACTTTTTCACAAACGAGACCGACTTTTTAATATATTTAGCTGTCGCGGAATGTGTCATTTGGATGAGAACGAAGAAAGACTGCCTTGAACCAACGCGCAAACAAGTGACTCATTTTGGATTTTACGTGATTGCGATTGCTGAATCACTAGAATCTCATCTACCAAAAATAAATTATCGCGTACACGTTCTTACTTGAGAGGCTGTATTCGACTAATAATCTAGCGAAAGCTTAAATAATTGTAATTTTAGAAATCTGACAACACTAACATTCAACCAAATCCTAATTCATCGTCTCAAGTTGCCCCTCCTTGAGTCCAGTGTTAACCTTGGATCGCATTCAGATGTAAACAAGCGGGGCCTTAATACCTGTAATATATCATAATAGTTATTGATGTTTCATGAACGGTGCTTAGCTATCAAATTGAGCTGGATTTGAAACCGCCCGACCATCTCATAATTGCAATTATGCATCCAGAGTGTGTCGATATGTGGGATATTGCACAACACGAATAATCCATACTGACGAGCTAATGGAGTGTTTATTATTTCAGTTCGATTCGTACGTATTAAACAGTATACCAAAAAAAAAACTTTAAATCTGTTATAAGCTATCAGTTATTGACCGAATCGAAGCCATCAGTTTTTCTCTTCTCTTAGAAGTATGATCGTTCGACACTAATGGATGACCCATCAGTGCTATCTGGGAGTTACCAAACTACGCCAGTCATGTGTGACTACATACCAAAGCTCATCAGCTAGACTAAGTGAAAAGGTAATCGTAGCACAATCGTACCAACAAGAAAGATTTAAAAAGTATATAACACTGGTCAACACAAGTCTTGTTTTCTTTATTTTTTTTCTGTTATTGGGTATTTCCATGGCCCTGACTATGAAAAAAATACTGGGAGATTGCTAACAGCTTTACCTTTTGAAATATACAGTTTTATTATTTTGCCAAAAAAATACAAAAAAATAATACATTATGTTAACAAAATTTCTATTGAACACTAGCAAATGATCTTTTATAAGATTTCCTTGAATGAACGACTTTAGGTAGATCTCGTTGCAAACTCCAGCAGTAGTCTGCCATCATATGTGAGTCCCACCACCCCTGATAACGCTCTTCCATTGTCCGAAGATCCTGATGAAATCTTTCACCCTGCTCCTCACTAAAATCACCCAGATTTTGTGGAAATCGGTCTAAATGCGAGTGCAGGAAGTGGATTTTTATGCTCATGTTGCACCCTAGCTCTTGCAAGTTCGATAGCATGCACTCAACAAGCTCGACATGGTCGTCAGTTTTCTTTTTGCCTAGGAAGCTACTCATAACCAAAACAAATGAATTCCAAGCTTTGGATTCGACTTCAGTCATTGATTTGACAAAATTAGGATCTTTCACGAGTTGCCTAATCTGTGGCCCATCAAAAATACCAGCTTTCAATTTTTCTGAACTTAATCCTGGAAACTTGCGGGAAAGAAAATTAAAACATTCGCCACTTTTGTCAAGCGCCTTCACAAACTGTTTCATTATGCCGAGTTTAATATGAAGTGATGGAAGTATGATGCGGTCTCGGCTAACTAAAGGCACGTTTATAACATTTTTTGTACCAACTTTTAGCTCTTCCCGCACTTTTTGTGACCATTGGTGTTGTTTGTCACGACTATCCCAGAGACACATGAAACAAGGGAACTTTGTGTACCCCCCTTGTTGACCTAAAAGAAAGTTAACCATTTTCAGATCAACACAAATGACCCATTTGTGGTCTTGATACTTAATTTTTTCCATAGCCTTAGAAACATTTACGTATTCTTCTTTTAAAGTCGTCGAATGTGCAATAGGTATAGATCCGTACTTGTTACCGTTATGAAGCAAAACACACTTTAAACTTCTTTTGCTGCTGTCTATGAAAAGACGCCAATCACTAGGTTGGTACTGTTTTAATCCCATCTGCTGCAAAATACCACCAACATCGTTACAAAAAACTAAATCCTTCTCTTGAGAAAAATACGGTAACAGATTTTTTTCTCGGGTACGATAAAATGTAATGTTGGTTTCCGGAGTAAGCAAATTTTTTTCTTTTAAACGCGATGCTAAAATTTCAGAAGCTTCTTTTGGTAAGTTCAGATCTCTTACTAACTCATTTAGTTCTTTCTGATTAAATGGTTGAGGTTCTGAAAGGCTACATTTGTAGTCTGAATCAGAGTCTTCACTTGATGTATTTCGTTCGTGTTCACAGAGATTTGGATCATCAGAAGATTTAGATGTGCTGGGTTGTACCTCTTGAGTGATTTTAATTGAGGTCGTTCGATTTCCAGGGTTAATTCCGTTTATTTTCACAACGCAGAAGTGGCAATCGTCATGACGGTTTCGAGGTTCTCGCCAAATCATGGGTGTTACGAACATTATTGCATCTCTTTTTCCACTGGATCATAACCGTAGACATACCACACATTTCTGGTATACAATATGAGGAACCCATGGCTTGTCCTGATTACACAATTTTATTTTAAAGTATTGATGATACGCAGTTTTCACAAAGTCTGATATAGGTTTTCGATATTTTGCAAATATATATTCACCACAAATATAGCAAAAACAATCGGGATTAAGCACACAACATCTTCTTGACGAAGCCATATCTAAAACAACAACAAAATATATTTTAGTGTCCAATAAAAAACAAAAATCTAAGTAAAAATAGTAAATGAGGGTAGTTAGCTACAACTCAAAAACAAAAGCTGTTAGAGTAAAATTGAGATAGAAACAAAAAAAAATCAAAGGAAACAAGCAATTTTCTTTTTTTTTGTTGACCGGTGTAATCAGAGGTAATAATAGATAAAAAATAACCGGTCAAGTGCAAGTTGAACTTGCACAATTAGTGTTGATTGCTTTTAAAAAAAAATCAGGATCAATAACTTCACAAAACACACCCCAAAGTTTGTTTACAATTTATTTTTACTGAAAACTGATGAGCTTGAAATTTTTTTTTTATATATATCAGATAATTTATTAAAAGTCAGTACTTTTGGAGACAAGGGGGGGGGGACAGCGATTTTTCGCGATTTTTTAAAAATAATACAAAGAAAAATGTGCACCAGAGTTACATTATACATATATTTTTTTACTCGTGTTTTCACAAGCTCCCATTTGACACCACACTCGATGACTTAGTAAAAAATTATTTTTTTTACTTCCAATTTTCCCCCCCCCCCCAAAACTAACCTCTTAAGTCAAAATTTAACTTTCAAAACTACATGGCTCTGATGAGGCCATCAATTCCTATATTATTACCAAATTTCAATTTTCTATGACAAATAGTTTCGGAGAAAATCGAGTGTGATAGATAGACACCGAAGTGATCTCATAAGTGTTCCGTATGGAACACTAAAAATGCAACGCCATCCGGTGTGAACCGCTAAAACTTTTAATCCAAAAGAAAAGACCAATATTAGTGTTGTATCCCATATATTCGGGATTTTGTGATGATAGTTAATGTAAAACAACCGAAAACGGACGAAGTCCACATTTGAGCAGTTTACCCGCTGTTCTCTTATTCGTCAAATCCATCCTGGACGCGTTTCACCGTATTACGGCTTGTCAGTCAGGCTAGGATTGACAAACAAGAGAACAGAATTTACTGGTACTTATCCCACGAGTTACGGAATATGATGGTAGGATACAACGAATTCTACTAAGTACACATACCTATTACTCCATCGAAAACTGACACAGCAGCTTTCGAGCAGCCAGAGTGGTTGACATAGTCAACGCTTAAAAACAGGTAGTACTTTTCGAGGGATCGTACTCAGGCATATATACGAGTAGTTAATGTAAACTGAAAACGGACGAAATCCATGTTTCAGCAGTTCTCCCGCTGTTCTCTAATTCGTCAAATCCATCCTGAGACGCGACTGCTGAAATATGGAGTTCGTCCGTTTTCAGTTGTTCTACATGCCTGAGGAGGATCCCTTGAAAAGCGCTACCTGCTTTTCAGCATTGACTGTGTCAACCACTCTATCGGCTCGAAAGCTGCTGTATTAACTTTCCATGGAGTAATAGGTATGCGTACTTAGTACAATTTGTTGTATCCTGCCATCCTATTCCGTAACTTCTGGGATAAGTAGTAGTAAATTCTGTTCTCTTCTTTGTCAATCCTAGCCTGACTGACGAGCCGTGATACGGCGAAACGAGTCTCAGGATGGATTTGATGAATAAGATAACTGCTGAAATATGGACTTGGTCCGTTTTCAGTTGTTGTGTCAGCTTTCGACGGAGTAATAGGTATGCTTACTCAATACAATTCGTTGTATCCTACAATGTCAGAAAGAATTGTACTTCCTATTTCACCAGAGAGGCGTGTAGTTCGTAACCATGATATATCTTTTCTACATATTTTTCACCGACGTCAGATATTTTGAATTTTTTTTTACTGATTTCAAGTGACAATATGATTTTTTTCTTTTTTTTTACATTCCTTCGTGTTTTTCTTGCGAAATTATGGCGAATGAATTATAAAATAATCGATAATAGTACCACATGATTAGTCACGCAAATCAAAAAGGAGTACCGAGCAGAAAAAGAAAAAGGAGTGAGCTGATGGAATTTCAACATGTTCCCTCGCATTTTTTGTAGCAAAATATCTCTTTTTTTATGCAGGAAATAATGTTTTTTCGATGCGCCTATGTATTCCTTTCATTGTCCGCTCCCTTGTTTCTTGTCACGTTTTTCTTTCAGCAAAAATGATAAACGATCTCCAAAACTAATCAAATATTGACTTAAAAGTTTATTTGAGCCACTTAAGGCGGAGATAATGGCGAGAACAGCGAGAGATAATAATAAATTATGTTAAAAGCTGAGAGACAAACAGGAATTTATTGATTAGGGTAAGAAAAAAAAACAGTTATAATTTCGAGGAGAAGAATTTCGGTCTTTACTTGCTCATATATTTTTATATAGTTCGGTTATTAATTTGGTTGCTTTTTTCATCGAGATGGTTGTTATTTTTGGATAGAGTATCAAAAATTTAAAGTGAAATATACAACTGTCAACTTATACAGTCAGCCCAAAAAGTCTCCATACAGCATCTGCTTTCTATAATATTTTTCTGTTATGTTTAACTAATTAATTGGAACTATGAGAAAACATGTTTAAATTAATATTTGAAACTTAACCAACGAGGATTAGTATTAAAAACAACTACGGAATATTTTATTTAGGAGTTACATCATTGTTATAAAAATGTAAACAAAATTAATGTTAAAAAAGTCTCCATACACTAAACAATTACCAATAATAGTTTGACGGAGTTTAACGGAAAATAAAAACTTCGTTTAAACCAATATTTAGTGGGACGCCGCACAGTGGGGAAAAACGAAAAATCGTGTTTCAAAATTGTCTAGAGCCTTCAATTTTGGTTCGATTTGGACGATTTTTTTTAAAATTGAAGCTTATTAAATTCCGAACAAAGTTGTCGGAGCCGATTTTGCAATTAAACTTTTGTTTCAAAATGGCGGACGTCTTCAAAATGGCGGTTTCTGATTATATAGCGACTGAGACACAGAAAACGCTTACAGTTTCAAACCAAGTTGTGCTAAAATGCGTGTATGTATGTTTTTTTATGTCGCAGATAATATATCTAATATCACAGTTACAAGATTAATAATAATGAACCCAAAATGGCTGCCATGAACAATAAAAGTATTATAAATATGAATAAACGTACCATTATTATTTTATATCCATAACATTTGCATACATAATTTCTTTAAGGTTGTTAATTATAAATATGTTTCAACAATTGACTTAAAATGACAAATCAAGTATGGCGGATGCATTTTATGTAAGAGTAATTTAAGGTTAGACATATTTATTTTCTTATTTTTCTAGTCTATTCCTATAATTCAGTAGTTCTGTATTGGTACTAAAGGGTTTTCTGGTTAATAAAGATTATTATTACTCTTACAAAATACACGCAGAGAAATGCTAAAATAGGGACAGTTAAATATTTTGCTGCATTGGCCACTGTTTAGCAACAGCAGCCACTTTTTTGCTACAACAGCAAACAATGTGGCTAGTGCTGCAAAATATTTAGCTGTCCCTATTTTAACAAAACGTTTTAGCTGTTGTAGCCATTTTCTAGCTGTGTGGGCTGTCCTTTTCTGCGTGTATCGCTGTTTTTTGTATCTGCTAGAAAATTGTCTACGATACTTAAAATTTACAGCAGCAATATTCTAGCAATAACTGCATGAAAATTTAAATCCCGCAACTAAACTTGAATAACTTGAATGATCTGACTGCCACAGTCTAAATGCCACAGAGAAACTTTCTTGCTCGATTCAATTTTGGCATCTGCCATATTTGATTTGTCATTTTAAGTCAATTGTTGAAACATATTTATAATTAACAACCTTAAAGAAATTATTTATGCAAATGTTATGGATATAAAATAATAATGGTACGTTTATTCATATTTATAATACTTTTATTGTTCATGGCAGCCATTTTGGGTTCATTATTATTAATCTTGTAACTGTGATATTAGATATATTATCTGCGACATAAAAAAACATACATACACGCATTTTAGCACAACTTGGTTTGAAACTGTAAGCGTTTTCTGTGTCTCAGTCGCTATATAATCAGAAACCTCCATTTTGAAGACGTCCGCCATTTTGAAACAAAAGTTTAATTGCAAAATCGGCTCCGACAACTTTGTTCGGAATTTAATAAGCTTTAATTTAAAAAAAAAATCGTCCAAATCGAACCAAAATTGAAGGCTCTAGACAATTTTGAAACACGATTTTTCGTTTTTCCCCACTGTGCGTCGTTGGCCTTGATAATCTCCTGTAACCTTTTTGTCATGCTTGCAATCAGCAAAAGTTACTTCTGGTGGCATGTTCTCCCATTCGTTCAATATTCTGTTTTTTTATTATTCTCTATTTGAAACATTATGTTTGCGAACATGCCGTTTAAATTCCTCCCATAAATGCTCGATGGGGTTAAATTCAGGTGATTGCGGAAGTGTAGGAAGCTGTTGTCGCACATTATGGATCATCCATTCTCGCACCAATTTTGCGGATCATTGTCCTGTTGGAAAATGTATCATATTTCAAGCTAATTTTTGGACACTTTCTCTTAAATTGTCTCTTAAAATGTTCAGATAAACATGCAGATCCATGGTATCATTAATAAAATGTAAATTTCCAACCCCTCCAGCGGACATGCATCCCCAAAGTAGAACACTGCCACCCCTTGTCTCACCGTGGAACAAATGTTTTTATTATGAGTGAGGTATTCTTCTTTCTCCAAGCTTTACTTCTGTCATCAGACCCAAAAAGGTTAATTTTAGTTTCATGACTAAACAGAATGTTCAGATTGAGTTTGATCAAAAGTCTCGCGACAAAAGATCGTCAATCAAAGAATTTGTAGAATGCTGAGAATGCCAGAACCGGTACAACCTTTGTTCCTTTGGCAAATTTGAGCAAACTTCGCTCTCCTCATTTGCAAACTACTTCTTGAACCAACAAGATTTAAATTAAAATCAAATTAGCTCTTAGGCTTCTTCGCCTAACTGATGAGACCCGTAAAGGTCGAAAGCATCCAAAATCCACCTATAAATTAATACCAGAATGGAAACAAATTTCGTTTCTTTGGTATCGTTGGGTTAAGGTGAAACCCGAATCCCAGTTTACTGCTGTGGGTTCATGACAAAAGCAAAAGAACTTTTGGGATCTTGTTGGTTCAAGAAGTAGTTTGCAAATGAGGAGAGCGAAGTTTGCTCAAATTTGCCAAAGGAACAAAGGTTGTACCGGTTCTGGCATTCTCAGCATTCTACAAATTCTTTGATTGACGATCTTTTGTCGCGAGACTTTTGATCAAACTCAATCTGAACATTCTGTAGATTTTACCTCTTACAGAGAAATTCCAACACTTGTCTCAGGGTACTTTCTCTGACTGAAGAAGACGAACCGAAGTCGAAACAAGCACCAAACAAAACAGGTTTTTGAAACCAAAGATTACTTTTGCTGTCTTTGGATTCATTGACTTTTGCTTTTGAACAAAAGGGTCAGACGCGCCACGAAGTTTGTGGAGATTTGCGAAATCCCAAAAGTTCTTTTGCTTTTGTCATGAACCCACAGCAGTAAACTGGGATTCGGGTTTCACCTTAACCCAACGATACCAAGGAAACGAAATTTGTTTCCATTCTGGTATTAATTTATAGGTGGATTTTGGATGCTTTCGACCTTTACGGGTCTCATCAGTTAGGCGAAGAAGCCTAAGAGCTAATTTGATTTTAATTCATGACTAAAGTTTATAGCCTGCCCTGTGTAAACAAGTTCTCACTGTGTGTGAACAAACATTTTTCAAAAATAGTTCCCGTACCTCTTCTTCTAATTTTGGTGCACTTTTCTTAAGATATATAATTATTTGTCTAACAATACTGGCCTCTTCATGTGGAGTCAGTTCCTTGGAACGACCGGAGCGTGGTCGAATATGATCGGAACCCGTTGATTATACTGGTTTACAGTGTACTGAACAGCAGCATGCTACTTTTTAACAATTTTTCGTATATTCCTATACGATTTTCCATCTTTCCACAAATCAATTATGATCTTTCGAACTTGAAATGGAATTTTACAATTTCTGTCGCTCATTTTTAAAACTACTTTGAAAACCCACTGCAAAATTATTAGCAACAAGTGACAAATTATAAAATATAGCCGAAAATTATTCATTTGTTTTTAGTTTAGCAAGCAATAGATAGCTTGATAAAAGGCAGCTGATTATAACATGTTTTTTTCAGTGCAGTTCTTGAGTGTATGGAGACTTTTTTGATATTAATTTAATTTTGTTTACGTTTTTATAACAATGATGTAATTTCTAAATAAAATGTTCCGTAGTTGTTTTTAATACTAATCGTCGTTAGTTGAGTCTCAACTATTAATTTAAACATGTTTTCTCATAGTTCCAATTAATTAGTTAAACATAACGGAAAAATAGTATAGAATGCAGGTGGTGTATGGAGACTTTTTGGACTGACTGTATGTGGGTCGTTCCAGAAATTCTCGACCTAACAAAGAAACAATCGCTGGGAGCCCAATCTGGTGAATACGGTGAATGTGGAAGCACTTTGAAGAAAAGGTCATGCAGTTTTGCAAGAACAATCTGAGACAGGTATGAAAGCATTATCGTGGTAGAAGAGCAGTTTCTTTTTTGCGAGATGTAAACTTTTCAGCGTAGCACCCGTCAGTCTGTCCAGTAGTAAACCATAATACTCTTCGGTGATAGATAGTTCTTCCCTTTTCCAGGTAATCTATGAGTACAACACCATGAGGATCTCAATAAACCGTAACATTGACTTTTCCTGCAGATGGAACCTTTTTTGCTTTCTTGAGCGCACTTTTACCTGCTCGCACCAACGCTTTTGACTTATATTCATCAATACCGTGTAATAATGATACCATGTTCCATCTACGTCGTAGAGCTCTTCTGGCGTCCTGGGAGTTTATTATCTTGAATTATGATGAATGGATCACATTTAAATTCAGCAGCCCACTTTTTAATTGTCGAAAATGAAGGTAAATAACGTCAACACTGAAATTTTTTCCTGAAATTTTATATGTATTATGGGGTATACCTGAGGCACTGATTACGGAAAAATACTGGTTTAGTGCTATCAGCTTTACTTTTTTACTTATATTAAATTACAATTTTCTTCAAAAATGGAACAAAAATACAACAATTTTTCTATGTTTGATATAATTTCACACTATGAAGCGTTCTTTTATACGATTTTCTTGAATGTATAGTTTGAGGATCATCTCTTTGCAAACTCCAACAGTAATCGGCCATCATATGGATGCCCCACATTCCTTGATAACGCTCTTCCACTGTGCGTATATCTTGGTGAAATCTTTCACCCTGCTCTTCACTGAAATCGCCAAGATTTTCTGCGAATCGATCTAAATGAGAATGTAAGTAATGAATCTTGATACTCATGTTGCAGCCCAGATCTTTTAAATTCGATAAGATGCACCCAACTAACTCAGAATAGTTGTCAGAGTTTACGAGAAAATTTTTAATCACCACAACAAACAATTTCCAAGTGTTAGATACGACTTCATTCATTGAATTCGCAAAGTTTGGGTCTTTCACAAGTTGTCTGATTTGTGGCCTATCAAAAATACCCGCTTTCAGTTTTTCTGTGCTTAATTTTGGAAACTTGCGTGAAAGAAAAGGCAAATATTCGCCGTTTTTGTCAAGGGCTTTTCAAACTGTTTCATAATGCCCAGTTTGATATGAAGTGGTGGCAATATAATGCGATTTCGATTTACTAAGAACAAATTAATAACATTTGTGGTACCAACCGTCAGTTCCTCTCGTACTGTCCACTTTTTTTGAGACCAATGACGTGTTTGTCCCACTGGCACATAAAACATGGGTATTTCGTATATCCACCCTGTTGTCCGAGAAGAAAGTTAACCATCTTTAAGTGTACACAAATGAGCCACTGGTGGTCGCGATACTTAATTTTTTCCATTACTGAAGAAATGGTTGTATCCTCTTCTTTCATAGTAGTAAAGTGTGCAATAGGTATAGAACCATACTTGTTGCCGTAATGAAGTAGCATACACTTTAAGCTTCTCTTGCTACTGTCTATAACAAGACGCCAATCTTTTGGTTGGTATCGTCGTAAACTCATCTTCTCCAAAATACCTCTGACATCATTACAAAACATCAAATTATTTTCGATAGAAAAATATGGTAACAAATTCTTTTCTCGGGTTCGATATAAAGTAATTCTGGTTCCTGGTGCAAGTTTTAAACGAGATGCTAAAATTTCAAAAGCTTCTTTTGACAAATTTGCATCCCTCACTACGTCATTCAATTCCTTTTGATTAGAAGGTTGATTGTGTTGTCTTCAATTTCCATAACATCTGGTTCTTCATAGCATTTAGATCAGGGGTGCTCAAACTTGAACTGCTGGCGATCTACCTCAATATTGTTAGACTACGATCGATCGACTCTGAGGGGCTGCGAGTAAGTGTGATGCAGGATTGTCGTCTAGGTAGGGTGTATCGTGGCATAGATATTAGTTTTCTGCACAATATGCATTTTTTAAGGTAAGTGTAGGTCTGCTCTAAAATGTCAATGAAAAAACTCATAATTATTCAAAATTGCGAATTTATTGGTTCTTACAAAACAAACGAGTTCTAGTGTCTAAACTTAACTAAAGAGTGACTTTGGATGTTGAAACGTGGCACTGCATGTCCTCAGCATACTTTTCATAAGATGGTACGTAATTACCGAGTGCTAATCGCAAGCATGATGACATATGTTCGCCAGTTAGTCGATTGCGATATTTTGACTTAATTATCTTCATTTCAGAAAATGCAGACTCGCATAAGTAAGTTGACCCAAACATTGCCGTCAGTTGAAGGGCGATTTGCCTTAGATTCTGATATTTATCTTCAGATATAAAAACACCAGAATTTTGTATCAGATGCTGTAGCTTTGAGATGTATATCTGATCTAATCTGCACTAACTCATTTTCAACAGAACATGAGTTCATGTAAAACTGACTATTGCTATTTCAGTAGCTAATTCCTCAATATTTTTACACGAAAAAGGATAACTCATAAATAATGCGATATTGGCCAATTTACTGAAATCATAAAAAACGTATTTCGAATTGGCCCAAAATATTTGATAATTCTGCCTCATAAATACCATAATTCAACTGAGGAATCCTTGCTTTCAACGGCGGAAAATTTTTCAGATCCTTTCTTTTCAGTTGATCTATCATAAGTTGCAATTTACTTTTGAATGCGTTTATTGCGCTAATTATCTCAATAATAGTTTTTCCTTTACCTTGAAGCTCCAAATTAATGGTGTTTAAATGCATTGTGATGTCTGACAAAAATGCCAAATCAGTCAGCCATTTTCCGTTTTTCAGCATCTGAGTGTCATCACCTCTTTCGTCCAGAAAAGCTGTTATTTCGGGCAATAATTCTTGAAACCTTTCTAGGAATTTTCCGCGACTCAACCACCTGACGTCCGTGTGAAGAACTAAATCAGTATGTTCAGCTGACTCACTATCTTCCAACTGCAATTTAAAGAGCCGTCGTTGCAAGCTATGTGCACGGATAGAATTCACGATTGTTATTGCAATGCCCATAATCTCCTCCATGTTTAGAACTTTTGAACACAAAACTTGTTGATGTATAATGCAATGGAAGGAGAAAAATGAAGGGAAATCATCATTAGCTCGACACAATGCCACAAAACCGTTTTTTGTTTCCAGTCATTGCTGGTGCTCCATCGGTTGTAATGCACACTAGTTTATATATTGGTAGCTTGTAGTTTGTTACAAAATTGAAGAAAATGTCATATATATCTTCACCACGGGTCTTTCCTTTCAGAGGAATCATTGTCAAAAACTCTTCCTTAGCCGACATGTCATTGAATACCATTCGAATAAAAATACACAGCTGGGCCATATTGGTGGATTGGTGGATTCGTCGAACTGTAAAGAAAAGTATATACATTCCATGATATCATGTTTTAGTTTATCTGCCATGTCCTGACTCATGACTTCAACACGCCTTGTGACAGTCGGACGAGATAACTGAAGTTCTCTAATAGCAGACATAATCTTTTTAAAATCTCCAAATAAAGTCTCACCCGCTTCAATAAATGCTTCCTTCACAACCAATCCATCATCAAATGGTTTCTTGTGTTTCGCCAATATATGAGATATTTTAAATGACGGGATCGTTGCAGCTTTTGATTGTTTGGCTGGTCTTGTGAACATGGTTTGTTCTTTTTTCAAACAAGTTATCAAATCACGTACTTTTCGTTTTCTTAATTCACTCTGTGACGGAAAATCCTTTTCATAGTTTTTATGAACCGTTTTATGATGCCTCTCTAAGTTCCCACGCTTAGGTACTGAAACTGACGCACGGCAAATGAGACAAATGCACTTATCCTTTACCATACAAAATAAAAATTCTTCCTCCCAATCGTTATTAAAATGATAAGTTTTACTTTTCTTCGCCGCACTCATTTTGGACTATTTATTAATAAACTTTGTATCGATGTATCGCCTTCAAGTTACAACTCAGATTGACTCCTCCGTCAAACACGCCGCCCGAAGTTTCTAGAAAAATCGGCGGAAATCAAAAACGCGGCTTTTCTTTGACAAGTACCGCGCGTTCCTTTGATAAAGCCGCCTTTTGCCGCTAGCAGGGGGTTATTACGGCCTAATTGTGGATCGAATAAATTTTAGTAGTTTATTCATTACATTTTGTTTTAGTTACCTAAAACAAAATCTGTGAATAGTTCGATATCGGAATTTTTTTCTCGAGATCGACTCAAAAAGCACTCGCGATCGACTTGTCGATAGCGATCGACCGTTTGAGCACCCCTGTTAGATGATGCTCCTTGTATCTCACCGAGTATAGAAGAGGTCATTGAGTGGAGGGTAAGTTAGGATATGACCATTTATTTCGATTTCCAGAATTTATGCTGTTAATATTTACAACGCAAAAATAGCTATCGTCATGGTGATATTGAGGTTCCTGCCAAATCATCGATGTTTTAAATTTGATAGCACAATATGAGGTACACATTGTTTGTCTTGATTGCACAATGTTATTTGAAAGTAGTTAAAATACGTAGTTTTAACGAAGTCCGAGATAGGTTTTCGATATTTTTCAAAGATGTATTCGCCACAAATATAGCAAAAACAATCTGGATTGTGTAAACAATGTCTACGTCTCGAAGCCATATCTGAAATTAAGAAAATAAATATTCTGGATCGGGTAGATCTTAAAAAACTGCGGGTGTCGTCTAAGTTAGGGTAGACCGAAAATATTAAAAAACATGAGCTGTCAGAAAAAAACTAATATCGGATTCCAAATTAGAACACTACAATTAGCCCAAAATTAGAGGAAAAAATCAAAAAAAAAATTGTTGACCAGTGTAATCATTTATTGTGATATTTAACTCTTTTTGGATGTCCGTAGGAGTTAAACCCTTTAAAATGAAGTATTTTATAACAGTTCGCACTACAATGTTATCTATTTTTTAGGAAAAACTAAAACTTATTTGCAGCTTTTGGCGTGAAAACAAATGTCCATACTCCACCACCCTTCTTATTCTCCTGATTTAACCCCTAGTGACTTTTTCTGATTCCCAAACATCAAGCTCCACATGAAAGGCCAATGCTACAGTGTACCAGGTGTACAAGTATGAAATGCGGATTTCAGACAACAGATGGTGCACCAATGCAGTTTATGCTATAAAGATTTGACACTGCGCCATTTTGTTGTGTCATCAACAAGTATCAGATGCGCACGAGTAATAAATTGGAAAAGGGTGTGCATAGTGTTGTGTTCAATATGTCGAAATTTACAGTCCCTGGCCAAATTATTAGACGCACTGTATTTTTTTTAGTAATTTTATGTTTCTTAAGAGTTTTTATGCAATAATGGTATATTTAAACTACAATATTATTGATTTTTATTTAAAAGAATTGTTGTAGACTACATATTTGTATTTATTTTTAACATATGGCAACACTGTGTTGACAAAGTGATACATGAACGTAAATAAGTACAAACCTGTATCAGTCGCGATCGGAATCGAGTCAGGTACGGACGTGTTTCTGTGGCTTTATGGACTGGACAGTTTTATACTACTCAGTTATTAGTTTGTTTTGTATGCAGTGTTTTAAAAAAGTAATTGGACTATTTTCATTATGGGTAGAAAAGGCGATCTTTCACCACGTAAAAAAGTTGAAGTGAAGGCCCTTATGATTGCGAAAACATTTACAAACCGAGAAATATCACGAAGATTGGAGGTTTCTGAAGCTAGTGTACGATGCATAAAAAAGAAAATTGAGTCAGGGAAGGAATTAAGCTCGAAAAGAAAGAAAAGATGCGGTAGAAAACCAATTTTCACTCCACGGTCAAAGAGATGTTTGAAGGAAATTTGTGTAGAAAACAGATTTGCTACCACAAAGGTAATAAAATCACAACTCCAGGATGCTAGCGTAAATGCTTCTGAACGCACTGTTCGAAGAAAAATTGAAAGAATTAGATTTTAAGGCCTGTCGCCCCGCCAGGAAGCCCAAGTTAACAGCTGCAATGAAAGCAAAGCGCCTCAAGTGGGCCAAACAATGGCAAGACAAAGATGTGGACTTCTGGAGATCGGTAAGATACAGCAATTTAATCAATAATTGATACATTATTATCATTTTCAGTTAAATAAAGCAAATAAACATGGAAGTTTATATATTTTTTCCTATTTTTGACAGGTCTGCTTCAGTGACGAAAGCACATTCGAAATTTTGCAGAATAAAGCTCAGTATGTTCGTCGTCGTCATGGAGAAAAGTTTCATCCTGATTGTGTCGTCCCGACGGTTAAACATCCCACCAAAGTGATGATTTGGTCAGTCATCAGCGGCAAGAGCACTGGACGTCTGTACGTCGTCAAAGGAATAATGAGGCAAGATCAGTACAAAGAAGTATTACAAAATCGGTTGATTCCGCAGCTCAGAGAATGGTTTCCAAATGGGGAACCATTCACTTTCATGCAAGATGGAGCTCCCTGCCACACTGCTCGGTCTGTTAAAGCTTTTTTGGCAGAAAAAAATATCCCTCTGTTGGATTGCCCGGGTAATAGCCCCCCATTGATAATGTGTGGGAGCTGATGAAAAGAGAAGTGGCTAAAGATGTGATTACCAACAAAACCCAGCTCCTAGAAAAGATTATTCATGTGTGGAATCACCATCCTCAAATGCAGGAGACAGTACAATCTTGCATTGATAGCATGCCGCGCAGAATTAAAGCTTTGATAGCGGCTAAAGGTGGCTCAACTAAATATTGACTTTTACTAACATTAATTTCACTTTTCTTTAAAACTTAATAAACTTATGCTTTTCTAAATTAATGCTGTTTTATTTATGTCAAATAAATAGGTAATTGATTGGATAATATAAAAATAAAAAACAAATCAATTTAAAATAATAAAACGGTACAATATCACTCGGTAATTAATATTTTACATGAAATCTTGCAGTGCGTCTAATAATTTGGCCAGGGACTGTATACCGAACAAAGAGCATTTGCGGACAGCATTAATTTTTTGTTTTCATTTGAAGAAAACTGCTGTTGAATCATACTGATTACTTCGAGAAGCTTATGGTGAACATGCTCCATCGCAAGATACGTGTGAACGATGGTTTCGGCGTTTCAAAAGTGGTGACTTCGATGTTGCAGATAAGTAACGTGGAAAACCACCAAAAAAATACGAAGATGTGCAATTGCAAGCATTGTTGGACGATTCGCAAACACAAAAACAACTTGCCGAGCAATTGGGCGTTGGCAAGCTGTTTCCAATCGGCTACGAGAGATGGGAAAGATTCAGAAGACCAGTAGATCGGTACCACATGAGTTTAACGACAGGCAAATGGAAAAGCGCAAAAACACGTGTGACATTTTGCTCGCTCGGTACAAAAAGAAGTCGTTTTTGCATCGTATAGTTGCAGGGGATGAAAAGTTGATTTATTTTGAGAATTCCAAGCCCCAAAAATCATGGATAGACCCAGGCAAATCATCCACATCGACCGCAAGACCGAATCGCTTTGGCAGAAAGACGATGCTCTGTGTTTGGTGGGACCAGAGGATCGTGGTCTATTATGGGCTGTTAAAACCTGCGGAAACGGTTAATACTAAACGTTACCAATAACAATTGACCGATTTGAACCGTTCGCTGCTTGGAAAAAGGCCAGAATACTGAAAGAGACAACACAAAGTCATTTTTCTTCATGACAATGCTCCATCACATACGGCAAAACCAGTTCGCGACACGTTGGAAGCACTTAGCTGGGAAGTTCTACCCCATGCGGCTTACTCACCAGACTTGGCTTCTTCCGATTACCACTTGTTTGCATCGATGGGTTACGCACTTGTTGAGCAGCGCTTTAGTTTGTACGAAGGTGTGAAAAAAATGGCTCCATGAATGGTTCGCAGCAAAAGGGGAAGATTTTTACTGGCGTGGTATTCACAAATTGCCCGAAAGATGGGAAAAATGTATAAACAAGCGATGGAGCATACTTTGACTAAAGCACTTTTTATCATTCTTCCGAATTTAACATGTTTTTTTAGAAAAAAATCCGCATTTCATACTTGTACACCTGGTATAAAGTCAACCGTCTACTTAACAAAACATTATTGGAAACAAAAATTTTAATTGATATTGCTGACACAACACCTAAAAATTCAGTGTTAGAAAATGCACTATGCCCAACAAAATCAAGTTGTGTATTTCATAAATGATGTTGTCGATTCAACATAATGAAACTTTTTTTGGCTTAGATCTGCGAACGACTCGTTTTTTATCGGAGAGCGTGGAATCCAATCATTTTAAACACATACAAAAAAACTATGTAGTGTTATGAAACCTGTGTATATTGTCAAAAATAAACGCTACAATAAAAAACACCTTTTTGATTTACACGTAAAGTATTGCCGTGACATGTAAAAAAAAAACCATTACACGCACACAAAATATAAAAAAATGGGTGCTCCCGCCCGTCAAAATACAGATAATACGTGAGTTTTTTTAGTAAAAAAATATAAACAACAAAGGCAAAAAATCATTAATACAATCCGATAAATCATAAAAGCTTGGCAATTTATTATAAGGGAGGAAAAAAGGAAATAACGAATGATAAGCCTTGTTGAAAATATATCTAATTGTACTTTTACAATAGCTACCTCATGTGCAGCAAATCTCATCTCAAATCCGTTTTTAACGAACAAAATCTTTTTCTAACTTCGATTGTAAAGTACAAGTGAAACATAATTTATCTTTTGAAAAATTTGTGGTGTTCGAGAGTTGTTAAGAGGTTGCAACGTTGCTAATGTTTGGTGTGATTTTTGTACTACATTAATATCGTTTAATCGATATTCGATTAATTACGTAAATAAGAAAAATAATTTCTAAATATTAAGAGTCACGACCTACATAACGCAACCACCTCTCAAACTTAGAATAACTCCATCATGATTATTTTACACAAAAAAGGTGACATCACTGATATTTCAAATTACAGAGCATTCAGCTTACTTTCTCACCTATATAAACTCGTCATGAAAATAATCTCAATACAACTAAGTTGGGAATATGGAATCTTTGGCACAATGATACTACTCAGTATATATCACCACTACACCAAACACTTTATTTTTGCACTCGACGCGCGTTTCGCTAACCATGTTAGCTTCATCAGGAGCGATGATTGACTAAAGCTAAACTACCAAATCTACCCTATTTATACAACACAAACTCTAATTCACGAAAAAACATAAAAGTAGTTAAAGGATTGAAAAAGAAAGATGTCTTCTACTTAAAAGCGGATAAAGGAAATAAGGTTGTTATATTGGATAAGAAAGATTACTTTGAACGCGTAGATAATCTTATCGAATCTGGCCCTTATGAAAAAGTAATAAGAAATCCATTACCGAGAATGATATCAGAGATTAAAAATTCTTTAAAAAAATGTAAGAACCTTGTCTCCGATTCGTTAAAATTTAAATTAAATGTGAGTAATCCGACCATACCAAAATTGTATTGCTTACCCAAAATTCACAAACCTGGGAAAAGCAATGCGACCCATTGTTTCATCGGTCGGATCACCCACATATTTAATATCCAAATGGTTATCAAAAGAACTTGAGAAGTTACCATTAAATACTTTCGCAGTGAAGAATTCGTTAGAATTCATTAATAAAACAAAAAATCTAGTTCTTAATGAAGGTGAAGTCTTAATTTCTTTTGATGTTAGTTCTTTGTTCCCAAGTGTGCCAATCCCACAAACTTTACAATATCTCGAAGAATTACTTAGAATGAATGACTTTGAAGACGAAATTATTCGTGAATACTTAATATTATCTAAACTCTGTATGGAACAAAATTATTTCCAATATAACAATCAATTTTATGTTCAGAAAGAAGGAACAGCTATGGGTAATTGCTTGTCACCTTTCATAGCCAATTTATTCATGAGTAAGTTTGAAATCGAAGCCAGTCAAGGATTCGAATATTTCCCAAGGGTATGGTATAGGTATGCGGATGATATTTTCGCGATTTTTGATACAAAGAAAGCAAATATTGATGATTTTGTTTCCAAATTAAATAGCCGGTATGATTCCATTAAATTCACTTACGAAGTTGAGAACAAAGGACAATTGCCTTTTCTAGATATTTTAATTATTAAAAATAATAATAGATTAGAATTTGATATCTATAGGAAGGACACAGTAACGGATAGATATATTCCTAATGATTCATTTCATTGCAAACAACATAAATTAGCCTCATTACATTTTTTAGTTCATCGTTTGGTCACTTTCCCTCTGAATAGAGTAAACTTTAATAAAGAAAGGAATCGTATTAGAAATATAACTAGAGTTAATGGTTATGACGATGACTTAGTAAATAAGCTAATCAGTAGGCATAAGTTTAGGTTTAATATTCAGAATTCCACCTTTTTTACACGCGAAGAAAATAACACCAAGTATGTCTCCATACCATATAATCCGAAATATAGCAAGGGACTCAATAAGGTATTTAATAAGGTAGGCCTCACCTTAGTCTATAAGTCATCAGACAATCTGAGGAATATCTTAGGAAATCCCAAAGATAAGATTCCTAATTGTGAGAAAAGTGGAATTTATGAAATTAGTTGTAATGATTGTGACAAAAAGTATGTTGGGCAAACTAAAAGGTCAATTAGAACACGATTTAAAGAACATTTAGCACACTTAAAATACAACAGAACAGAAAAGTCTAGCATTGCCGAACATGTTCTTGAAGCTGATCATACTGTAACATTAGATAATCTAAGATTAATGAAAAATGTATCTGATGGGAGATTGTTGAACGCATACGAAAGTATGGAAATCATAAAATGTAAAAGTAGTTTAAACAAAGACAGAGGGCCTATTCCTTATAGTCCCCTCTACTGGTTACTTGACCGGAACTGATAGCCTTGCCTATGTCATTAGTTCCGCTTGAGTAATTCAAGGGTTAGGCTAGGTATAAATAGGGTAGATTTGGTAGTTTAGCTTTAGTCAATCATCGCTCCTGATGAAGCTAACATGGTTAGCGAAACGCGCGTCGAGTGCAAAAATAAAGTGTTTGGTGTAGTGGTGATATATACTGAGTAGAATCTCAATACACCTAAAAGCCAAATTAGATTTCTATCCAACGCGGAAGCAAGCTGGGTTCCGAATTGGTTTTGATTTAAATGATCACCTTTATAACGCTAAAAATGCTGATCAAAAAAGTCATAGATTATAATAAACCGTTAATATTAGTTTTTATTGATACCATTGAACTACCAGCAATAATGGCAGCCTTAAGAGAATGCAAAATCGATTATCGATAGGCGAAATTAATAGAACATATATTCAATACTGCTTCAGCCTGCTTTATGAATCAACATCAGCATTTCAACTGATTACCTGATAATATGGGAGGTGCAAAATAAAAATGGTAGAAAAACTGAAACGAGCTGTAGGAAGAACTGGTCTAGAACTAAACATCGAAAAGACCAAACTCGTGACTAATCTGGTGGTAAGTGAAGAGATAAACATATCTGGATAAACTATACAGCAAGTAGACGACTACAAGTATTTGGGGTACAAGATAAGATTGGGCAGAGACAATCAAACAGCGATGTGAAATGCGAGTCATAACATACGGAAACTCTAACTCTGACACAGCTTGCAATGGAAAGGTTAGTGCTAGGCGTTACGAGAAGAGATAGAATCCCGAACAGACTAACAGACTACTCAAGGAAGGGAGACGATTTGGTTAAATATAAATGTTGTCAGATTTCTAAAATTTCAAATGTTTAATGGTGCACCTGTAGTCACAATATTATTAAGAGCCTGCTCTAATAAAGTAAAATTATTTTGTTTAGTTTTAGGTAAGAAGGAAAAGAAGAAAGTTAATAGCATTATATTTATAAGAAAGAGTTGAATATTTTCTAAATTTGTACTTTAATAAATTTTATCTACCCACATATAACCTACTATTACAATTAAAAAATATAAATGACAACACCGGTACGTAACCATAACCGGTTTTACTAGCAGAACGCGTGTGATCATTTCGGTTTTTAGCGGCACTACACGACACGAGTTATGGTAATTTTTTTCCATAAGAGAGGGTTGGAAATCTGTCCAGAGTCTTTTTATTTTCCTTACTGCACCCATTGATGTTTCTTATGGATCAATGATTGATACAACATTGTCATATAGTTAGATTGCATATCCAAGAGATTGGCGTTAATTAAATCCGTAATTCATATGTGCCCAAATTGTACAAGTTGTTTCCATTCCCTATTTGACCCCATTCGGTGGGAGCTATTGACCTCACTTTATATATATATATATATATATATATATATATATATATATATATATATATATACATATATTATTAGGGTGACCGCAAAAAATCGATGTCGCAATTTTGTTCGTCTGGACCCTACAAAACGATTCCCCTTAACAGATATTGAGATAGCCGAAATTTGAGCTCGATTAAACGACGTTAACCCGTGCCGCTCGTCGCTCAAAGTTTGAAAAAATCCAAATTTTTGGCCAAAAAGCTGACATATGGAGTCATAACTCCAGAACGGTAAATAATAGAAACTTGCTTAATATCTCAAAAGAAAGCTAATGTTGTTCTTCAAAATTTATGTTCTATACATAATTGTTGTTATTTTAAGTCAAACCGAGTTACAACAGCCTTTGCCCCAAAAACGTGACCTGGTACCAGTAGGAGCCAGTTTGGGAGTATTCTAAGAATTTTACGGGTTTTTACATAATGTGTCTCGGAATTAACATTTTTTTTTTGTTAAAAAGTATTTTGGAACTCAATTTTCAAACATAAAGAGCCTTTTGTTTAAATTTAATCTTTTATTATATGGGGATTACCTGACTAGTTTACCAAAGAAAGACCCGTTTGACAGGTAAAAAGGAGGGTGAATCTAATTTCTATTTTAGGAATGGTGTTTTTATTTCAGCGTACAACCGACCTTTTATTTATTCAGTTTAGTTTCTAAAGTGCCTTTGAGCTGGTTAGATCGAACAATCATCTTGTGAAGATATTTTAACTTTTTTTTTTAATTTTCCAAGTGTGTGTGTTATTGTTTTTATAACTATTATAGTATTATTTTAAAAGACATTTGAAAACATTTTATTGAAATTAAAGTTTGCAATATAATTTGTTTTATTTTCCAAGTTAACTGTTATTTACCTATTGGCCTCTGAAATGGCATCCACATCAGGTGTGCAAAGCCGGACCAAGGATAAAATATTTCTTGTGGGCTATCCCATTCACCAGATCACCGGTTGTAAACTACCCTCAAATCGTCAAGTTTTGTGTGCTTTATTTTATAATTTACGTACTGTGAAATTAACTGTAAGAGAATCAGCAAAACTTACAATACGAGAAGTGTTCAGTTATATTTCTACTTTGAACTCAAAAATATACCAAAAAAAAAACAAAATTTATCACCTAATAACAAAATATACGAAGTATGCTCCTAGTGGTATCAGGTCACGTTTTTAGGGCTAAAGGCTGTTGTAACTCGGTTTGACTTAAAATAACAACAATTATATATAGAATATAAATTTTGAAGAACAACATTAGCTTTCTTTTGAGATATTAAGCGTGTTTCTATTATTTACTGTTCTGGAGTTATGGCTCCAGCTTTTTGGCCAAAAATTTGGATTTTTTCGAACTTTGAGCGACGAGCGGCACGGGTTAACGTCGTTTAATCGAGCTCAAATTTCGGCTATCTCAATATCTGGAAAGGGGAATCGTTTTGTGGGGTCCAGAGGAACAAGATTCCGACATTTTTTTCCCCCTCTATGAGATCCGGTCACTCTAATATATATATATATATATATATATATATATATATATATATATATATATATATATATATATATATATATAGTATCTAGGCAGTCCTAGAGTTATTTTCGTAGTTGTGATGGAAGTGCTACTTATAGACTCGGTGAAACATAAGCAAGCCCACTTCTGAAGCCTTTTTAGCTACGTTTTTGTCGTTCTCTGCTCTGTTTTCGTCTACCATACTAGCTTCGTATGTAACCATAACGTACAGCGAAGGCATCATCTTTAGTTTAAAGCCCCAGGTTTTCCCAAACAAGCTCCAGCAATTCGTGAGGCTGTCTGTGGCTATCGATCACTGTCTGAAGCTTCCAAGTTGCTTAACTCCAAAGGCCTTGGCTAATGAATCGCATTAGGGACTTGATGAACCATTCACATAGAGATCTTGTTAAATATTATACAAGCAAATTGGAGGCTAAATAAATGCTAACTATTGTACTACCGCTTCTACTACAGTAGGTCAAGTAGGAACATGCCGCGCGTTGTTCAGATTGTTAAGAAATGTATTTATTTAAAAGTTTTTCACATCATTCGACAGTAAAGAATTGATTGCCATTAAAAAGCTAGTGATTCACTTGTTCGCTCAGTCCCCATCAGCGTGGATGTTCGCCTGGCATCTCCAGGACATACTTTCGAAGAACATCTCGTAGTCTTGGAGAAAAGATTTCCAAACTGACAGAATTTGCCGTGACAACTGCTTCACTATGTACATCTTTGATTACGAAGCTTTTGATTTATGTATGATCACACGTTTTCGATTGGGTTTGTATCGTGTGACAGGCATGGCCAATCTAGTATGAAGATACCGAATTCCCCTTTCCACTGGCTCCATGTTTTATTTCAAGGTTTGGACTCGTTATCCTCTTGAAGAATCTACTCCTCATTTTTATCGACACCGTTTGGCAGTAGATGGTAATGCCTTCTTGTCAGTCAATCAGGCGCATGGGATGATAATATAACCCCAATATGAAACTTAATCATTATCATTGATTCTACTCCGCCACTTCAAATCATTAACCCGGAGATGAGTGCGAATCGTTTCATACGATATATTCAAACCTTTCTGCTTTAGTTTTTGCTTTTCTGGGAACAAAATTAATTGATAATTTCAGAGAAACATGTTCTCTCGAACCACGTTCTGGTAGATCGTCAATAGTTTTTAACTGAGAGTGTCTTTTCACCCACTTGCTGACGAGTGACCTCGACTTGCTCATATACCTAGCAGCAGCTGCAGCAGCTTTTTCGGACCTTTTGGATAATTACATAGGAACACAGCCTTAGAACGCGAAGCACTCTTGTTCGATTATGTACAGTCAAACGGGGGGTGACTTCGGACAGTTTTTAGAGTTTTCTTCATATTTCTTCCAAACTAAAATAATACCTAGACCATATTTTTTACCAAGTGTAGTTCAATTACCGTAGAATCCAAATACTAGCACAGATTTTATTTTACGCCTTGGAAATTTTTATTTTTTTATTTTAAAAGTGTCCGAAGTCACCTTGTAGGGTGGGGTGACTTTAGACACATATGTAAATCGTACAGGATTCGATGTTTCCGTACCGCTGGGATTACTTCGAACACATATTTTTATACACATAACACATATTTTTATATACGAGGCTGGTTTGAAAACTCCGTGCAAAAATAAAAACTACTTATGTGTTTGGGGTAAACCTTTTTTATTTTTCTACATAGTCTCCTTTTAGGCTTATACACTTCGTTCAACGATGTTCTAGTTTGTTGATCCCTTCCGAATAATAGGATTTGTTCAAGTCTGCAAAATATACATTAGTGTCTGCAATCACCTCCTCGTTTGAATAAAATCTTTGTCCCGCCAGCCATTTCTTCAAATTGGGGAACAAATAGTAGTCCGAAGGAGCCAAGTCTGGAGAATAGGGGGGATGTGAAACGAGTTGGAATCCTTCCATTAATTTTGCGACCACAACTGCTGAGGTGTGTGCTGGTGCGTTGTCGTGATGGAAAAGGACTTTCTTGTGGGCCAATCGCGGGCGTTTTTCTTGCAGCTCGGTTTTCAAACGGTCCAATAACGATGAATAATATTCACCTGTAATAGTTTTACCCTTTTCCAGATAGTCGATGAAGATTATCCCTTGCGAATCCCAAAAGACAGTCGCCATAACCTTTCCGGCCGAAGGAACGGTCTTCGCCTTTTTTGGTGCAGATTCCTCCTTGGTAACCCATTGTTTAGATTGTTGTTTGGTCTCAGGAGTATAGTAATGTATCCATATTTCATCCTCAGTGACGAAACGACGCTTAAAGTCCTCCGTATTCTTCTGGAACAGCTGCAAACCATCCTTGCAACACTTCACACGATTCCGTTTTTGGTCAAGCGTGAGCAATCGCGGCACCCATCTTGCGGATAGCTTTCTCATGTCCAAATGTTTATGCAAAATATTATGTACCCGTTCAGTCGAGATGCCCACAGCACTAGCAATCTCACGCACCTTAACTCTGCTGTCATCCATCACCATATCATGGATTTGATCAATGATTTCTGGAGTCATAACCTCCACAGGCCGTCCAGAACGTTCAGCGTCACTTGTGCCCATATGGCCAGTCCGAAAATTTTGAAACCACTTATAAACTGTTCTAATCGAAGGTGCAGATTCACCATAATGTTTATCAAGCTTCTCTTTAGTCTCCTGAGGCGTTTTGCCTTTCATAAAGTAATGTTTAATCACCACACGAAATTCTTTTTCGTCCATTTCTTGAAAATCACTCGACTTCCTTGATTCACACGAATGCCAAACACAAAGAAATAGACCAATATGGCTGAAACTTGGTGTGCGTTCATTCAAGAGATGCTACTAACTAAACATGACCTCGATACGCGCCGGTGCCATCTTTCGGACTTTGCACGGACTTTTCAAACCAGCCTCGTATATATTATATAACAAATGCGTTTAATAAGAACTGTAGTTATTCAATAATAATATTCATAGGTTAATTTTCAAACGTATAACGGTCTCTGCGTTGCTCGAGTAAGATTAATTTTTGAAAAATGTCTTCTGCTACAATGTCGCTTTCATCATCTATGATTGGATATCCAAAAACACAACCTTCTCCGGTGTTCTTCTTTCTTAAAAACTTCACATGTTTTCCTTGTTTACTAATAATTTTTCCTACATAATATTTTTTCTTCGTGGAGTTATTTACAGGAATAGCAATGATCCCAAATTCGTTAACTTGTAGTTCTGCAGTTTTCTGTTGTCTTCACCTTCTTTTGACTTTGTATGAGTGTTTTCAATGGCATTGACTCCGAATCACATGAAGGATCACTCTCGAAAGCAATAGATTAGGAAGATTTTGTAGTTTTTTTGACAACCTAAAGTTGAAGGTCTTGCTAGAGCTGCATTTATAACCTCTTTACTAATTTCTCGACCAGATGGTACATTTATCCGCTTTCGTTTTCCTTTTTTGTTATTTTCCTGAGGGTTTCTGTTTTCTTTTAAGAAATCCAATAAAGATTGATCAAGCATAGTAGTACCTGTTTCTTCAATACTTCTCATATGATTTGGTTGACGTTTGATGACTTCTTGCGGATTGAACGGAACTATTTCACATCCTCGAAATCCAGAAAGAATATTTACTTCGGACTTAAGCTTGAATGAACTGTAGTGTTCTTTGCAATAGCTGTGGAAAGTCTAATTTCTGAAAAGCACCTTTCCTCTGGTATTTCCATTCCGTCAATATTTTTCGCCGATCCTTCTTTAAAGGCCTAAAAAACGACACATCAAGGGGTTGACACAGATGCGTCGAGTTTGGTGGCAACAAAATGAATTTTATATCATTTTTATGACATTCCTCTATAACTTTTATGGTTAAATGGCTGGAAAGGTTATCTTCCTTGTTTCGAAAATATGGCAATAGCATTTTACTAAACCACTCGTAAAACGTTGCTGCCTCGAACCAGCCCGACTTACTAATGCTCTATTCACATCCAGGAGGACCATTTTCCTCCCATTCTTGATATCGATGTTTACAACAAAAGGTGGTAAAAGTTCTCCATTTGCTGAAGCAGACATCATCACACTTATGCTTGTCTTTGTTGAATCCATAATTCTGTCACAGTGTTTTACACCGCGTTTACAAACGACCTTAGCTTTACCAGTTTTCATCGCTAAAGTTGGTCTCGTCATAGTTAACAATGTTTGTTGCATCAATATTCTCTAATGCTTTTTCTAGTTCCGTAAAATATTCAGTTATAGTTTGGACAGAAACTTGCGCACGAAGCCGTTTTATACTTTGGCTTAATCTTACAATTAATTCTTTATGACGAGATAGAAAGGATTTTGTCCAATCGCGTCCATGCATATTGTCATGGAATTTTTCAATATTAACACCTTTCCTATTCAAGTATTGTTTTACTATTTCTCTGTTAGTGGAAATCCTATTCACAGGCACTTGTATTAAACAAAACTAGAAGATTTTCTTCGACAACATTAAGAACACTTTGACCTCCTGCTTTTTTTTTGTATGTTTTTCATTGACACCGCTGCTTATGGTCGATTTTGGAACACCATAGAACACTTTTCTATACTTTCGTGGCATTGTCCAAAATCCTCCTAAAAGACAATTTTTTTGTTACGGGCCTGTATAAAAAAAACTATTCTAGAAAAATATTTAATTTTAATTGTCAAATAATTCTTAAATACACTCCTGGACAAAATTAACGCAACAATCTTAAAATTAATTTATCTTTTTCTTATGTCAGTTTTAAAGTTTATCGAGTATTTGAATAGTAGGCTATGCGTATTTTGTTTCGTTGTTCATGACAGAAATCAAAACAATTCGTTTAGATTTACAGTTTTAAAGAATTTTTTAGAAGATAAACAATTTTCTGTAATAATCCGATAGATTTTCTTTAAAAATAAGCTTATAAATTGTTCCCTTTTTTAAAGTAATACGTTTTTGTGGTAGACTGTTTTATTTTTGACCTCGAAGAATTAGAAAAATGAATCGAACAAGGAATTTAACTGAACACGAGGTAGTGCGAGCCTCAGTTTTATTGGACGAGGGATATTGTCAGAGTTATATTGCCAATTTGTTAGGCAAACATCGTTCCACAATAAGTCGTATGGTAAGACGCTTGAATGAAGTAGGAACTTATTCTAGAAGGCTAGGGCAAGGGCGAAAACGATGCACTAGCGACCTAGATGAACGTTTTATAAGACAATATGCTTTAAAAAACAGGACTGTCACTAGTCCTATAATAAGAAACGAACTCGAAGCTGTTCTCAATGTCACAATTTCTTCTAAAACAGTTAGAAGACCGTTAAATGAAGCTGGATTAAACAGTAGGAGACCAGCCAACAGAGTTGTCAGGTTACGTTTTGCTCGAAATCACGAAAACTGGTCTGTGGATGATTGGAAACAAGTTTTCTTCACAGATGAAACTAGGGTTAGTCTTAAACATCCAGATGGTCGTGAGCGAGTATGGCGAAGACCAGGAGAGAGGTTTGCTCCTTGCAATATCTCTGCAAGGATTCCATTCGGCGTTAGCTCTGTTATGTTCTGGGGCGGCATCTGCTTTGATGCTCGCACAGAGTTAGTTCCTGTCCGTACGAGATCCATGAATGCTGACTCCTATCTTGAGAATATTGTAATAGAACATGTGATGCCTTTCGGTCATTTTGTGGTACCCAATTTCCTGTTTATGCAAGACAACGCTTGGCCTCACGTGGCTAGGGAGGTACTCGATTATCTTAATCAAGTTGATATACCGATTATGCAATGGCCACCAAAAAGCCCAGATCTGAATCCGATAGAACATGTATGGGATCACCTTAAGAGAAATGTGAAACGTCATATACCTGCACCTAGAAACCTGAGGGAACTTAAAAATACAGTTATCACAGAATGGGAGCAAATTCCTCAAGATTTTATCCAAAATTGAATTAGAAGCATGCCTAGGCGCATAAACGCTGTCATCCGAAGTAGAGGAGGCAACACACGCTACTAGTGTCCCAGTTACACCATTAATTTTGTTACTAGTGTCCCAGTTTATTTTTTTCATTATTACATAATTTCAACGATTTTGTTATTAGGTCTTAAGAATAATTTTAATTCGAATCTTATAGAGAAATTTGGTAGCTAATTCACTTTTAAAGTATCCGAATAAGTTTTTTCTAACTTTTAATGTAACCAATGTTCATAAAAAATTATTAAAATTAATTCATTATAGAGATTTGTATGATTTAATATATTGTTGCGTTAATTTTGTCCAGGAGAGTAGTTGTAATAATAAGCAAAATAGTCGAAAATCGTGCAGATTTTAAGTAGTTCTGTGTAGAATACTTACTTTTTCACTATTCTTGTAATCACTAAATTCAGTTTTCCAGTAAAAGCGTAGCAAGTGGCGAAGTCTGGCTTGCAGCGCGACCCACCGCCACCGTGGTTGAAAGAATACTGGCAAGTATGAGCTTGCATTAAAACAGTGACGGTAAAATGCATACATTCGGTAAAATACGAATAAGAAGTAGCGAACTACCGATTGTTCAAAGTCACCTCCACTGTCCGAAGTCACCCCGTTTGACGGTACTAATTAACCATAAATAAGATTACAAAATGAATCCCTTTCCATAAAACATTGTTTGCAAGTTTACCAACAATAACCTCAAAAAAAGAATTTCTTTAACTGACTACAAGTTATAGGCTACACATTTTTACTTGAACGACTGTAGTTTCTAAACTACAGTCCTACCGATGCTACTATTTCTATTGCTTTGCTGTTCTTAAAACATATTATTTCTTTTATAGGACCAAATACATAGTAAGAGAAGAAAGAATCGGATATAGAGTCTACATGTGGCTGATTATAAAGCGTTTGCAACAAAAGATGTAGGCACATACAACTGTGTATCAACGAATTCTTTGGGAAGAGCAGAAGGAACATTGCGACTTTACGGTAAATGTTATTTGTTCTATACAGCATTATACTTGGAGAAGTTCAATTTCTTTACGAACGTACGGTGTACACTGCTCATTTGATTAATTTAAACCTTCAAGTTATTGTTTAAAACTAGCCTTAGGCAAACTTAACAAGAACACTATTTTACTCATTCACATCATCAAACAACAATAGAAAACTTTCAACTAATATAAGGAAATTTTCATTCGAGAAAATGTAAACTTTATTAAACCCTATACAACTGAAAAACTTATGAACATAGCACAATAGGAGTGCCTTTTCTCCGTTCTTTATAACTTAAAACTTCATTTGAACTCCGCAAAGTAAGTTTGAGTTTAAACTTGCCACGGGATACTTTTTATTGTATTTAATTTAATTAAAAAATTTCCTTTTTATTTTATCTTACGTCGGCCTCGTGCTGTTCCTGGCTCCGTTCCGAGCTCGTCGAGTTTAAATTGCAGCAAAAAAAGTACAAATAAAAGTACAAAAAGTGTAATACGAGTAATATACCTGGAAATACGAAGCCAGAACGTACGAAATTTAATTAGTAGTTCCTTACGTTGTGTTAAGTGAAAGGAAAAATGTGTTATATGAAACTTTACCGCTGATATGAGATAAAATTTATTTATATTAGACCGTACTTTCGTCAAAAAGGATCATCTTTGTTTTTAATTACTCTCTCAGATATGTTCGGCATCCTATTTATTATTTTATTAAAATACCCTCCATCCAACTTTTCCCTCTTATTTTTTTGTTGCGCAGTATTTGCGGAAAATGATTTTTAATCCTCCAATCTAAGTCAGGTTTAGCAGCAACATAAGCCACTGAATTCTAACATATTAGCACTGAAAATGTTATGTGAAACCTTAGCGAAACGTTTCCAAAATTCCACTGATAATGTAAGAAATGAACGGATGTATTCCCGGATTATATATGTATATATATATATATATATATATATATATATATATATATATATATATATATAAATAATAAAATAGCTGATCATGAATCTATTGATATTTTAATCGAGTGTGATACCAAGCAGCAAAACTATCATATTAAAGAAATAAGCCTTTTTAAGTACAACAAAAACAGATTCAAAAATGAATTAAGTGCAATATTAAGATGTGATGAAATTAATGATTCTAATGAATATGTTCACAACTTTGATGATTGTGTCGAAAACGTAATAAAAAAATTTACTTTTAAGAAAAAAATGTCTAAAAAAAGTTATAACAAATCCTTTAATATTGAGCTCAGAGCATTAAAACGAGAAAAAGTTCTTAAATACCAAAGAGCAATCTTAGAAAATACAAATGAGGCATGGAATAGTTATAAAACAATAAGAAATACATATAAAGTCAAAATTGAAAAAGAAAAAAGTAATTATACTAATAATAAAATAAACAATGCAAATAACCAAAAAGAAATGTGGAATAAAATTAAAGAACTAGTCTTAAGAAAACCCAAAAGTGTGATAAAAACTGTGATATATAATCAAATAGAATATAAAGACAATTTCCAAATAGCTGAAAATTTTAATACATATTTTGTAAATAGTATAAATGAAATCAGATGCTCCATCGAAGTTATACAATACGAAAATGAAATACCTGAGATTGACACTAAATTCAAATTTCGTGCAGTAAATCTACAAGCACTGAAAAACTATTTTTAAGAATATTAAGAAAAAACCAGACTATACAAAACTATCAAGTAACATAATTCTAGATAATTGGGGCATAACAGGAAATATTATACTGAATATTATAAATAAGTCACTAGAGACAGGGTTGTTTCCAAATAACTGGAAGGAATCAATGATATTTCCTATCCAAAAAGTAAAACATACATTAAAATGTGAAGAATACAGACCGATTAACACTTAAAAAATATGTGAAAAAGTTATTGAAAAAATAGTAAAAAATCAATTGGAAGAATACATGGAACAACACAGACTACTATCAAAGTTTCAATCAGGATTTAGAAAGAAATATTCATGTGAAACAGCAATCAATTATGTTATAAACAGATGAAAATGTAAAAAGATAAAAAATAAAATATTAGCAGTTTTCCTTGACTTCAAAAGAGCATTTGAAACTATAGATAGGGATATTCTATTGCAAAAACTTACTAGATACGGTGTTCAAGACACAGAGCTAAAATGGTTTCAGTCCTATCTGACAAATCGTAAACAATTCACAAATATCAATAACGAAATATCAAATGCAATAGAAAACGATTTTGGGGTGTCACAGGGCTCAATTTTGGGAGCTCTTCTCTTTGTAATATATATAAATGACATAGAAAATGTATTAAAAAAATGTGAAATTGTATCATATGCAGATGATACATTAATTTTCACAGAAGCAGCAACAGAGGAGATATGTCATGAAAATTTAAAAAATGATATGGATAACATTAACAAATGGTTAAAAATGAATAAGTTAAAATTAAATGAAAACAAGACAAAATTAATGTAAATTGATATGAACACTGACAGAGCATTCAAAATAAATAATGTAATAATAGAAAAAGTAAGTAATATAAAATACCTGGGTTTCCTCATAGACAGGGATTTGAACTTTAAAGAACATGTCGAATATATATGTAAAAAAATAGGGAAAAAAATCGGGTTTTTCAAACGTTTAAGAAGTAAAGTAACAATATTAACTGCAATAAATATATACAACACCATGATAAAACCTCATTTTGAATATGGATGAACTGTGTTATTCACATGCTGTTCAGACCAACAACAGGCAAGGCTACAAAAACTCCAGAACAAGGCTATGCGCTCTATTTTGAAATGCAATCGTTTCACATCAATAAGATATATGCTAGATGCACTGAAATAGCTAAATGTAAAGGAAAGACTGCAGCTAAATACAATATGTTTTATCCAGAAAATGAAAATGGGAAATGCACCGGAATACTTGATTGAACAAATAAAATATGTTGGGGATGTTCAACCGTACAGCCTGAGGAACGCATTAGATTTTAGACCGCAACGTGTAGATACCAGCGCAATGCAAAAATCTCTATTTTCAAAAGGCCTGACCTTATACAATATGATGCCGAACAACATAAAGAGTGAAACAAATATAAATATGTTTAGAAACGGAACAATAAATTTTGTAAAAAATATTAGTTTTTAATCAGAGTATGAAATTGTTTGTTAAATTTATTTTAAATGTAAATTGAAAAGTATTGTGAATACTACTATTAAATAAATAAATAAATAAATAAATAAATATATATATATATATATATATATATATATATATATATATATATATATATATATATATATATATATATATATATATATATATATATATATATATATAGGGTGTTATGGAAACCACTTAATATATTGAAACTGGCATATCCCCGTAACAAAGGCAATTGTAGAAAAATTCTTATAAATAGCGCTCTGCGATATAAACGTGTAAAGCTAACTCAAAAAGCCACAAACTTCTGATCTAAAATCAACGCCCTCACTGCCTGGAAAATTACATAAAGAAATAATGTATTAATTACGTATCCATATGTATTTTACCAGTGCCATTAATTCACTTCTCGTTACCTGTATAGGTCAAAATTGGTAAATGAAACAGCAGTAACAAATGCATTTAATACATCAGATATAGGTTATGAACATACAAGAAAAATATTCTCTTTAATTAAGCAAGCTATCAATGTATTAAACGATTTTCATAACACTCTATATATATATATATATATATATATATATATATATATATATATATATATATATATATATATGTATATATATATATGTATATATATGTATATATATGTATATATATATATATATATATATATATATATATATATATATATATATATATAACAAGTCTTCTTCCATCTAGTGTCGAACATAGGCCTCTCCGTCCTTTTTCCATCCCTCTCGATCCTGCGTCTTTCTGATCCATCCTAAACCAGCCTATCTTGGTTGGGCCTTCTTCTGGGTCTTTGTCCTAACCATGGCCTCCATTCTTGTATTATTCTTTTCTATCTCTCATCTTGTTGTCTCATTTTGTGACCTGCCCATCTCTTACGTACTTTGGCCATTTGTATTATACTTTCATTTCTGATTCTGTCTTATAATCTTATATTTAGCATCTAGCGTTCCATTGCTCCCTGTGTTTTACTCAGTTGGCCCATTATCTTCTTAGTCAACGTTCATGTCTGGACCGCGTAGGTGAGAACCGGTAGAATATATTAATCGAATATCATCTTTCTTAGTTTCAGAGGAATTCTTTTGTTGGTTAGTATTTTTCTGTTTTTTCTAAATGGTGCCCGTGCCAGTCTGATTCTTCCCTGTAGTTCTGCCGTTTGATATGCTTTTCCATAATTTATTATTTGCCCTAGATAGATGTATTCCTCTACGTATTCAAGTGTTATTTGTTATTACTCTCAAGCCTCACGGACTGTCTTCGTTTGTCATAGCCTTTGTCTTAACAGTAGTCATACCTTCTCTGATTTGTTTTTTAGTTCAGTAATCATTTTCTTTATGTCACCAAAATTATCTGATATTACCACTACATCAACAGCATAACGCAGATGATCTAACTTTTGTCCATTTATACTGATCCCCGTTTTTTCCTATTCGGAGGGGGAGAGGGAGAGGGGGAGAGAGAGAGAAAGGGTGCAAACAGGTTCAGAGATCGAATCGCGAGTAAAAAGATAAGGAAACGAACCAAAATGAGGGGCAAAGGCCAAACAAGATAGCGACAGGTGAACATTAAAGACGTTAAAGTGAAGACCTCGCGAAACTAAAAGAAATCTAAGCAGACCACCACGAAAATAGGTAGATGATATTCAAAGGACGGCCGGTTGAAACTGGATATAACAAGCTAAGGACAGTCAAGAGTAGAAGAGACTTACATCCAGGAGTGGATCGCGAAAAGTTGAGGAAGAGAGAGAAATAACGGAAAGTTGTTCCAAATTGACATTGCCTAATCCTAAGAAGCTATTTCATGTTATTCGATTTTCCATCGGGAAATATGAAAACATATTTTCGACAGACTTTGTATACATATTTATTAAGCCAAAATACAATCACATATTATGATACCTAAACAGCATATACAGCATTTTAAAAAGTCACGGGTTCATACAGCGAATTCTCCAGAGTATACTTCAAATTATTGACCAACTTTGTCACACTCTGAGCGTCCTTAAAATCAGTTTTCTCTTTATCATCTAATTCTAGCAATTTTTTCCGCCATAATATTGTACTTTCGTTGTCTGACGAAAACACTTTTACCATGGGATACTCTCTATATGTGTACTTGTCGAGGCTTCCAAATTCCTTGGTTAAATAATTTGATTTTTTAATGGTCGACTGAAGGTCGGGTCCTTCTATGAAATCAGCCACTTCTGCAACTTTTGTGGCTGTCATATTTTCATCTTCGTCGAGAGCAAACTTTACTAAAAAAAAATGTTCATTGTGAGTAAATTAACATGCAGAAAAAATATAATTACGCCCAAAGAAGCAAATCGAAGATAATTGATGATCACTCATGACACATTTACTACTCTATAAGCAGCTTGCTCTGAAGCATTCATTATCTTGGACTCAACATATGGACTTTCATTCTCAAAACCACTTTACACTCGTTTGAATTATCTTTACAATAAACTTATTCCCGCATCGTACCTTTTTGCCTCTTTTCCTTTTCACTGAAGTACTTCAACTTTTCCTTTACTTCTTTATCTTCTTTAGTACCATTAACTGGACTAAAAGATGCACCATCTGAATCATTATCATCTGTGTCGTTTGCAATTTCGGACATTTTATCGTAAAAATCTTCGACAACTTCGATTTGCTTGCGTATAGTTTGAAGTTTATCCTGTCCAGTCTTTTCGAGATATTCCAAATTTCTGCTTGTTTCTAAAGTGGGGGAATCTAAAACATTGAGGAGAATTTTTGTTGGTAAATAATCTTGAAATGAAGTAATGTCTGATTAAGATATGGCTATAAACCTCTAAATATTGTCAAAATGGTGTGGCCTTAACGAAAATTAATTAACAGATGGAAAAAGAGAAATACACAGACCTAAAGATGGTGAAGAAAATAAAACGCAAACAGGGAAAGCCTTATAGAAGTAGCAGAAGAATTATATAAAAGACTATACACAAGTCAACAACGAGAGTCAACAAATGTAGTTTCGAAATCACAGACACATAAACTAATCACCCAAGGTTCAGAAGAATCACCGGAGATAACCCTGGAAAAAGTAAGGCTTTCTTTTAGAGAAATCAAAATAACATTGCTTGTTCAGGGCTGTAGTTTGTCTTTTAACCTCTGCTTGAAAAATAACATAATCCCAAGTAAATGGAATAACGCAGTGACGATCCTCCTCCATAAAAAAGGAGACATAACCGACCTTGAAAAAATCATAACAAAATGCCTAGAGCGAAACCTAGATTTTTATCAACCACGCGAACAGACTGACTTTAGAAGTGGATACGGTGGTAACGATGATTTACAGACCATTAAAATTCTTATAGAGAAATCTATAGAATACAACAAAACACTCGAATTAGTATTTGTGGATTTTTTGATTACGCGGAGTTGTCGGCGCTGCACTATGGGACAGAATCGTGCGTACCGTCTCAAAAATCTGTAACTTTGTCGTTGATTGACGTAAATAGCTGAAATTTGGTACGTAGTATCTCTAATGTATATACTATCAAATAATGGTACATCCGTTGTTAATTTTTAACCGACTTCACGTGTGTATTTTTTTTTGTTCCTTTTTTTTTGTTTTTTTTTTTTTAATGTTTGTTCCAATATTACTCCGCCATTTGTAAACCGATTTTAAAAATTCTTTTTTTGTTTGAAAGGTATTGCTTGCAGTTGGGTCCCGTAAATTTTTTTTTGGAAATCGGACGGACAAAATGTCCGTCCGAAAAATTAATTTTTGAATATCTCGGCCATTTATAAACCGATTTTCAAAATTCTTTCTTCTTTTTGAAGGAATTTGTCAACAGGCTGAACACATAACAAAATTTCGGAAATCGGACGAATATTTTGTCGGTCCAAAATATTGATTTTTAGATAACTCTATTGAAAATTTATGAAAATCGGAGGGAGGAAGTCGGTTTTCTTTTTTGCGAGAATTATTTTATTTATAATATATAAAAAAATAATACAAAAATAAAAATGACACTTTTTCATACAAAAACATAGTTTACCTAACTTATTGAATGATAATTATACAGTTTAATGATATACATTATTATTTCGTATTTTTGTTATTATTACATATGAAAATAGCATATAATAAATGACAAACATCTATTAATCCACTACATAAAATAGAAAAAAAAAAAAAATTGATATACAAACTACAATTTAAAAATCTAAGAGGTTCTTGGCTTCGTCTAACAGTTCCTTGGCAACAGTGACTGATGGTTTTCTGATACTTGATATGTATGGGTCTGATGTAAATAAAAGACCATGAAATACGTCTTCATTCGTTGCGGACCTAGAGCACTTTCTAGCGTGACATAATCTGATATTTTTGTAATCTTTATTACGAGATTCTTGGGCATCCTCAGATAAATTACCAATAGGCAGAACAGCAAAATGTCTAATTATACTTTCCCCATGTATTAAGATCTTATGTACTGAAGAAGGCATGTTATACCACATATATTGTGTAACGTACAATTGTGCAGTAGCGCGAGTATATTCACCAAATTTTTCTGGATTTACAGCAATACCGCATGCCAAAGTCTGAAGAATAACATAAAACCTTTTAATAATAACTCCTGTTATTTCTGAAGAGCAGTAGTAGTTCTCAAAAAAACGTCGAGCTGTATTGCCGTCATTGCTATTTCCACTTCCTTGCCGGGGTTTATCAACATGCAATCCCATTCGGCTTCGAAATAGACTTTGTACAAGTTTTTTTTCTTGTCTTCTCTACTTTTTTTATCTTCCGGAGTTCTCGCAGCCCATTTTTTAAACGAAAGATTATATGAAATATGTAAAACTAACTCCATGCACCTAATCCATGCATGCAACGTCGACAAACTGTACTCGTAAGCATTCATATTATCTGGCTTTGATTCAATCTTCTCCAAATTATTCATATCGCTTGGTTTAGCCCCACACACCGTACACACAGCTCCAGAACTTGTGTCAGTTAGAACTTGTGTAACTTTTCCATCCACCATAGTTAAGAATAGCTCGTGACTTATTTCAATTAGCTGGTCCCCCATGTGTATCTCAGAAATTTTCAAATTATTAATTTGACCCCGAATACAGTTTTTTTGCGTTTGTTAATATATTATATGACGGCAATATATCGAAGTTTTTGTTAATCAGACTTGCTCGAAGTAATCCGTATTGTGATTTCGAAAGATCTAAATCAGCAAAAAGACTTTAAGCTTCATCCGAAGTAAAATATGTTGCATTGCGAGTTTCATGCAACAATTTTTCCTTTATGATCTTTTTTTCATCTCTATCACAATTCCGCATCATTGCAACAACAAAAGCTTCTTCCAGTTCTCCTTCAGACCGCAATCCTTGGACGTATGCGTTATGTATATTCTCGAGTCCATATTCTTGAATTAACTCCATATTCTTCCTTTTTTTCGATTTTTCTCTGACAGATCTTCATAAGACTTTGATGAACGTCCACGTTCTCCAGATGTTGTAAGTTTGATATCCATTGGTATTTCGTCGAACTGTACCTTAAATTCACCGTCTAACCACGTTGTATTTTTATTAAAGAAACGTTCTTTAGTTCGGTTAGTTGTAGTCCAGCGATTGTTAAAAGCTGATATAAGCGATTTTTGAATACTTTTCACAACTAATTCACTTTTTGAAGACGACAAATGATGGTGTTCTTCTAAGTATTTTTAATTATCTTCTCTTTTTGTCCCATGGTCAATGAAAAATTCGCATAATACTCGTCGAGGCACAACAAATTCACTCATTTTGTTGTATAGGTACTTCGCAAATATTGTTTTTTTTTTTTACCGAGGTTGGTGAAGACTCTATGTCGAAGCACAATAAAGTACTGGTAAATGACAATTAAATCAATAACTTTTATACTTCAATTCCGTGAGAAAAATATTATTATCTGCGGGTAGTCACATATTTATCGCGTTCTTATATGATATGATATAATTTCCAATAACAATATTTCCACCTCACCTAAACTTTAATTTAGGTAGTAATCTATCTTTATATATAAAACACGAAAAATGTTTCTACCTACCCAAGGCAGCTCTACCAGGTAGTAGCAGTTCGGCAATAGCAACAAAGCCGAAAAAAATCACATGTATTTTATTGGTAGAAAATTCACCACATTGTCAAAAATCACGAGAGCTTCTCTCAAAAAACAACCACTTTATGTATGTATGTAGTTCATTCTCTCAAAAAACAACCACTTTATGTATGTATGTAGTTCAATGAGGTAGTTTGAAAACAAAATTTTGACAACTTGCTGGGATGTAAACAATAGTCACCTGTTCTAGTGATATTACCTGGTAAAGCTGCCTTGTACCTACCTACCTACCTACATATTTACCTGCCTACCTATGTCCGCTATAGACGCTAGTAGACAATATTATTTAACTACTCAGAATATATCACCACTACACCAAACACTTTATTTTTGCACTCGACGCGCGTTTCGCTAACCATGTTAGCTTCATCAGGAGCGATGATTGACTGACAGTCAAGCGAAACGCGCGTCGAGTGCAAAAATAAAGTGTTTGGTGTAGTGGTGATATATACTGAGTAGTATCATTGTGCCAAAGATTCCACATTCCCAACTTAATATTATTTAACAATAAAATGTCAGAATTAATCTGTTTTTCGAAAAATCTCCTGAATCAAAATCTTAAAATTTTTTTTTTAATATTTTGCATTTCCCTTCCCATCAAGTATTTTTCGTCCCATTTAAAAGGAGGCAGATTCGGGCAAATTTTTTTTTTGCTTTGACTTTTATATGAGCTGCTCTATGTGATGGTATCAAAATTACGACATCGGCAGACATCGCTAACTGTCAAAAGTCTATTTAAAGTTTCTAATAAGGTTAGGATATTTGATACTGCAAAAACAATCGTGTACCTCTCCAGTTTTTACATAAATGTCTACTTAAATGCTTTTTAAATAAGGTACTTAATAACCATTCTAACCATATATCACACTTACATATTTGCATTGAAAATAATGAAAATATGACCATGTAAACTGGTGCAATTCTGTTCTACATAATCAGCGTCAACTTGCAAGTCAAGTTTTATTAAGAAAAATGAGAAATAATCTATTTTAAATTCTATATAATATGTATTAGACATTCAGTTAGATATGTGCATTAACAAAATATTCAATATCGAACATTCGCAAAACCCATTTTTTGAGACGGTACGCACGATTCTGTTCCATAGTGCGCGCGCTGCCCTCCAGCAAATGAGAATAAGCTACAGATATATTCAGTTAATTAAATTCATTTATAATAACGCAACAGCAAGTGTAAGACTCCATGAATCCAGAAGTAAATACCGAGTGGAATGTAGATTCAGATAAGGTGACGCGATTTCTCCTAAATTTTATACGGCGGTGTTAGAATATGCTTTTAAGGGACTTAATTGGGATGGAAAAGGCATAAACATCGATGGTGAATACCTAAATCACCTGCGCTTCGCTGATGATATTGTCATAACAGCTGACAATCGAGGTAATGCCCAACAAATGCCTACCGAGTTGCAAATAACATCAGCAAATATTGGTCTAAACATTAACTTTCAGAACACCAAGTTTATGACTAATCTAGCTACGCACAGTAATATGAAATTTAATGGGAGCGAGGTGGAGCACATCCAAAATTAAAAGTATTTCGGACATTGATAAAGATAACCAAGGCCATGAGATACACCGTCCGTCGTGTGGATGTGGAATGGACGACTTTTGGGAAGCTGAGAGGTAATTTGCCAATGTGCTTAAAAAAAAAAGTTTATGAACAATGCGTTCTGCCGGTAATCATATATGGTGCCGAGGCACTCACATTGACAAAAAAGTCGACGAAACAGGCAATAAAGAGAGATATGCTGGGTATCACAAGGAACGACAGAATAACAAACATAACTATCAGACAACGAACAAAAGTAATAGATATTATCCAAAAAATTACGCAATCTGAATGGAGATGGAAAGGCCATATAACCGGTAGAGATGATAACCGATGGTGTAGGGGACTAATAAAATGGAGACACAGACAAGACAGAAGGAACAAAGGTAGACCACCAACAAAAGGGACCGATGACGTCAAAAGAGTAACAGGAAATTGGGTTAACACAGCTCAGGAGAGAGATTAGTGGAAGCTCTCAGAGCAGGCGTATATCCAGCAGCGGATGAGGACGGCTGATGGATGATGATGATGAACGAAAAAAACTGGTGTGTTTGCAACTCAAAAGCGAAGCAGAACTGCCGTAAACTTACATTGTCTTTCCAATCTTGCTAAAATTTCTGCAAAATTGTCACCTTCCAAGTAGCTACTGCTGGTATCACCTTCAAATTTTCCTTGAGCCATAATCGGGGACTCATTTTCTACATTTGCAGTGGCGCTTTCTAAATTGACTATATTATCCAAATGTGCTTCAATTTCTCTGAGAGTATCTTCGATTTTAGGAAATTCTGGAAAGATCTTGTTCATATTTTCGGTACTTTTTCTCTCTTTTAAGTCAGTTTTTGCGGCACATATAGTTTTGTCCGTACTAATTTTGACCTCCTCGGGATACTTTTGATTTTCGTAGAGAATCTCCACTTGTCTACTCTGGGTGCAGCAATCGTTAACACTTTTATACTGAATTTTCGGTTGATTTAAATATTTCTGCTGCATTTTCTCCAATTTTTCATTTATATTCGACAAGATATTCATTACTTTTTGGTTTCCGTGATGTTTTCTCTTATTTTCTTTTGGTTTCAATAATGCCACTCTCGGTAAATTTTTCCATATTGTTGCTTTTCTTGCGTTCATTTGTTTTTGGACATCGTTCATTTGTTTTTTTGTAACATCCGTAGTGCTTTCCTCTGGTTCATCCACTTCGTCAATTTTTTTTAGTCTTGTTTTAATATTGTCTGTTAACACTTCTCGGCTTACTTTAGGAGCTGCTTTTTTCGGTTTTATTTTATTCTGTATAAGTTGGACAGCCCTATCTGCCCCAAAATGTAGCTGAAAAAGTAATGGAAAGGTAAAAAAATATTTTACAAATGTTACTACTAATATATTGATATTTGGGACTTACGGGTAACTCGATATTAACTGTTTCTACATAAAGGGGCTGATATCTCACTTTTGGAAACCTACACACGCTCCCTGATTTCGTTTTGTGTAATTGATCATTTACGTCTACTGTGGAGGTCGATTTTCTACTCAATGAATCACCATAGACTTCTTTAAAGTTCTCAAAATTCGCTTTCCTTTGTATAACATCCCTGGTGGGCTTCGGCATTGAATCATCTCGTGAATCTTTAAAGCGTAACTTTTTTACTTTGACCATGTTGTGTAGTGTGCTGCTTTGGGATACGACATTTTGCCTGCTCATCATAGTTTAGACTATTTTATGCACTTTTTATAGATGCGGTTTTTGGAAATTGGCAATGACATTTTGACACGGGAATTTCTCTCGGCAGGTATAATGAATACAGAAGCGTACTAAATGGTAATTTAAAAAACGAAGTAACATAACCACAGACGTTACAGATACTTAAAGTCTACGAGTCCTACAAGAAGTAGGGAAAATCATCTAGACCCGAAAAAATAATAGATAGAGTATATCATTTACGATATCGTTTCCCGTCGAGTCAATTAGACTTGTAATAATACAGCAAAAGCCGGTAGAGAATCAAATATTTTTAATTTTAGAAATCTTACACTTAATTCAACCAAATCGTAACTTGTTTCCAGTAGCCTTTCCTGGGTCCACTGTTATTCTTGGATCATGTGCAACAAAACACTCGTATTAGTATTTGTGGATTTTTTGATAACGCGGAGTTGCCGGCGCTGCCCTGCAGCAAATGAGAATAGACTACAGATATATTCAGTTAATTAAATTCATTTATAATAACGCAACAGCAAATGTAAGACTCCATGAATCCACAAGTAAATACCGAGTGGAATGGATTCAGATAAGGTGAGACGATTTTTCCTAAATTTTTTACGGCGGTGTTAGAATATGCTTTTAAGGAACTTAATTGGGATGGAAAAGGCATAACATCGGTAGCGAATACCTAAATCACCTTTGCGTACTAAATGGTAATTTAAAAAACGAAGTAACATAACCACAGACGTTACAGATACTTAAAGTCTACGAGTCCTACAAGAAGTAGGGAAAATCATCTAGACCCGAAAAATAATAGATAGAGTATATCATTTACGATATCGTTTCCCGTCGAGTCAATTAGACTTGTAATAATACAGCAAAAGCCGGTAGAGAATCAAATATTTTTAATTTTAGAAATCTTACACTTAATTCAACCAAATCGTAACTTGTTTCCAGTAGCCTTCCCTGGGTCCACTGTTATTCTTGGATCGTGTTTAGATGTAAAAACAAGACAATAAGAAATAGAGTCAATAACACCGAGGCTAACAGATTGTTTTTTCAAATATTAAAAAGGTACGGCCAGCAATTCGGATGAGGCATTTTAATTACTTGGAAAGAAATAATGAGGAATGTAAAAGAAATGAAAAATGGTCGAGCACCTGTATCAAAAACTGAACTTTGAAAGGTACTAATAGAAACTGGATGTTTTACGCATAACGACGAAAGGTGTTAGATGGAGAAAAAAACAAACTCCAGAGATATTTAAAGGGACGACACCATAGAAGTAAAAGAAGACGACAAAACAAATCTCGGAGTGGGGATATTTGAAAAGCAATGACGATAAAAGACCTAACGAAAGAATCTTCTTATGAAAGAGAGTTTTGGAGGAGGACGTTGGATAGACATCATCATTTACTATATTGTATGTTTACTATACTGTTACTCAACATCTTGAAAAGATATGTCGTGTAATCTTGATTTGATTAAATCTTAATAAAACTAATTTAAGTCTCTAAACTTATGATGCTAAGTAAAAACAGGTAAAATGTATTGGTTTTTTGTCTGTAATTAACACGCCGTCGTCCGCATATCTTAAATGGTTTGAGGACTACCCACAATTTTTTCTACCTCGCTCTCCTCAGCTCAATTTCTCGAGGATTTGTTCGAGCGTTTGATTGAATATTCTTAGGGATATTGTGTCTCCCTGTCTAACATCTTGTCCCAAGTACACCGTTTTTGTGAATAAATCATATGCCAATAGATGTTCATGGGACCCAAATCTCTTTTAAAGCCGGCTCGTCATTTTACCAACATTTTTATGTTGGTATATTGTTATAGATTTATTTCAGTTGTTAGTGAATCTTTTTCCTGAAATATTTGAGCCATTTACTTTTTCATGTTCGGATTGTTCTATAGTTCCTCAACCCAATAATGATCCAGGCCCAATGCTTCGGGCTTGCCCATCATAGGTCGTTGAGGGTGTGGATCAGTTTGGGCATATTAAAAGATGTTCCATGTTTTGAGTACCACAGTCACACTTGTCAACTTGTCGTCAACGTCTCTTTGCTAGATTTGTCTTCACTGAGACAGTCCCAGTTGTAATACGAGTTAGCGTTTTCCAGGTTTTCCAGCTGCAGGAGGCACCACTGAGCACATCTTTTGAGAGTGGGTAACTGGCAGGTGGTTTGTCCAAGGTTAGAGGAAACGGTATCTTGATTTTAGTCTCTGGGGTCCGCATTGGCTTCCGAAAAGGTGGTGGCGCTTATCGAAGGTTTACTTTAATTTTTCGCCGAACTCGTGTGCTGTTCTTCGTGATTCTGGGCTATCGAAACCATCGGGCTGTAAAGCTTTTCCAGTGTCGTTTGCTTCATATATCCTGTAGCCAATCTACACGTTTCTTTGAGGCTTATGTCGACCTTCTTAGCGTGTGCCGATCGAGACCACACAGCACAGCAAAGTGCTTGGGCGGTGGTCCGGAGCACCGTTGGTTTGGCGCCCCATTTACAGTTTGTGAGTTTCTTTAAGATGTTACTTACATTTTTTTATATATTTGTCTTTGTTTTTTAATGTCTTCGGATGGAAATATCTATGATTTGGTTTTTGTTGTGTATTTCAACTTGATTTTTATTCTTGACCTGCCGTAATTACAACTTAGCGTTCAAAACTGGGAATCTCAAAAAATCACCAAAAAAAGAAAACCACAGATCGATTTAGGAATATTTGCAATTTAGCTAAACCTATAGTTTCAGTTAAGTTATACCTATTATTTTTTTTCAGAAATTAAACTCAGCCCTATCAGTACATTTGACAACCATGCAGAATTAGTTGGTGGTAAGTTTTCCTTTATTTCTAGAGCGTGAAAAATAGCGCGATATTTTAAGGACGTTCCCAAGAAAATAAATTTTCTCATGATTATGTAAAAAATTTGAATGTACATATTTATTAGTGTCCTTTATACGTAGAAAAAATTTCAATACTCCTTATGGCATAAAATTTGTATATATTGGCTGTTAAAATTTATATTTTTAACATACAAACCCTACCCGACCTATGCTGAAACGGATGTCTTATTATACAGGATGCTCCATATGTATGGAATAATGATTCCATTCCAGCCTTTCTTAATCAGTGTACCAAAAAAATGTTTAAATAAAAGTTATAGGGTGTTATACGGCGCACATGCGTACGTTGACAATAAAGTGTTTTTGAACTGTCAGTTCGAAGAAATTACGCCATCTTGATTTTTTTAAATGGAAAGCCCTATAGCTTATATTATTTTTGAGTTCTACTAAAAATTCTAAATATCATTTGTCTAACATACCATATGTCTAAATTGAACTGTTTTGGAATTATTGTCATTTTAAATTTAAAATTAAAAAAGACAAAAAAAAAACTATTAATAAATACTCTAGGTTTATTTTTAAGGTAACAATTGCTCAAAATGTCTACCGTTAACAGCGAGGCAATGACCCAGTCTGTCATAAACAGCCTTAACAGAGTTTTGCAGTGCTATTTCATATTGAATTCTTTGTCGTAAATCTTCTACAGGTCGACTCTGGTACACTTTAGTTTTCAAATGACCCCATAAAAAAAACTCCTTGCAGACCATTCCACAACACCTCTAGCTTCGCCTAGACCACAACATAAGTAAAGGTACCTTATGTCGTATACTGAATGAAGAAAAATTACATCCATACAAGCTCATTCTATTACAAGAATTATCTGAAAATGATTACGACAGACGCTTTGAATTTTGCGAGGTCATGATGGAACGAATCAATGATGATCCTAACCTAATTCATAATATTGTTTTTTCTGACGAGATCACATTTTATCTTAACGGAAGAGTTAACAGGCATAACTGCCGGTACTGGTCTACTGAGAATCCCCACTGGATAATCTACAATCAAATACCACAAAAGATAAACGTGTGGGCAGGAATTTGTGGACGTCATATCATTGGTCCCTCCTTTATCAATGAAAATCTTACTGGATAGCGGTATTTACAGTTACTCCAAGAGTAAGTTATTCCAACTTGTGCAGGTCTGTTTCCTGATGCAAATAATTTGGATACGCCTAACAGGGATCTGTGGTATCAACAGGACGGAGCACCTCCTCACTATGAAATCAATGTTCCTAGATATTTGGATGCGATTTTTCCTAATCGATGGATAGGCAAAAGTGGTGCTGTAGAATGGCCTGCAGGGAGTCGCGACCTTACGCCACTCATTTTTTTTTATGGGGTCATTTGAAAACCAAAGTTTACCGAAAGCGACCTGAAACTGTAGAAGACTTACTACAAGGAATTCAATATGAAGTAACAAAACACTCCGGATTCTCTGCAAAACTCTGTTCAGACTGTTTATGACAGATTGGGTCATTGCCTCGCTGTTAACGGTAGGCATTTTGAGCAATTGTTACCTTAAAAATAATTTTATTAGTAGTTCTTTTTTTATTTTAAATTTCAAATGACAATAATTCCAAAAAAGTTTAATTTAGACATACAGTCCCTGGCCAAATTATTAGTAATTTTATGTTTCTTAAGAGTTTTTATGCAATAATGGTATATTTAAACTACAATATTATTGATTTTTATTTAAAAGAATTGTTGTAGACTACATATTTGTATTTATTTTTAACATATGGCAACACTGTGTTGACAAAGTGATACATGAACGTGAACAACTACAAACCTGTATCAGTCGCGATCGGAATCGAGTCAGGTACGGACGTGTTTCTGTGGTTTTATGGACTGTGATTGTTTGTTTAACAGTTTTATGCTACTCAGTTATTAGTTTATTTTGTATGCAGTGTTTTAAAAAAGTAATTGGACTATTTTCATTATGGGTAGAAAAGGCGATCTTTCACCACGTAAAAAAGCTGAAGTAAAGGCCCTTGTGATTGCGAAAACATTTACAAACCGAGAAATATCACGAAGATTGGAGGTTTCTGAAGCTAGTGTATGACGCATAAAAATGAAAATTGAGTCAGGGAAGGAATTAAGCCCGAAAAGAAAGAAAAGATGCGGTAGGAAAACCAATTTTCACTCCACGGTCAGAGAGATGTTTGAAGAAAATTTGTGTAGAAAACAGATTTGCTACCACAAAGGTAATAAAATCACAACTCCAGGATGCTAGCATAAATGCTTCTGAGCGCACTGTTCGAAGAAAATTGAAAGAATTTGATTTTAAGGCCTGTCGCCCCGCCAGGAAGCCCAAGTTAACAGCTGCAATGAAAGCAAAGCGCCTGAAGTGGGCCAAACAATGGCAAGACAAAGATGTGGACTTCTGGAGATCGATAAGATACAGCAATTTAATCAATAATTGATACATTATTATCATTTTCAGTTAAATAAAGCAAATAAACATGGAAGTTTATATATTTTTCCTATTTTTGACAGATCTGCTTCAGTGACGAAAGCACATTCGAAATTTTGCAGAATAAAGCTCAGTATGTGCGTCGTCGTCATGGAGAAAAGTTTCATCCTGATTGTGTCGTGCCGACGGTTAAACATCCCACCAAAGTGATGATTTGGTCAGTCATCAGCGGCAAGGGCACTGGACGTCTGTACGTCGTCAAAGGAATAATGAGGCAAGATCAGTACAAAGAAGTATTACAAAATCGGTTGATTCCGCAGCTCAGAGAATGGTTTCCAAATGGGGAACCATTCACTTTCATGCAAGATGGAGCTCCCTGCCACACTGCTCGGTCTGTTAAAGCTTTTTTTGGCAGAAAAAAATATCCCTCTGTTGGATTGGCTGGGTAATAGCCTTAATATGAACCCCATTGAAAATGTGTGGGAGCTGATGAAAAGAGAAGTGGCTAAAGATGTGATTACCAACAAAAACCCAGCTCCTAGAAAAGATTATTCATGTGTGGAATCATCATCCTCAAATGCAGGAGACAGTACAATCTTGCATTGATAGCATGCCGCGCAGAATTAAAGCTTTGATAGCGGCTAAAGGTGGCTGAACTAAATATTGACTTTTACTAACATTAATTTCACTTTTTTTCTTTAAAACTTAATAAACTTATGCTTTTCTAAATTAATGCTGTTTTATTTATGTCAAATAAATAGGTAATTGATTGGATAATATAAAAATAAAAAACAAATCAATTTAAAATAATAAAACGGTACAATATCACTCGGTAATTAATATTTTACATGAAATCTTGCAGTGCGTCTAATAATTTGGCCAGGAACTGTATGATATGTAAGACAAATAATTTCTATAATTTTTGGTAGGACTCAGAAATAAAATAATATATAGGGCTTTTTCATTTAAAAAAATTTAAGATGGCGTAATTTCTTCGAACTGACATTTCAAAACATTTTATTGTCAACGTCAGCATGTGCTCTGTATAACACTCTATAACTTTTATTTAAACATTTTTTTGATATACTGATTAATAAATACTGTGAAATCATTATTCCATACATTTGAGGCACCCTGTATAACAATGGTAATTTTCTTACTATTGTTTTGAGAAACTTAGAAACATTAATTAAAAATACAACAAATATTTTTCTATAAAGAGAAATAAAAGTGAGCTACTTTTGATCGTTTTCCTCGCATAAGTTGATGAATAAAAGTTCGCGACTTGGCAACGTGGCACTGCGCAGAGAAGTTTGAAATACCGTCAACGCACAGTTGATTTTAATATACGAGGCTGGTTTGAAAAGTCCGTGCAAAGTCCGAGAGATGGCACCACCGGCGCGTATCGAGGTCATGTTTAGTTAGTAGCATCTCTTGAATGAACGCACACCAAGTTTCAGCCATATTGGTCTATTTCTTTGTGTTTGGCATTAGTGTGAATCAAGGAAGTCGAGTGATTTTCAAGAAATGGACGAAAAAGAATTTCGTGTGGTGATTAAACATTACTTTATGAAAGGCAAAAGGCCTCAGGAGACTAAAAAGAAGCTTGATAAACATTATGGTGACTCTGCACCTTCGATTAGAACAGTTTATAAGTGGTACAAAATTTTCGGACTGGCCATATGGGCACAAGTGACGCTGAACGTTCTGGACGGCCTGTGGAGGTTACGACTCCAGAAATCATTGATCAAATCCATGATATGGTGATGGATGACAGAAGAGTTAAGGTCCGTGAGATTGCTAGTGCTGTGGGCATCTCGACTGAACGGGTACATAATATTTTGCATAAACATTTGGACATGAGAAAGCTATCCGCAAGATGGGTGCCACGATTGCTCACGCTTGACCAAAAACGGAATCGTGTGAAGTGTTGCAAGGATGGTTTGCAGCTGTTCCAGAAGAATCCGGAGGACTTTAAGCGTCGTTTCGTCGCTGTGGATGAAACATGGATACATTACTATACTCCTGAGACCAAACAACAATCTAAACAATGGGTTACCAAGGGGGAATCTGCACCAAAAAAGGCGAAGACCGTTCCTTCGGCCGGAAAGGTTATGGCGACTGTCTTTTGGGATAATCCTCATCGACTATCTGGAAAAGGGTAAAACTATTACAGGTGAATATTATTCATCGTTATTGGACCGTTTGAAAACCGAGCTGCAAGAAAAAACGCCCGCGATTGGCCCACAAGAAAAGTCCTTTTCCATCACGACAACGCACCAGCACACACCTCAGCAGTTGTGGTCGCAAAATTAATGGAAATAGGATTCCAACTCGTTTCACATCTCCCCTATTCTCCAGACTTGGCTCCCTCGGACTACTATTTGTTCCCCAATTTGAAGAAATGGCTGGCGGGACAAAGATTTTATTCAAACGAGGAGATGATTGCAGACACTAATGGATATTTTGTAGACATCGTTGGACGAAGTGTATAAGCCTAAAAGGAGACTATGTCGAAAAATAAAAAAGGTTTACCCCAAACACATAAGTAGTTTTTATTTTTGCACGGATTTTTCAAACCAGCCTCGTATGTGTGTACCTCACAGATATAGAAATAACCGTTGTCCCGTACGTTGATTGCTTTTAAAATAAAAAATGTTGTAACGGAAGTATAAAATGATCAGTGACTTCACAAAACACACCCCAAATGAGTTTTTCAACAAAGTTTATTTCCAATCTTTACTGAAAATTGATGACCTTGAAATTTCTGTTTTTTTTATATACCAGATAAATTATTACAGGTAATGCACTCGTGATAATTTTCGTTCAGTCTACACCCCGTGGAGAATATTCCAGAATTTTTTCAAAATTTTTTGATAAGTACTCTTCGAGATTTTTAAAAAATAATACAAAGAAAAGTGCGCGCAAGTATTACATTATTTATATATAGTTTTTACTCGTGTTTTCACAAGCTTTCATTTGACACCACACTCGATTACCTAGTAAAAAATTTTTTTTTCACTTCCGATTTCACCCCCTAAAACTAACCCCTTAAGTCAAAATTTAACTTTCAAAACTACATGGCTCTGATGAGGCCATCAATTCCTATATTATTACCAAATTTCAACTTTCTATGACAAATAGTTTCGGAGAAAATCGGGTGTGGCAGACGGACAGACAGACAGACAGACGGACAGACAGACACCGAAGTGATCTTATAAGTGTTCCGTACGGAACACTAAAAATATGGGTTATCGTAAATAAAAAGTCAATATTTATAACAAAACAAATATTTATTAGTAATCAGCATAAATAAGTATCATATTAATTAATATCAGGGACTTGATTTCTTATCACTCCAGTATTTACTAAATTACATTTAGTACTGTTGTCACATTTTATTTTAAATTTAGAATGAAGTCCTTCCCTTTTGAAAACACTCGATTTTTACATATCTAAAAGAATTCTGCAACCTCTCAATGAAACTATACCATTCTCTTCAGGAATTTTAGACTGAACTATTTCATTGGTTGTTGTTTGAATTTCCTATTTTTTGAATCAAACATATTTGCAAATGCTATATTTATTTTTTCAGCAGTTTTTTTTTAACAAATCTGTCATTCATTAATCGCGAAGTCATTATTTATGCACTATTAAAAATCTCCAATATAAACGTAACCTCGAAAAAAACTCCAGAATATTAAAACCCAACATAAACAACTAAACTCGTGCCTCGATCAGAGTAAGAATGTATCGTTGCCAGATCTGAAAAACGACGATTTTTATATTTCTGCGCATATGGTACGGGACGAAAGAGCACACTGCGCTTCAATTATTTTTTATTGTACGCAAGGTAGTTTACATAGGAGGGATCTTTCTGTAAGTTGAGCACGACTGTTCCTTGAGAACGTCCTTCAGTAAATAAAAAGTATGTTTTAATTGATGTAACATTACCTACCCTGCTTTTTATACTTAAAAAAATTGTTTTTTTCTTCTAGGGATAGCTGAGCCTGCGAGAGGTCCACGGTCGAAAGAAATAGCTACAGCTGCCAGTAGGGGATCTGCATATACACTGACAATAATTAACTTTGTACCTGTATTATTGTCAGTTCTATTCATTAGTTGACTATTATCTTTATAATATTTCTTTTAATTTTAAAGTAAACGCCTAAAAGATTTATTTTTCTCAAAAACAATACTTCATTATCTTTTGTAAGTAGTATTAAGCCACTTCTAAGACTTTTCTAATAAGTATAGACTATTACTTGAAACGAACATATGGTATTTGTACAAAACCGAGTACAGTCGGTCAAGTAAGAAGGTATCGCCTATAACTTGTAGTCGGTAAAAGAAATTCCTTTTTTTTTGAGGTTATTGTTGACTCTGTGGAAAAAGATTCATTTCTAACCTTATTTATGGTTCAATTACACATATACATTATCGAACATGAGTGCTGCATATGCTCGGCGCTTTGAGGTTGTGTTCCTATGTAATCATTCAAAAAGTCCGAAAATGACGCCTGTTTTTTTTTTACAGGGAGAAATCCACTTTATGGATACTGGAGCAGTCTGCGTCACTTTAAGGGTGCCCCAGACTGCTCTAGTTATGTGGGGCTCTCCTGCCAGAATTGCTGGCATACCCACTAAAAGCTCCTTATGAGCTGGATATGCCGTCCGTTACTCTTTTTAAATTAGCGAAGTTTGTGTAGGTTATACATGATTTTAACTCTAGGGTTAATTTTTACTGGCTAGATCTAAGCTACCTTAACCTTCTTCTTCTTCATAGCCTTTTTACATCCATTGTCGGATATAGGCCTCCCCTTTTGTTCTCCACTTATCTCGGTCCTGTGCTTCTCTTATCCACGCTAGCCTTCTGTAAATTTTAGATCCTCTTTCCACGTGGTCTGAGGTCTGCCCCTTGATCTCCTTCCCAATCACGGTCTCCAATCCTGCATCTTCCTATTCCAACGATTATCCGGTTGTCGCATTGTATGTCCAGCCCACCTCCATTTTAGGCTTGCTATATGTTCTATTACATCTATTAGTTTAGTTTCTTTCCTAATATATTCGTTTCGTATCCTATCCTTTATCTTTATTTCAACATCTGGCGCTCCATTGCTCGTTGTGTTTTGGCCGATCTATCCATTATATTCCTAGTCAGTGTCCAAGTTTGTGCTGCGTAAGTGAGAACTGGTAAGACGCACTGGTTATATACATTTCTTCTTAGTCTTAAAGGAATTTTCTTATTATTCAGAATGTATCTTTGTTTACCAAAAGCTGCTCATGCCAGTCTGATTCTTCTTTCTATTTCTACGGTTTGATTGAGTTAACCGCATTGTATCATTTGTCCCAGATATATATATATATATATATATATATATATATTATATATATATATATATATATATATATATGTATATATTCTTCTACATCAGAGGTTCCCAAACTTTTTTTTTCTCGTAGACCACTTTCAAAATTTTACTGGTTTCGGTGGACCCCCTGCTGCTACATTGCTACCATATTCCCAAAACTCGTCAAAAAATGTGAAGATTAGATCCAACGATGGAAATTTGCGTCGTGGCTGAGTTCCAACCCTAAATTCGGAGTGGTAAAAATAAAAAGAAAAATAATATATTTTCTTGTGTTCTATTTATTAAAATAATATGATTACAGACTTAATAGAATTAAAATTAAACATTAATAACGTACCGTAACTTCAACAATGCAAATCAACAATTAAAAAAAAATAGTCGTAATTTTATTGGGAGGGATGTACTTGATGGATTGACAGCAAATTATCAATATTTGGCTTCAGTTTTGTAAGGAATAACCGCAAATCTCCCCGTTTTGTGATGTTCAATTTGTTCCTTTTTTTTTTGTTAATAGGTTTGTAACGACACTAAAACTTTTTTCGACAAGGTATGACGAGGGAAACGCTATCAAAAGTTTTCTCGCTATTTCCCACATCCCAGGATATTTTTCGGGTATTTCTGCCTGCAGACAAAATGTTTGATAGCCTTTTTTAAATTTCACCTTCAGCTCCTCATTGGTGCTAAGCTCGAGTAGCTCCTCTTGTAATACCACATTCGCCACTTCTGTTTCATCAAATGGATTTATGATCCATGGTGGTATTTCCATCGTCAGAATATCTTCAAATCTATTTTTGAAGTCATCATGCAGGGCATTTAAATGTTGAATGTATGTCTGAATATCCTCATCAAGACCTTCTGCCTGTGATAAGTTTGGAAACTGGGAGAAATCGCGCCGACTAATATTTTGCTTCATAAATTTCAATTTTCCAAGAAAAGCCGAAATTACACCCTTTGTTTTTATTAAATTTAGGCTGTCCCCTTGTAACTGCAAGTTAATGTCATTAAATTTTTTGTACAAATCTGTCAAATACGCGATGTCTGCTTTCAATTTTGTCAGGTTTTCTTTTAAATCTGGATTTTTACTTTCCAGAAACTCTAAAACTGATTCAAAAAGTGAGTAAAATCTTGTTAAACATGTACCTTTCGACAACCAGCGTACTTCAGTATGTAAGAGCAATCGTTGGAAGTCTTCATCATTTTCGTCGCACAATTGTGCAAATAAACGGGTATTCAACGCATTGCTTCTTATTTTGTTAACTGCTTTAATCACAAATTAAAGCGATTGGTTCAATCTATCACTCAAATTTTTCGCTACCAGGTGTTTTCGGTGGATGACACAGTGAATTGCAGTTACTCCTGGTATAATTCTTTTAAGATGGCTTATAAACCCACGATATCGCCCGAAGATGGCAGGAGCTCCACCTGCTGACACCGAAATAATGTTTGTAAATGGAATCGATTTTTCCTTAAAAAAATCACTCAAGACATTAAATATTGATTCGCCTTTAGTGTCCGTCTCCAAAGTTTTCGCGAATAGCAGCTCTTCATGGATTTCTTCGTCTATAACAAATCGAACATATGCTAATAATAATGCTTCATTACCAGGTAAAGTTGACTCATCCAGTTGAATAGAAAAATAAGTTGTTTGCAGATAATTACACAAGAAGCTTTCAATATCAGAGCTCATTTCATCAATACGTTCTTTGTACAGTGTTGTTACTCAAAGGAATTCTTTTGAGTACGTCAAATGGAGGTTTGTGCAGAACAGTTTTTAAAACCTCTTCAACAGCTGGTAAAATTAACTGTTCTCCGATGGTGTGCAGTTTTCCAGATTTCGCTGTAAGCAATGAAATATTGTAAGATGCCCGCAAGCCATCATCGTTACTTTGAGACGTTGAAGCGAACATACTGTGCACGGTGGGTCTCTTTTCATATTTTTCCTTCAACGTTTGAAAATATTTTAATTCTTTAAAGTCATTGCTCAAAACTTTGTTGCATAAAAGGCATATGGGTAATCGTTTGTCTGCCTTTGATGGAAGAAAACCAAATTTCAAATAATCAACACTGTACTGTCGACATTTCTTCTTAAATTCAGCCATGTTTCGTATCAGTTACCTACCTGTAAAGAAAAAAATGTTTATTTTAGTAATCATAAGGCGACTTTAACAGGATATGGCTATTTTAACAGAATAAAATAGGATTAATTAGTTATTGTAATAAAAAAAACCAAAATGCCGGCGGCAAAACTGATTTTAATTATTAAAAGCAATAAACTGCTAAGACCCATATAGAGGTTTTCACAAAACGGCTGAACCTATTTTAATGTAATATAAAATATTTTTTGATTAATTATATTTTGATACATTTCTGTAAATTCGAGATAAAATACTTTTAAAGAAAGAATATTTTGACATCAAAACTCCGCGATTTTAATGATTTATTTATTGCTTTGATGTACGTTACGAGTGGTACATAAAGACACGTACATATTATGAAAATATTTTAGTCATTTAGCATTAGCAACTATGAGGGCACTGAAATATGTACAAACATACAGGTCAATCATATATCTCTCTCCTTTAGTGAATCACCACAGTCGGGTAAATAAATGATTTTATAATAATAAAAAGTACTAAAACTTCAATCTTTCTCAGCTTTCTGTTCTTTTGTAGAAGTATCGAATAATGGCCCTGTTCAGTATTTAATTTTTATTACGTACCTACTACACGCAAACATAACAAATATATTATTATTACAATATAAAATAAAAGTATGAATAACAAACAGGCAGGCACTTACTTTTTCCGGCACTGGCAAACACTGACATCGATTCACTCACATTTTTCTTTTCAAAATTCCGGAAACAAATGAGTAACGTTTGTCTTTGGCATTCGTATTTATATTGGTGAAGAATCAAACAAGTTCATGCAAGATTGCAAGCACAGCACAAGTCGTATTTCGTCCCTTTGCACCTCTGAACGGGTCGCGTTGCGGGCGGGCGGGCAGCGCTTTGCAAGTCTCGACGCGCGTTGTACTGAATATCGAATATGCAAGTTTTTGCAAGTAACAGTCGCTGACCTTCTTAAAGTACACTACTCAAAAAAATTAAGGGAGGTTTTAATACAAGGAAATTAATGCTAAATAAACAGGTTATCTGATCCATATGCCGGCCTAACTGAAAATATTTTTTTTCAAGCTCGTGGACCAAAAAAAAAAAGCAAAATATTTGCAATATTATTTTTTCACGCTATCTGTTAAGATTGCATGAGAACCGTAGCTCCTAAAAAATTTTAGCCACAAAATTTGAAAATTAGAATCTTAAAGCTTCAAAATGCTTTTTTTTAAAGTCTCAATAAGACCATTTTTCACCGAAATACAGCCTGTCAAAAATCACCGAAAAATTTGGAATTTTTTTTTGCTCCGTTAATTTTTTTGAGTAGTGTATTATCTGCCTACATTAATAGGTAAAGCCAAGTCAACATTTTTGTTCTTTACTTTCGAAACCAGATAAATTTTCGTGGACCCCCACTTACAACTTGTGAACCCCCATTTTTTTTTTCACGCCAATGTAGACCCCCGTCGAGTCTCCCGTGAACCCCTGGGGGTCCACCTGAACCACTTTGGGAATCACTGTCCTACATAATCAAGTCTTTCGTTGTCTATCCTTATGTCTTGCGAGTTATGGTCATTTGTCATGGCTTTTGTTTTCTTTTTATTTAATTTTAATCTCGCTTTTTCTGATTTTTCTTTAATATCATTTAACATCTTTTGTATATCTTCTGTATTGTTAGATATTATTACCACATCGTCGGCATATCTCAAGTGATGTAGCCTCTCTCCATTTACATTTATTCCCATCTTATCCCACTCAAGATCTCTAAAAATATCCTCCAATGCAGCATTAAACAGTTTAGGGCTCATTGGGTCTCCCTGTCGCACTCCTCGTTTTATGGGTATAGGTTTTGCTTTTTCGTGCGCTTCTATTGTCATCTTCGTATTATTATATATCGATCTTATTAGCTGTGTATATCTATAGTCAATTCTATTATTAAATTGGGAATGTGGAATCTTTGGCACAATGATACTACTCAGTATATATCACCACTACACCAAACACTTTATTTTTGCACTAGACGCGCGTTTCGCTAACCATGTTAGCTTCATCAGGAGCGATGATTGACTAAAGCTAAACTACCAAATCTACCCTATTTATACTTAGCCTAACCCTTGAATTACTCAAGCGGAACTAATGACATAGGCAAGGCTATCAGTTCCGGTCAAGTAACCAGTAGAGGGGACTATAAGGAATAGGCCCTCTGTCTTTGTTTAAACTACTTTTACATTTTATGATTTCCATACTTTCGTATGCGTTCAACAATCTCCTATCAGATACATTTTTTATTAATCTTAGATTATCTATTGTTACAGTATGATCAGCTTCAAGAGCATGTTCGGCAATGCTAGACTTTTCTGTTCTGTTGTATTTTAAGTGTGCTAAATGTTCTTTAAATCGTGTTCTAATTGACCTTTTAGTTTGCCCAACATACTTTTTGTCACAATCATTACAACTAATTTCATAAATTCCACTTTTCTCACAATTAGGAATCTTATCTTTGGGATTTCCTAAGATATTCCTCAGATTGTCTGATGACTTATAGACTAAGGTGAGGCCTACCTTATTAAATACCTTATTGAGTCCCTTGCTATATTTCGGATTATATGGTATGGAGACATACTTGGTGTTATTTTCTTCGCGTATAAAAAAGGTGGAATTCTGAATATTAAATCTAAACTTATGCCTGTTTATTAGCTTATTTACTAAGTCACCGTCATAACCATTAACTCTAGTTATATTTCTAATACGATTCCTTTCCTTTATTAAAGTTTACTCTATTCAGAGGGAAAGTGACTAAACGATGAACTAAAAAATGTAATGAGGCTAATTTATGTTGTTTGCAATGAGATGAATCATTAGGAATATATCTATCTGTTACTGTGTCCTTCCTATAGATATCAAATTCTAATCTATTATTATTTTTAATAATTAAAATATCTAGAAAAGGCAATTGTCCTTTGTTCTCAACTTCGTAAGTGAATTTAATGGAATCATACCGGCTATTTAATTTGGAAACAAAATCATCAATATTTGCTTTCTTTGTATCAAAAATCGCGAAAATATCATCCACATACCTATACCATACCCTTGGGAAATATTCGAATCCTTGACTGGCTTCGATTTCAAACTTACTCATGAATAAATTGGCTATGAAAGGTGACAAACAATTACCCATAGCTGTTCCTTCTGAACATAAAAATTGATTGTTATATTGGAAATAATTTTGTTCCATACAGAGTTTAGATAATATCAAGTATTCACGAATAATTTCGTCTTCAAAGTCATTCATTCTAAGTAATTCTTCGAGATATTGTAAAGTTTGTGGAATTGGCACACTTGGGAACAAAGAACTAACATCAAAAGAAATTAAGACTTCACCTTCATTAAGAACTAGATTTTTTGTTTTATTAATGAATTCTAACGAATTCTTCACTGCAGAAGTATTTAATGGTAACTTCTCAAGTTCTTTTGATAACCATTTGGATATTAAATATCAGATCACCCACATATTTAATATCCAAATGGTTATCAAAAGAACTTGAGAAGTTACCATTAAATACTTTCGCAGTGAAGAATTCGTTAGAATTCATTAATGAAACAAAAAAATCTAGTTCTTAATGAAGGTGAAGTCTTAATTTCTTTTGATGTTAGTTCTTTGTTCCCAAGTGTGCCAATTCCACAAACTTTACAATATCTCGAAGAATTACTTAGAATGAATGACTTTGAAGACGAAATTATTCGTGAATACTTGATATTATCGAAACTCTGTATGGAACAAAATTATTTCCAATATAACAATCAATTTTATGTTCAGAAAGAAGGAACAGCTATGGGTAATTGTTTGTCACCTTTCATAGCCAATTTATTCATGAGTAAGTTTGAAATCGAAGGCAGTCAAGGGTTCGAATATTTCCCAAGGGTATGGTATAGGTATGTGGATGATATTTTCGCGATGATACAAAGAAAGCAAATATTGATGATTTTGTTTCCAAATTAAATAGCCGGGTATGATTCCATTAAATTCACTTACGAAGTTGAGAACAAAGGACAATTGCCTTTTCTAGATATTTTAATTATTAAAAATAATAATAGATTAGAATTTGATATCTATAGGAAGGACACAGTAACAGATAGATATATTCCTAATGATTCATCTCATTGTAAACAACATAAATTAGCCTCATTACATTTTTTAGTTCATCGTTTAGTCACTTTCCCTCTGAATAGAGTAAACTTTAATAAAGAAAGGAATCGTATTAGAAAATATAACTAGAGTTAATGGTTATGACGATGACTTAGTAAATAAGCTAATAAATAGGCATAAGTTTAGATTTAATATTCAGAATTCCACCTTTTTTACACGCGAAGAAAATAACACCAAGTATGTCTCCATACCATATAATCCGAAATATAGCAAGGGACTCAATAAGGTATTTAATAAGGTAGGCCTCACCTTAGTCTATAAGTCATCAGACAATCTGAGGAATATCTTAGGAAATCCCGAAGATAAGATTCCTAATTGTGAGAAAAGTGGAATTTATGAAATTAGTTGTAATGATTGTGACAAAAAGTATGTTGGGCAAACTAAAAGGTCAACTAGAACACGATTTAAAGAACATTTAGCACACTTAAAATACAACAGAACAGAAAAGTCTAGCATTGCCGAACATGCTCTTGAAGCTGATCATACTGTAACAATAGATAATCTAAGATTAATAAAAAAAATGTATCTGATAGGAGATTGTTGAACGCATACGAAAGTATGGAAATCATAAAATGTAAAAGTAGTTTAAACAAAGACAGAGGGCCTATTCCTTATAGTCCCCTCTACTGGTTACTTGACCGGAACTGATAGCCTTGCCTATGTCATTAGTTCCGCTTGAGTAATTCAAGGGTTAGGCTAAGTATAAATAGGGTAGATTTGGTAGTTTAGCTTTAGTCAATCATCGCTCCTGATGAAGCTAACATGGTTAGCGAAACGCGCGTCGAGTGCAAAAATAAAGTGTTTGGTGTAGTGGTGATATATACTGAGTAGAATTCTATTATTATTCAGAGCCCTTTTCACCGCCCAGGTTTCAATACTATCGAATGCCTTTTGATAGTCAATAAATATTAGTGTCAAATTATATTCTGTCGCTTTCTCAGTAAGTGTTCAGATAGTTAACAAGTGATCACTGGTGCTGAAGTTTTTTCTGAAACCTGCCTGTTCAATTGTTTGGTTCTATTCAGTTTGTTTTCTAGCCTGTTGATGATGATTCTAGTAAACAACTTATAGTTCTGCGACAACAGGGATATTGGACAGTAATTATCCAATATCTTCTTGTCACCTTTCTTGAAAAGCAATATTTTTGAGAAAGTATTCCAATTAGCTGGTATTTGTCCTTCACTTAGGCATTTATTGAACAGTATTTTCAATGTTTGTACATTCATTAATTCAACCATCACTTCATCTGTACCTTAACCTACCTAATCCAATTATAACTAAACTAAACCTAAGTTCCCGGATATTTCAGGACTGTTGTGTTATAATAGTGTTAGTGGTGTGTAATGTTTACTTGTTTGTTTATTTTTCGATAGGAGTCTCTCAACTACACTACGGCCTTAACCCTATACTACGTAAGTCCGTCTTGAGAGTCGAGTCAATGTCAATCTATTTGTAGTATCTCAGTTCCAATGTTGTTGTTTCTGACTGTTTATGTTTTCGCGTCTCTAATAAAAAGTCTTATTTTGTAGTGAGAAAGTGAAATTAAAATATAGAGTTGTGAATCATTTTGTTCGTAAAAATTTGCAGTTTTCGTGCAATATGCGTTCAGTGCAGAATTTTCACTGGTGTGCTCTCAATTAGCTAAAAACTAATTATTTTGTGCATAAAAGATTTCAGTAAAGATAAAAAAAAAACTCTATATTAACAATAGAATTGACTGCTGATGATAAGCGTAAAGTTTAAGTGTGACTTTGTTACCTGCAGTTATCTGAAAGTTAACTATTAATAAATAACCGACAAAACCAAACTTGACTACTATCGCTGTTCAAAATGGGAGAACTCTGTGTAAAATGTAAATTTAAACTAAAAACTGTATTCCTAACATGTAGTGGATTGTGTGGACAGACACTACATCCAAATTGTGCAAAAGTTCCCGAAGAAGATTGCAGAGTAATTCAAAAATCAGCCAATATAAAATGGTACTGTGATGGTGGCCTGCCATATGTACAATTCAATTTGGCAGCAAATCACGAATTGCATCAAGTAAAACAGATGATGGTAGAAAAAATGAGTGTCTTGGAGAATATCGTTCGTAACAAGGTAGCAAATGGACCTGAAAAAAGTTATGCAAGTATGGCTGCTGGTGAAGTAGTAGTAATCAAGCCTAAAACGATACAAGATAGCAAAACAACTAAAGAAGTTATTAAAAAGTTACTTGATCCTACAAAATTAGAAGTAGGTATTACCGAGTTAAAGGAATTGAAACAAGGAGGAGTAATGATTAAATGTCAAAGTAGACATGAAATAGAAAAAATTCGAAATGATGCTAAAAAGAAGCTAAAAAGGAATTATGATATCAAATCACCTGAGCATAAAAGGCCAAAGGTAAAAATTGTAGGGATCGAAGAAAATTATGACAAAGATACTTTGGAAGAGGTTATTAGAAAGCAGAATACATATCTAAAGGAATGTCATCTGGATATAAAGATAATAAAGAAGATGAAAACCCGGTATATGGCCATAATCGAGTGTGGTAAATTGAGCATTGGATGGTCAATATGTAGGATCTATGAATATGTATCAGTGTTCAGATGTTTTAAGTACGGACATTTTGATCACAGGGCCAGTGAATGCCAAGCTGAGGAAAGATGTCTGCGTTGTTCCCAAGTAAGTCATAAAACTGATGAATGTGAATACCTTCTATAAATGCTATAACTGTTTATTTGCAAATGAAAAACTAAAATTGAATCTGAATGTTGACCATAATATTTTCAATGTGAACTGTCCTGCTTACTTAAAAAAAGTGGAGGCTAAAAAGAGAAATATCTAAATTACACCTACAAATACTGATGATGATAGTAAATAGCAATTAAAAAAGGTAAATTATTTCTCTCACAACGGGCATCTCAGAATTATGCATCAAAATATTGATTCCATTCGTAACAAAACAGATATTTGCGAGGTAGAACTAAGAAATGAACGTGTTGATATTTTGTGTTTAACTGAGCATTACCTTACTGATAATGAATATCCAATAATAAATATAAATGGTTATACATTGTGCAGTATCTTTTGTAGAAAAGAGACGTCTTGCGGAGGTAGTGTAATAGTTTTGGAAAAATGATTTAGTTTTCTTATGTGCTAAATATGACAAAATTTATTGACTTGTCAGTTGAAGGTGTAATTGAACTATGTGGAGTAAAAATAACTGGACAGGAAATTAGTTTAATTGTTGTGTCGGTGTACAGACCTCCAAAAGGAGATTATAAGATTTTTCTAAGAAAGCTCGAAGAGGTACTTAATATAGCTTGCTCCTACAATAAAACTGAATTTATAATATGTGGAGATCTAAACATTGATAACTTGTCTAATACAGCCTCAAAGATAGATCTAATAGATCTGTTCTCATCATATAATATTAGAAATTTAATCAATTCGCCCACGAGAATTTCTAGAACGTCAAAAACCGGTATTGATTACATAAGCACAAACAGTGCTGATAACAAATTGACTGGCACGGTATTGTTTAATTGCTTATCAGATCATTCCGCCCAAACTGTGACATTGGGCATTACAGTGCCAGAAGCTAACAGTATAACTTATCAAAGGTCGTATAATGAAAGAACTTATGAGACGTTTGGGAAGTATCTCGGGCAGGAAACGTGGTATGAGGTTTTTGAATCTGCTGAGGTAAATGAAGCATTTTCCTGTTTTATACAATCTTTAAAGTATTATATTTCTTTGGCATTTCATGTAAAAGTCAGTCACAAAAAAAACCTTGGATTACAAGAGGAATTTGTACATCATCACAAAATCTGAAATGTTGGTATAAATTATTAATAGACAGTAATCATAATACAGTTATCTTAAGCTATTATAAAAGCTACAAGAAAATATATCGAAAAGTTATTTCTGAAGCAAAAAGACTGTATAACGATAAAACATATTTTGAATCAGATAATAAATCTAAGATAACGTGGAAAATTATTAATGACAATATACGAAACAAAAAAGAAAAAAATAATAGAATTACCAAAATTGTTAGTAATGATGCAGTTGCTGGGAATCCTTCTGAAATAGCAAATTGCTTTAATGCATATTTTATAAATATTGCTAAAAAACTGAACGAGACATCACCTAATGTTAAACCCAGCTGTTCACTGCCCTACTGTCAGGAGCTTCATACCATGTTCCTGACACCAATAAATCAGCAGGATGTGGTGGATGTGATAAATAACCTAAAAAATTCTAATTCCGTTGGAGTTGATGAAGTTCATACTAAAATGCTAAAAACTTGTGTTCATCTTATAGCAGATCCATTAACATTTTTGATAAATATGATACTGTCTGAGGGTGTATTTCCTGAGGCGTTGAAAATTGCAAAAGATTATATTGAAAATTACCGGCCTATCGCGCTGCTCTCTATATTATCAAAAATTGTGGAACGAATAATGGTTAATAAGATATTGGCATTTGTAATAAGCTACGGCATTTTGCATGGGGCACAAAATGGATTTCTCAAGGGCAAATCCACAATATCAGCAATTTACGAATTTATTAATAAAGTTTACACAAATCTAGATCTGAAAATGAAAACATTAGGCCTATTTATGGACTTAAGTAAGGCGTTTGACCTTGTAAATCACGATCTTCTGCTGGATAAATTGAATGCGTATGGATTGAGGGGAAAAAATTAATGAACTACTTAGGAGTTACTTAACTGGGAGAACACAACTCGTACATGTAAATACAGCAAAGTCGGACATATTACCGATAAATATAGGTGTGCCACAGGGATCTGTCTTAGGACCTCTGTTGTTTTTGCTTTTCGTGAACGATCTGCCTAATATAGATGAGCAACATAGTCTCATCATGTTTGCCGATGACCATAGTTACGTTTGCTCTCACAAAAGTAAAGAAGAAGTGCTAGTGTGTGCACAAGATATTTTAACTAAATTTTTAAAATGGTTTAATGCAAATAAATTGTGTATAAATACACTGTATTCGTTGATTTTACTCCTCCAACTAAAGTAATATCTGAAAGTTATCTATTAAAAATTCAAAGGAAAAGTATCCAGCAAATGGATGAAGTAAAATTTTTAGGAATATATTTGGAAAATAGCTTAAGTTAGGAAAGCCATGTTGATGCTCTTTGCAGGACTTTATCATCGTCGTGTTTTGCCTTATATAAACTTAAAGATTTGACCAATAGAAATGTTTTGTTGTCTTATTACTATGCACATTTCTATTCAAGAATTAAGTATGGCATAATTTTTTGGAGTTGTTCTTCTTATAGCCTCAGGGTTTTTCAGCTACAAAAAAGAGCTATAGGAGCGATAGTTAACGCTCAGAGAAGTGCATCCTGTAGGCAGATTTTTAAGGACTTAAGGATCCTCACAGTACCTTGTATTTTCATGGTTGAAATTTTGATATTTGTGAAGCAAAAACCACAGAATTTTGTTACTAACAATCATTATCACGATTATAATACAAGGTATGGTGATAACTATGCTATTCCAGTCCACAGTTTGTCCACAACGGAAAACAATCCCCGTTATATTGGCATTCACCTATTTAATAAATTGCCACCCCGTTTTCGAAATATTGATAATATAAAATTGTAAAAGAACGTTAATTGACTTTTTTTAGAAAAAGGTTACTATAGTATAAACGATTTTTTTAACAGATAGAGGCTACTAATGTTAAGATGATAACTTTTGTTTGCTTTATTGCATTTATGTAAATTCATTTGTAATACCTTTTCTCACTCAATTAAAATAGTGCCTGACTTGTCCTATGCTATGGTGTATGGTCTCTTGGATTAATAAAGTTTATTTATTTATTTATTTATTTATTCTGTGGGTCGTAAGTAACGATTACCGACATTAGCGTTGTCTCTGAATGCGTTAGCTATCTCAGGGTTAGGATGGGCTGTCGCTTTTTCAAGAAAGCGAAGCTGGGCATTTCGTATAATTTCTTTAATTGTGGGCATTTTAAACTCCCTGTACAACTGATTGTTGCGGACAAACCAAGGAGCTCCTATAATACGAAGGGCTTTGTTTTGGACCGTCTGGACTTTGGTTCGATGAATTCCAGACATCTGGCACCATGGCTGACAGCCGTACGTAAGCCCGGCCCTGTTAATCGTTTTGTAAATTAGCGTTGATAATTTACTTCGATAGTTCAGGAGAGGGTACAGCTTACTTAGAAACTTGTTTTCCTTACGCACAACCGCTGGCACTTGGTCTGGTCATCTGAGCCTAGTTCCATTGAGGAGGGACTCTACGGGTATTTTTTTCAAAGATGTTGGCCTGCGTCTTTCCTGGATTGACCTTGATCCTCCACCGGTCAAATCAGTCAGAAAGACGCGTTAGATGACGTTGAAGTCGGCCTGTGATATGGTCAATCCTCCTAGAGGTAGTGGAGGTGGCCGTGTCATCGGCGTAGAGTTGAAGGGTAGTGAATTGATCTCTTGGAATGTCAGATACATAAATATTGAATAGGTGTGAAGATAGGGCGGAGTTCTGGGGGAATCCCAGACACAGAGAGAAACGACTCACGTGGGCAGAGGAAAACATATCAAGACTGGAGCCAAGTAATTTTTTCCTATAAAGCTTCATTTTTGGTGTTATGTTATGTTATCACCCCCCGAGCCTAGTCAATTTTCACTAACAGATGGGTTCAGCGCACCGTGAAACACCCTGTTAAGATCCATATTTGGAGACGGGGTTTTGGGAGATCCTCCATTTTCACTTACATCTTGAACCATGAAAAAGCTCAAGATTTACAAGAAAGCACTGCTGCTAAAGGGTGGTTTGTCGATAACAATGAGGAGTGGATTCTTCAAGAAGAGAACGACCCCAAAACATCGGATTAAAACGTATAGTCAGTGAAAAAGGGAGTCCAGTATCGCCACACTGACAAATGAGCCATTCCACTCGCCTGATGTAAACCCAATCGAGAACGTGTGGTCATACATGAAGCAGAAGCTTCGTAGTAAAAAGGTGTATACAGTAAAGCAGCTATCACTGCAAATTAGGTCAATTTGAAAATCTTCGCCTCAAGAATCCCATCGAAAGTATGCCCCGAAGATGCCAGGTGATCATCAGCGCTGATGGGGACTGAACAAACTACTGAATCATTATCATTTTAATGACAATCCTTTATTCTCGCATAATGAAAAAGCTTTTAAATAAATACCTTTTTTAATGAACGATACGCGACCCATTCTTACTTGACCGACCATCTATGCTACATATCTTTAGTTGTGTTGATATAATAGATCTCACTTTAATGCATATCCTTTTTTAGAACAATAATAATTTTAGGATTTTACCTCCTTTGCTTAAAGGTAGTATTCAATTCGTAAAAAAATCATCCTTCGAGATTTTTACATTTCTTTGTATTCGACAGTCCCTAGATCATGAAAACCATCTCCCATTTGCGTGGCATGATAGTTCTCGAACGAAATAAGATATCGAATTCAAATTTGGTACTTAATTTAGAACTAGGTGGTTGCAAGAACATTTCTGGATCAATCACTTAACCGACTAATAAGAAAAAATTTCTTTAGAATATCTTTTCAAATACGTTAAAATACTTTATTTATGTAAATAAGGTAGACTAAATATTTGGTAAAATAAAAACGGTTACGAGGGCTACCTTTTTAGTTTTTTCAAAAACAATGAAAGAAAAAAAATTTTGTACACTTTTGCACGCGTTCGAAACAATTCTCCAAACATTTTTTCCACTCTGAAATTGGTACCTCAAAAACGTGGTTTTAGAAGGATTCAACAGCTTCTAGAGGTGATGAAAATTGCTGTCCACGCATTTTTTGATATTCAGGAACAAAAAGAAGTCGTACGAGAGCTGGCATTGTCATGATGAAGATTAATGCGACGCTTTCGGTTGTTTTTCCTGATATCATCGGTGACTTCTGGCAAACAAATTGTTGTATACCATTCACCATTAACTGTTCTTCGGAAAACTGTAACAAATAGATGCTTATACTGCTCTCTGTCGGCGACTTACTAAGCCTATTCAAGCAGAGCGGCACAGCACGGCTGGCACTTATTGCAGAAACGCACCTTTCTCGAGCTTACTGCTCTTTGGGATGGTTCAGCAAATACGAAGAACACTTTTGGTAACTTCTAAAAATACGATTCTTTTCGTTTCGTCTTTAGTTGTTATACCAATGCTGCCAACTGTTCTTTGATTCTCTAAAGCAGTGATTGCAATACGTCCAACATAACCAAAGAAACAAGCGATCATTTCTTTGGAAGTTCTTCGTGAACGGACTTTTGTTGGATTCGATTCATCTTGGAACAAACAGTTGAATGTAAACAGTCTTTTCTGATGATTATTCATTGTCAAAAGTTGAACGAACCGATTCGAGGCATTGTTGTTGACTTAGGCCTTTACTAAAATCGTAAAAAATCATTCAACGAAAACCGTCATGTGAAATTTTCATTTGTTCACAAAACTGTTTTTTTTTAACGCTCACTGTAAACAAACTACTCGGCCAGTTTCTGAGCTGCCACTGTTTTAACAATAACAAATGTCAAGTTTTACAACAATGGTAATGTCACATCTCAATAGCGCCATCTAGTTGTCGTTTTGCTGGTTTTACTGCTAAGGCAGCCCTCGTATATATTGAAAAAAAAAATAATAGAAAATTTGGGAATCCTTTTGTATATAAACAATATCAACTTTTCTGTAAAGTCAATGGCTAATGAATATTTATGTATATAATATAAGAAAAAAAAAATTGTACTGCGCATTTTACCTTGGTATAGACAATAGGTACTCCAAGACGATTTCTAAATTTTTCTTTTAAAGTGCCAATTTTATGATTTTGCATAAAAAATGTCACTTTAAGGTAAGATGCAAATAGTAATGTCACGAAATAGATAGTTGAATATTTCCTAACAATAATATGGGGTTTTCGGGAACAATTTCGACATTGTAAAAGCAAAAAACTCATCATTATCGTTCGACATTGTCGATAGCTCCACTATCACCAAATAACAACAGATTTCTACCGAGTTGAGCAAATATTTTGATACTTTTTAAAAATTACACGGACGGATTTTGTAAGTGTAAGCAATAGCAACATAAAACGTATGGGGTAACGGTATTAATAAAAATGAAAAAGGGGACATATATTACTTGTGCCAAACTAGGTCAAAATAATAAATGTAAAATAATGTTAGGAAAAATATGTATAAAAAAATAGTGCTTTTCATTTTTTACCCTGTAGAAATATGCTTAATAAATTAAAAGATCATATTCATAACAGTGTTTATATTTCATTTCTTCAACCTAGAGCTATCACTCCATCAAAAGTAGTTTATCCTTTAAAAAATTACAGTCATTTAAAAACGCCACTTAATAATATCTTGTAACATTTTTCCGTCATATTCTAGAAAAAAAGTGCTTCGATAATATTTTTCGCCATCAGTGTCTTCTTTGGTGTACTAACAACGGCGCAATTACCTTAGTAAGTTGTCCAATTGCCTCCTGCAGAAAGAATATATTCCTTTTCTATAGGATATGTTGAAAACTTAACAAAAAACAAGTATTAGTTAATTTGCGATAAAATACTTCAATACCACTACTCTGGCAGATATTTTATCAGTAAGCAAAATGTTCAGCTTTTTCAGCAAGTGTTGCTACAATAATATTGTCTAGCCGTACACTCTTGAATAAATATAAATCCAAGTGGTGTACTATATCATATACGTGTATGTATATTTAGTGATAGCAATCCACTTAACAATTTGAATAAAAGAAATATTGTTTTTATAATTAATTTTCTGTGAGCATCATAAAATCGTCTTCTCCACATTCAAAGGGACTATTTTAAACAAATTTCTATTGAGTAAGTTGGAATAACTTTGGTTTATTACAATTTTTAATGTTCCGTACGGAACATTTAGGTGGTCATTTCAGTGTTCGTCTGCCTGCGTGTTTGTCTCTCTGTCATATTCAATTTTCTCCGAACCTATTTGACAAAGAAAGTTTAAATTTGGCACCAATATAGGAATTGATTGACCAATCAGAGCCGTGGCACCCAATCAAAAAAATCCTATTAGATAATATTATAAAGAATGTGTTGTAAATTTTAACAAAATCGGTTAAGTAGATCTTACGATATCTTGTACACCAGTTTGAAAAAAGTAATTTCGAAAAAAACGCAAAAGAAAAAACAGTAAGGCGTCAGCGTCTTAAAACCAAATATTTTTTAAAATTGCCTCCATTGTTGCCGTAATGTCCTCCGAATCCTTTTGAGCAGCTCTTTTCAATTTCCTGGCCTCTTTAGTCTCCTATTGAGCTCTCATGGTGGTTACAGATATTCGTTGAAAATCCAAGTTCTCGGTAAATCGCAGCGCACTTGGCCCAATTACAAGGTTTAATAATTGCATCATTTCTAATACACTAGTATATCCATCATTAAATATACTAGCTGCAATATAAGATGCAATCTCAACAATTTTTGTGCCACTGTAATGCACTTTTGGAGCCATATACCAAATGACAGCGTTTAGACATTCGTTTGTTGTTCTGAATGTATCCTTCTAAACAGCATCCTAACAAATCAGTATCAGTTAATCTAACGGAATTATTGTTATAAAGGACTGACTGAAAGAACAATACCCTTTGTCAAGGCTTTGACCGCTCCTGCTGCTCTGATCGCTACCTGAGTTTCGGGCCGACACTCTGCCGCGCTCACTTCTAATTGCTATAACTTCGGAAATAATTAGAATTTTGAAATAGTTAAACGTTTAAAATATTCTTAAAAGTATAAACAATTTATCTAGCCAAAAAAAAATCGATTTTTTGAAAATGTGAAGGTGATGTAACCCCTTAAAGAATTATGATTTTCTAAAATCCCAAGTATCGTACGGACATAGACAATTGTCGAATATTTTTACCCTGTAATATGCAGTTTGAAATTTCTGTTTTTTTTTAAGACCACTTTAGTGTCATAATTTTACTCCAAAAAAAAACAGAAACCTCACTGTAAGTAATAAGCTAAACATATTTAATAAGTGTCTTTTCGACAGTTTTATTGAATAAAAGCTAACAAAAACGATTTTGTCCAATCTATCTAAAATTTTGCATCCTACCATACAATGAAATTCCAAATATTTTTTCCTAATAAATTTTTCGACATTTTAACAAACAAAATTCAAATTTCCCACCAAACGACAAATGACAATCAGCACCACAAAATCATTTTTTGGGTTACAAGTGATGTAGAATCCCGCTATAAAATAACTTTTCATTCAAATTTAATATTAAAGAAAAATTCCATATGTCGCCTACTTTCTACCTATTACTGTTTGTATATATATATATATATATATATATATATATATATATATATATATATATATATATATATATATATATATATGTATATATATATATATATATATATATATATATATATATATATATATATATATATATATAGGAAAAGAGATGAGTAATCAAAGATCTGTAGGCTCTAGTATCTGCTTTTTATTTTTTGTTATAAAGCTTTCGTTGCCTAATTGGTAGCTTCTTCTGGATACTGAAATGCAAACAAAGTACAGAAAAACAAAGTTAAGACAGGATATGTGATTTATAAATTAATAAAGTTGTATAATAATTTACTTACAAAAATTTAGCAGTTAATTTATCTCTGATAATGCACAACAAAATTTGCATTTCATTGGCCAGGTAGTCAACATAAACATACAAAAAACATGACAAAAGGCAGAGAAGAAAAATATACAGGTATTAGAAAGTAAAATATTGCTAAAAACATTCTTTAAAAATACTTTTAGAAACAGAAAGAACTGTGAGAAAGACCATGATGTTGAAATGGTACTCCACTTTAAATTTTTTTGACATCGTATTTAGTAACATTTAGTAATTTTTGAGTCCGACACCGGATATTGTTGGTACTCTATGTCGTCAGCGGGTCAACAAAAAACCCAAACATTAATTTATATACAAAAATTTAGCAATTAATTTATCTCTGGTAATGCACAAAAAATTTGCATTTCATTGGCCAGGTGCATTACCAGAGATAAATTAACTTCTAAATTTTTTTAAGTAAATTATTATACAACTTTACTAATTTATAAATCACATACCCTAGTGAACGTCTTAACTTTGTTTTTTTGTACTTCGTTTGCATTTCAGTTTGAAAAAAGTAATTTCGAAAAAAACGCAAAAGAAAAAACAGTATGGCGCGGCGTCAGCGTCTTAAAACCAAATATTTTCTAAAATTGCCTCCATTGTTGCCGTAATGTCCTCCGACTCCTTTTGAGCAGCTCTTTTCAATTTCCTGGCCTCTTTAGTCTCCTATTGAGCTCTCATGTTGGTTACAGATATTCGTTGAAAATCCAAGTTCTCGGTAAATCGCAGCGCACTTGGCCCAATTACAAGGTTTAATAATTGCATCATTTCTAATACACTAGTATATCCATCATTAAATATACTAGCTGCAATATCAGATGCAATCTCAACAATTTTTGTGCCACTGTAATGCACTTTTGGAGCCATATACCAAATGACAGCGTTTGGACATTCGTTGTTGTTCTGAATGTATCCTTCTAAACAGCATCCTAACAAATCGGTATCAGTTAATCTAACGGAATTATTGTTATAAAGGACTGACTGAAAAAAACAATACGCTTTGTCAAGGCTTTGACTGCTCGTGCCACTCCGATCGCTACCTGAGTTTCGGACCGACACTCTGCCACGCTCACTTCTAATTGCTATAACTTCAGAAATAATTAGAATTTTGAAATAGTTAAACGTTTAAAATATTCTTAAAAGTATAAACAATTTATCTAGCCGAAAAAAAAATCGATTTATTGAAAATGTCAAGGTGATGTAACTCCTTAAGAATTATGATTTTCTAAAATCCCAACTATCGTACGGACATAGACAATTGTCGAGTTTTTTTACCCTGTAATATGCAGTTTGAAATTTCTGTTTTTTTTTTAAGGCCACTTTAGCGTCATAATTTTATTCCAAAAAAAACAGAAACCTCACTGTGTGACTATTTCGACAGGTTAATTTAACAAAAGCTAACAAAATACGATTTTGTCCAATCTATCTAAAATTTTGCATCCTACCATACAATGAAATTCCAATAATAAATTTTTCGACATTTTAACAAACAAAATTTAAATTTCCCACCAAACGACAAATGACAATCAGCACCGCCAAATCATTTTTTGGGTTACAAGTGATAAAGTAACTTTACATTCAAATTTAATATTAAAGAAAAATTCCATATGTTGCCTACTTTCTACCTATTTCTGTATATATATATATATATATATATATATATATATATATATATATATATATATATATATATATATATATATATATATAAAAATATATATATATAAAAATATGTATATATATATATATATATATATATATATATATATATATATATATATATATATATATATATCATCGGTTTTTCTCATAAGGGCATTCCCCAGTAGTTAAACTTCCGATTGTTTGTTTCCAGTGCCCCGTTACTGTCCTTCCTCTTTCTATATATATATATATATATATATATATATATATATATATATATATATATATATATATATATATATATACATAGGAAAAGAGATGAGTAATCAAAGATCTGTAGGCGCTAGTATCTGCTTTTTATTTTTTGTTATAATGCTTTCGTTGCCTAATTGGTAGCTTCTTCTGGATACTGAAATGCAAACAAAGTACAGAAAAACAAAGTTAAGACGTTCGTTAGGATATGTGATTTTTAATTTAATAAAGTTGTATAATAATTTACTTACAAAAATTTAGCAGTTAATTTATCTCTGATAATGCACAACAAAATTTGCATTTCATTGGCCAGGTAGTCAACATAAACATACTAAAAAACATGACAAAAGGCAGAGAAGGTATTAGAAAGTAAAATATTGCTAATAACATTCTTTAAAAATACTTAGAAACAGAAAGAACTGGAAGAAAGACCATGATGTTGGAATTGTACTCCACTTTAAATGTTTTTTGACATCGTATTTAGTAACTTTTAGTAATTTTTGAGTCCGACACCGGATATTGTTGGTACTCTATGTCGTCAGCGGGTCAACAAAAAACGCAAACATTAATTTATATACAAAAATTTAGCAGTTAATTTATCTCTGGTAATGCACAAAAAAATTTGCATTTCATTGGCCAGGTGCATTACCAGAGATAAATTAACTGCTAATTTTTTTTAAGTAAATTATACAACTTTATTAATTTATAAATCACATACCATAGCGAACATCACTTTGTTTTTCTGTACTTTGTTTGCATTTCAGTATCCAGAAGAAGCTACCAATTAGGCAGCGAAAGCTTGATAAGAAAAAATAAAAAGCAGATACTAGAGCCTACAGATCTTTGATTGCTCATCTTTTTTCCTCATAAGGGCGTTCCCCAGCAGTTAAACTTCCGATTGATATATATATATATATATATATATATATATATATATATATATATATATATATATATATATATATATGTATATATATATATATATATATATGTATATATATATATATATATATATATATATATATATATATATATATATATATATATATATATAAATATATATATATATATATATATATATATATATATATATATATATATATATATATGTATGTATGTATATAGGTCTTTTTTCATATATATTATGGAAGATAAAAAGGTGATAGTTTCATAATTACCATGAAGGCGCTAGATCAACGATATCCATTATACCATAATCCTCGTTCTAATATAATATTTTTGAGGTTCTGATAGACTCGTTATATAGAGAGTTGACTGTAATTAAAATTTAAACCCGAAATAATGTAGGTCTAGCCTGTACGGTACATATTAAATATCGCGCCACATAAATGTCCACTAATGTTGGCATAAAATTTTGTCTCTAATATAGAATTACTGTTGCTAGGGTGAATGACCAATGAATCATAGGCGTGGATTTGAGGTTTTCTTTTTATTAGTTACAATTATGTATCTGGCTTAAAAGCTATGCATAAGTGCAGTAATTTAGTTACTGAAGACTCAATATCTACTACCAAATTATACTAACTCTTAACGATCTGCTGGAAAGGATTAAGAATACAATCTATAGCTTTGCAGATGACAGTACTCTTATTTCTATATTTACTTTAAACGCTTGAACATCGGATACATCCGCAGACAGCAGGAAGTCGTTCAACTTAATAAAGACTTGGAAGAAATTCTATCTTGAGGTAACATTAATCAAGTAGCACATGTAAGAACGGTAGGCTGTATTTGTCCATTCTGCCTGAAACTACGAAAGCCTCTATTTTTTTTCTCAGATGCTAGAACTTCTAAGATCCATCAATCGCAAGGGATAGTCTCCCCCTCCTAGGGATGATTTTCCCCCTCATTAGGAAGATGATTTAGTTGTCTTGACTGTTTGGGGCAATGAAATAAAAGTACTTGATCCTGTCCGAATTTCAATAACAACAATATGCATCATTAGATCGTAGTAGGGTAGTTTCTACCATCCTCTAAGGGTAGTCTATAGTCGTTAATCGGTGGTTCAAGCGAATCTACTCCATATTTATTCACTCTGCCTAAAACGACAAGAGCCTGAACTTTTTTCGTCGTTATTGAAACTCATGAGATACCAACCCTTTAAGAGTAATGTCTGATTGTGGCAACAGATTCAGATATTTTGTCCTAAGAGCTACAAGAATTTGGCCTTTGTACTTGTTATTTAAACTCACGTGCGTTATTTGAGTTTTAGAGGTACAGTAGAACCACGATTAACCGAGTCGCGATTATCCGAGCTCCGGATTAACCGAGCCAATCTAAGAACCTGATTATCCGAGGTACGCGCATCTATGCTACGTATTAACCGAGCTTCTAAAATATGTATGTACATATTTCCATTTGAAATCGTCGGGGCCTTCGGGGAATCCTCCTGGCCCATGTGAGGGGTTTCCCTATTTATGTTTTTGGACTCTTTCAGCATGTAAATTTGCGTGAATGCAGTGCGTTATAGGGTTTACTATGGAGAAGTACGAGTATACTCACATAATTTATTTGGTTGGAGTTCTGGTAGTTAAGTGTAATTAATACGAACTGCTTTGTTTGAATTTGTGTTTGTCGTATTATAATGGAGCAAAACAAGCGTAAAAGAATGGTCGTTCCTACTGAAGAAAAATTAAAAGCCATCAGAAGAATTGAAGCAGGAGAGACAATTAAAGTTGTTGCACGAGATTATGGAGTAGGTGAGGTAACAGTTGGAGATTGGAAAAGAAACCGCACAAAAATAGAAGCGTGGTGTATAAATCAAGCCTCCTCGTCCTCGAGAAAAAAGTCAATGAAAACCGGCGACTACGAAAAGGTTAACGAAGCTTTATTCATGTGGTTTAACCAACAGAGATCAAAAGGTGTGCCTCTGTCAGGTCCAGTTTTACAGCAGAAAGCAATAATGATTAGTAGGCAATTCCCAGTGATAGATCAGTTTACCGCCAGTTCTGGATGGCTTGACCGCTGGAAAAAACGGTACGGTGTACAACTAACTGTATGTGGTGAAAAACTTTCTGCTGATGTGTCATCAATTGAGAAGTTTAAGCAGAACTTTAAAAAACAAATCGAAGATTGTGGATACACATGTGATCAAATTTACAACAAAAACATTGGCATCTCGACAGGGAAAAATCAGCTCCTGGGCACAAACGAAGTAAGGAAAGATTAACTATAATGGTATGTTCCAATGCATCTGGCAAGCACAAAATCCCACTAATGGTGATTGGCAACTCTGCACGTCCAAGAGCTTTAAAAGACATCTCACCCATAGCCCTACCAGTCTATTACAAAAGTCAGAAGAGCGCATGGATGGATGCGACCTTATTTACTAACTGGTTTGAAGAAGAGTTCGTGCCATCTGTGACTAAATTTTTGAACAGAAACCGTCTTCCTATTAAAGCAATTTTGTTAATGGATAATGCCCCCTGTCACCCTGGAGAAGGACTTCATGTGGGCTAAATTGTTGTAAAATTTTTTCCTCCAAATGTAACCAGCATAATACAACCAATGGATCAAGGTATCCTCGAAAATATTTAAAAAAATTATAGGCGTTTATATCTTGAACATCTGTTAGAATACACAGAAAAGGAGGATATTATCAATGGGATGAGAAAGGTTACAATGAAAAATGTTATTTATTGGGTAAGTCAAGCTTGGGATTCTGTGCGTACTACCACTATTCAAAAATCTTGGTCAAAAGTTATTGATTTTGAGGACTATATTGACAGTGAAGATGATACCCCATTAAATGAATTAGCTTTGAAATTGAGAAGCCATGGAGAAATATCCTGTTCAAATTTTGCCAGCGAGATAGAAGAAAAAGAAAAAAGTTTATTTGAATTAATGCAAATATTAAAAGGTTGCGAAAATGTGACAAGAGAAGATGTTGTTGAATGGATTACAGCAGATGATTTAGAAGAAGAAATAAGTATTGAAGAAATAACGAATGCCTTTCAGGAAACCAAAAAATCAGATGACGATGACGATGACGAAGCGGCGGTGGATGAACAGTCTCCCACTAAGATCTCTCATCAAGAAGGTTTTGCTTCGGTGGAAAAAGCTTTGAGGTATATCGAACAACAACTAGAGGCAACCCCAGTGGATTTGCTTCTTCTTAATAGATAGAGAAACAATGCAGCGAGAAAAAGAAGATGCAGTATGAAACAGAAGCGCATAGATACCTATTTCACTGTTTTATAACGTATGTACCTATTTGTATGTTAAAAACGTTAATATATCGGTTTAAAGTATTGGTGTTTATTTTTTGAATAAATAAAAAACAAATCCGGATTATCCGAGGAGGGTGCCCCCCACGTTACCTCGGATAACCGGGGTTCTACTGTACCTTTCACCCCCTAAAGGTGGATTTTGGTTTAATTAATTAAAATAGCTTGCTGTGGTTTTGAATGGATATTCTCTTCCCTTTTTCACACTTCTTTAAGAGTCATTACATTATTATTATAATTTTACCCCATTTCAAGGGAAGTTTTTGGCCAATAAAAAAGACACGATAAATCTTTTTCTAAACTACAGATTCGAATTCAGCGTCGAAAATACACTAAATCCATGTATTTTGGTTCGTGGTGGAACTTTTTTTCTGTGGAGCTGTGTAATTTATCTGATATATATTAAAAAAAAATTCAAGGTCATCAGTTTTCAGTAAAGATTGAAAACTTTCACTTGGCCTATTATTTTTTATTTGTAGGAGCAAAACTTTAGATTTTGTTTTAGCTTTAATATAACCTATAGGAAAAAGATATTTTATTTATAACCCTTGCATACTACATCGTCAAACTAGGTAGATGAAGGGTAATTAACATGCCATCCGTACATAGTCAAGTGATTTATCATGCAAATGTCACCTAACAAACATGTAAAAGCTAATATATCCACTGATTTGACGACTCCACATATTGTGTGTCCTATTAAACGATATATTCTGGACCGTGCTTAACAAGACATGGGGATACAATTAATAGGATATCCGGATTTCGCATTATCAGCGGCGTAGTTGAATTATTTGGGAGATTAGAATCGCAATTGCAAAATAAATAGATATTTAAAAAAGAGTTAAGATTGTATTCGGATTTAAAGCACAAAAATAAATCTTTTAAATTCCAAGAACACAAATTTATATTCCGTGACATCTCCCTCCTTAACAGGTTGACTGCCGACCACTCCAATCGGAGTGCGTCGGGTCTCTTCGCCAACGCCGTCTACTCCGATCGGAGTTCGACATGCGTTCTTACGAAACGTTTCAGTATTCCATCGGCATTGTATATGAAACGTGTTTCTAGTGGTGGCGTTGCTTAAAAACGCAAGTTCTAACAGGTGCTTAAGTGGTTCCGCGGATTTGCTTTTGGTTTGGTTGCAATCTGCCGTACAATGTGGACAATCAACCTGGGCCTTCTGGTATTAAAAAAAGACATTGTAGTGATGAAAAAAAAGGTATATGATAAGAAAAAGAAGCTAACTGACACTGAATTATTGCAGCTATTGGAAGAAAGCGGAGGTAGTAGTGACGAACATTACGTACCAGACACAGACGATAGTGATGTAAATTCAAGCTCCGAGTCTGAAAAAGAGAATTTTATAGACCCTATTCGGCCACATCAAACACTTCCTAGCCTTGATGAGATAAAATGGAACGACCGAGGTGCGTTAAAACAAATTTTGTTCCAGAAAACCCAGGAATTATTGGTGCAAATTCCAGGACAAGATGCACCTATCGATTTTTTCGAAATGATCATTGATGATGATTTTTTACAAACTATTGTAGAACGAACGAACTCTTACGCAGTCGAGGTTTTGTTGCGCCCAGAAACAAGTACAAAATCACGTATTACTAATTTTAAAGATCTTACTCTTGACGAACTAAAAAATTTTTTTTGGCCCTGTTACTTCACACTGGCACAATATCCTTGAGCCGTCTTAACGATTATTGGAAAACTGATCCGCTATTTAATCTACCTGTTTTTAGAAAATATATGTCAAGGAATAGATTTTTGCTTATCTTGAGATGTTTGCATTTTACATCTCCAGATATGGATCCGGCAGATCGGTTAGGAAAGATTAGATTTGTGGCAGATTTTTTTAACAAGATGGGAGAAATTTACTATCCTGGAAGAGAGTTGTCTTTGGATGAAGCTATGGTACTTTATCGGGGTCGTCTCCAGTTTTAAACAGTATATCAAGAATAAGCGTCATAAGTATGGTATGAAGTTATACATGTTGACAGAGTCTAATGGACTTATTTTGAAATTTCGTGTCTACGACGGTGCGACAGATGTTTATGGTGGAAGCGGACATACTGAAAAGATTGTTTTACATTTATTGGAGGAAAAATTGGGTGTGGGACATGCTGTTTATCTAGACAATTTTTACAATAGTGTTAATTTAGCTAGGAAATTACTTCAACAAAATACATACTGCACTGGTACGCTAAGAGCTGAGAGGAAAGATAATCCGAAAGAGGTAATGAGTGCAAACTTAAAACGTGGTGAGAATAAATCTATGTTTTGCAATGGAGTGCATGTCGGAAAATGGCGCGATAAACGCAATGTTCAATACATTTCAACAGAATTTGGAAGCGAAATGGGCATTTTTAAAAACAAAAGAAATCAAGAATCTGAAAAAATCTTCCGCAATCATTGGATATAATGCTTTTATGTCCGGTATAGATAGACAGGATCAAATGATGGCATATTACCCTTGCAGCCGTAAAACCATTCGGTGGTACAAAAAGTTATTCATGCATGTGCTGCAAATGAGCATGATAAACGCCTATTTTTTGTACAATAAATATTCGCGGTCTGACCAGTTACGATTATATGACTTCCGATTGGATGTCATAAGAAATTTACTAGCCAGACGACCAATTACTAATTTGCCGCAAATTCCTCCAGGCCAAATAAATGTCCACAGCATTAGCAAAGTAGAAAAAATTGTTAGTGAAAAAAAAGGAACTAAAGAAACAAAACGGGTAAGCAGAAAGGAATGCAAAGAATGCAGGAAAAATAAAATAAGAAAGCAAACAGTGTATGAATGCAAAATGTGCCCTGGACAACCAGGTTTTTGCCTTAATTGCTTTGAGGATTACCATAAAAATGTACAAAAATGATTTAGAAATAAATGTTTTGAGTTCATGAGTTCGATTTATTATTTCTTTACTTATTTAATTGGACACTCCGATCGGAGTGTTCGGCATCTAGTAAAAATTTTCACTTGCAATGCCGATTACTCCGATCGGAGTGAAATTTTTTTTTCTAATGTTTTGAATGGCACATAAAAAAAAACACATCCAAGACTCATTTTAATTCATATTTACCACAATAAAATTAAAATATTTGGAAAAATCTTACCGGCGTCAACCACAAACTCAAAAATATAGATCGGCAGTCAACCTGTTAAGCACCAGTTACCAACAGACCATAAAGTTCCATATAACACTACAGAACAAGAATCATCCGGAAAGCCGTTGAAACTAACAAAAAGCAAAGTAGATGTTGCTTCTTAGTCAAATATTTGCAAGACAAAAAATAACAAATAGAAGTGAAGTTCAAGTTAAAAATGAGTACAAAATTTGTTGTTGCCAATCTAAAAATTTCAAAAATACCAACAAAAATCTCAAATAAAGCCAAAGCTTTGTAACACCGTTTAGAAGACTACAGATATAATACCACTTGACACAGAGAGCTACTACTGTTTGTTTACAATCATCAAATATTATCCTATCTATCCGTGATATATTATAGCCTGCATATGTGCTTAACACCTCGATCTTTAAAATATTTCCCCCTAAATGACTAGCGGACAAGAGGAGATAAATACGATAAATCGTAGTATAACAAACACCACTTACAAAACAGATACAGGTGACAGACAATTAACCAAACAAGCAAAACTTTAGGAGCCACTTGACAACAAATCTAGAATTGCACTTTCTGATATTAAAGGAACATCCGATTGAATCGGATGATTTCTAGAAAGTACAGTAGAACCACTCTCTACAAACCGCATAAAATAATAGAATCATCACTCCGAAATACAAAGGACATGTTGAAGCTAGAAAACCAGGGAGAATAGTTAAAACGACCCAATAAATTGACATAATACTCTCTATTAGTCGTGTCGCCATTTTCAAGGTAATCAACGTGGATATTATAGCGATCACCAATATGGCTTTCGTAAACATAGATCAACAGGAGATCTTCTGACTTATGTAACACATGTTTGGAACAACGCAATTGAACACTTTGGAGAATCTCGAGCGGTTGCTATTGACATATCCAAGGCATTCGACCATGTTTGGCACGAAAACCAGGGAGTATACCACATTCTATATGACGCTATTGCGATGAAGCCTACACAGAACAAGCCAACAAAAGAACAACAAACAAACTACAATAGCTCTCTTCCAACACCAGCTAGCAACCCGTATCAATATTGATCCTAAAGGTTGCAATCAAATAGCCACTGTACAACCGTACAAAATAACAATGATAAGAGAATTGAAAAAATGGTACCCTAAACAAAAAGAAGATTTCCTCAATCCCCCCGCTACATGAAAATGCGTAATAACCGTACAAGGTCCCAACGTACAAGCAATCAACACAAAAGGCCACCACCGACCAGCCTGCGCTACAACTTCCGGTTCCGTCAGCATGTAAATAGCACACACAGTTTTTATTCAGGCAGTTTTCGATCAACCATCAACGAGTAAGCATCTATAATCCCAAATAAGGCTTGTAAAATGGCCCGACGACTATCGACTATCAAAGCAAAACAACACTGATTGGCGAATGTAACCCTGGACCAGTGTGATTCTCACAAAAAGTTGCATTTAAATCTGTTCAGTAGTTTTGAAGATGTTTGGTGACAGAGGTACCATACGTACATTAACCCAATTTGATTTGTTGGTTCCGAGGCGTATACAGACTTGACATACGAGGGTTGTATAATAAGTACCCGGCCTTGACAAGAAAAAAATATTTTTATGTGTAAAATTTATTTTATTTTTGAACAGAGTCTCCGTTTAGCTCGATACACCAACGATTATTGTATCTTTTGTGTCCCATCTAAAAAATACCCTTCATAATCCGAGTTTGTTCCAGCAATTACCTCACCGATTGAGCCAAATTTTTTTCCGCCGAGCAATTTTTTCATATTCGGAAATAGGAAATAATCGCTGGGAGTTAAATCTGGCAAATATGGTGGATGCGGAAATAATTCGTATCCTAACTCCATAACGGTGACACAAGTGTGCACGCGTGCATTGCATGCGCAAGTTTTTCTGTCACAGAATAGTTAAAACGACCCAATAAATTGACATAATACTCTCTATTAGTCGTGTCGCCATTTTCAAGGTAATCAACGTGGATTTTGCCGCATATATACCAATACACTTTGTTAACTGTTAAAGTCACCTTGGCTTTCTTTGGCGCCGGTTCGCCACGGAAAACCCACTGTTTGGACTGTTCTTTGGTTTCTGGTGTACTGTGAATCGACACCAAAAATCATTCTGATTGCTCTTTAACATCACCAAACATTCTTTTGAAGTTCACGTGCGTATTTATAGTCAGTTGTGAGCAATCGCGGCACCCTTTTTGCGGAAAGCTTTCTCTTATCCAAATGAGCTGCTAAAATTTTGGCACCCGTTCAATTGAGATGCCCACAGTCTCAGAAATCTCATGCAAGTTTACTATTCGATCATTTATCACTATATCGTGGATTTTTTCAATCACTTCTGAGGAGGTGACCTCGTTTGGACGACCTGGATGTTCTTCATCAAAAATGCTTGGACTAAACTAAATCACGCAGCGACTTGAAAATTGATAGGATTCTTGTAAAAGATTATGTTTACGAAAGATTTAATTTTTTAAATAGTAGCAGCACCATCTCTGGCCGAGACCAGGTACTTATCATACAATCCTCGTACATAAATATTAATAATATTTGAAAAATGGTACCTGCATACTTATTGAATTGCGAACCTGTTTTTTTGAAGCTTGTTAAAAATATCGTTAATAAAAGTAATTTTCTTATATAATTACTCGCTAGGTACTTTCTTGATATTGACTTCCATGCTAGCCAAAAGGTTTTAACATTTTTTTAATTAGCATTTTTCATTGACGAACATACCCAACTGTTAGCATATTCATAAATGCAATATATTAAATCTTAATTTAAAAAGCACATGAACCATGTCAATTTTTTTTCTCTTTGAAGGCGCTAATGTGTATTATTTGATTTCATCTTTGTTTTAACATAAACAAAATGGTGACAAACTCCATCACTAAAATTCACCAACATATTAGGATATCATAAGCTTTGCAGTGTGATTGAACCGCAAGTAACGTTTTCGATTACATCATCGCCTGTCGTAGATAAGGCGGTCAACCATACCAGAGTTACTGAACTGTAGTATATAAGGTACGTTCAAAAAATGTAGTTATTATGGTATTGTTGTGTTTTAAAGATAAAACATCTTTAGATATGTCCGGTAAACACGATTAACTCACAATTAACACGTAGGGTGAAAAGTTTTTAGTCTAGCTACTTAAAACACTTTTTTTTTGCAAATTCGACTTTAATCATCAATATAGTCTCCTTCAAGAACGATACAATCAGTCCAACGCTTTTCTAACATTTCTTGTAAAAGGATTCACCTTTGCCTTCAAAATAGGCCTTAATTTCGGAGATAACTTCTTCATTGGAGCCGAATCTCTTTCCTGCCAGCATTTTGTTGAGGTCTGTGAATAGATAATAGTCGCTGGGAGCCAAATCTGGAGAATGCGGTGGATGAGGAAGCAATTCGAACTTCGATTCATGCAATTTTGCCATCGTAATTACTGACTTGTGCCACGGTGCATTGTCTTGATAAAAAAGCACTTTTTTCTTGTTCATTTGGGGCCGTTTCTTTGCGATTTCTGCTTTCAAGCGCACCAATAATACGATACACAATATTCGCTGTTGATGGTTTTTCCCTTCTCAGCATAATCGATGAAAATTATTTACGGTCATCCAAAACAATTTTGTGGATTTTTTAATGTCTTCCACCTCATTTGGGCGCCCAGAGCGTTCAGCATGATTTGTGTCTGAACGACCACGTCTAAATTCAGCATACCAGTAAATGATGAGTGATTTTCCAGGAGCAGAGTCCCCGTAACACTTATCAAGCTATTGCTTTGCTTAAACGATATTTTTTCCCATCAAAACACAGTCTTTAATCAACACACTGCCAATCAGTGACAGAGAGGCGCCTAGGCCGCGCAAGATTTGGCACTACAAATCTGCCAAATGGGAAGATCTCAGGAATATTTTCGAACTTTCCCTCGGATGGACGTTTGTTTTCGATCCGACAACCCATCTGACTGCGCCAGAGAGATATCCGATGTGATTTTGGCTGGTATGGAAGCTTACATCCCTTTTTCGAAGAAATGCCCCTCCAACGGCAAGCCTTGGGTTGACCGAAAATGCAAAGAAGCTGTTGCTTCTAAACATATTGCCTACCGACAATGGCGTGAAAATCCTAACACCATAAATCGTACCACCTTTGTTCGTGCCCGGAACAGATGCAAAGGAATTATCGACAAAACCAAGGAGGAACACAATCAGCGAATTAGAAACAAACTTCAACTCAACAATTCCAGGTTCTTTAGGGTAGTCGCTAAGGCAGTTAGTCAAAATTTCACCAAATCCAACATACCACCACTCACACGGCCAAATAATTCCATTGCAACCACACCTGTTGAGAGAGCGAACTTGTTGGCTGAAATCTTTACTTCACATTCTACTGTCGATTTTCAAGGAAAAACACCACCTACTAGTCCCATATTGCAGTCAAAGATGCCCCATGTTGTGTTCAGACAGCGTATCATAAAGCGTATTTTATTGAAGCTAAACACCAAAAAGGCTTCTGGCGCTGACGGAATACCCACCATACACGTAGTTCTCAAAAACTGTGCAAGGGAACTAACACCAGTTTTCTGTACACTTTTCAATCTATTCTACAGAAAGGGAATATTTCCGTTCTGCTGGAAATGTGCCACAGTTCAGCCGATACCTAAAAAGACCTTGCCAAATAATTACCAACCAGTCGCACTGCTTTCAATAATATCGGAAGTCATGGAAAAGGTTATCAACCAGCATCTTCTAAAATATCTTGAACGATTCAATATTATTAGCGATCACCAATATGGCTTTCGTAAACATAGATCAACAGGAGATCTTCTGACTTATGTAACACATGTTTGGAACAACGCAATTGAACACTTTGGAGAATCTCGAGCGGTTGCTCTTGACATATCCAAGGCATTCGACCGTGTTTGGCACGATGGACTGTTGGCTAAGCTACGCTCTTGTGATATGTCTGAAAAGTTCTGTCTGTGGCTCTCATGTTTCCTCAGAGAGCGTTTTTTACGAGTGGAGGTCGACGGATTTCTTTCTAACCTTCACTATCAACGCCGGTATGCCCCAGGGCTCCATACTGTCTCGTACTCTCTTTCTCATTTACATTAACGATCTGCTGGGAAAAACCGGGAATCCAATCTACAGCTTTGCAGGTGACAGTACGCTTGTCTCTTCATTCACTTTGAACGCTCGGACATCGACTGCTCAGGCCAGACAGCAGGAGGTCGTTCAACTTAACAAAGACCTGGAAGAAATTCTATCTTGGGCTTGGGCTGACAGTAACCAAGTGGAATTTAACGCTACAAAAGCCCACAAAAAGGTTAACGTTGCTGAACCCGACATAGTTATGTCGGGGCACTCCATTCCCCTAGCATCGTCGCTCAATTTGTTGGGCGTTAATTTGGAAGCAAATATGTCCTGGCTAGAACATGTCGCAGGCATAGCAATGAGAGCTTCTCAAAAGTTGGGAATATTATTTCGAACGAGAAAGCTTTACACTCCACTACAACTGTTAATTCTTTACAAAGCTCAAATTCGACCAACTATGGAATACTGCTTGCATGTTTGGGGCTCCGCTCCCAAGCATACACTGCATTTATTGGATTCTGTACAGAGAGCTATTCGTCTGATTGGAGACCCGGAATTGACCGGCGGCCTTGATTCGCTGGAACATCGAAGGACGGTTGGCGACTTAAGTCTGTTCTACAAGTATTTTCATGGAAAGTGTTCGAAGGATATAGCCCGCTTAATTCCTCCCAAAGCGGTGCATGTTAGAAATACACGTCGCGCTGGTGCTTCACATCCATATGAGGTTCAGCTTGTTACTCCGAGTACAACGCTTTTCAAGCAGTCTTTTTATATGGAGAACATCATCCCTTTGGAATAATTTGTCCAGCGCTGTGTTTTCCCACCGAGTACAATTTACAGCGATTCAAGAACAACGTGAATCGCTTTTTCCGCACACATGCCGCTCCTGGAGCGCTTTAGGGCCTTCCCTGCAGCACGTGTTCAAGACGCATAAAAAAAACACAAAATTCGATTTTTTCCGTTGTTTTGAAAATAGCAGAAGTAACTAAAACCACTGTAATTTGTAAACTAATCGTCGAAATGTCATGAAATTTTGGCACGTATTATTTGAAGGTTGGTACTTCCTAAAACTCATATGGATTTTTTTGATAAGGGCGACATCTATGTGTCAGACCAAACTTTTCAGCTTAAGTGTTATGTACTTAGTATGCTTACCATTTTCAGTAATGGATGAGAATTAATTTTTATCTCTTACATGACATTTTATTGTTTAAACAAATGTAGATCTCGCTGTAAAAATGTTGGAGCAGAATATTTTGTTTCGAATAAAAATTACAATTAGAAAAAATTGTCACTAAATGATTACACAGACCGATAAAATTGGATGAAACTACAGACCTTGAGACCAAAGTCAGAGGTTTTTGGTACGCTCAATCCGAATCCGACCTCAGACTTGCTGTATCACATCAGGGTTTCGAAATAATTTAACCTAAAAATGCAAAAAAACTCGGTTTTTCGGTATATTCGGGATTATATTATATCGAGAATTAATTTTTCTTTACAAAACCCGTTGCGGCATATGAAAGTACTGCTCTTCCCCTACAAAATGCATTTTGAATCTTTCGGATTTTTTATTTCTTCTCGGAGAAATCGTCCGTTAAAATTAATTAGTTTGGCGTTTTCGTTACAACCATACAAAAAAAAAAGTTGATCCGGCAGACGAGAGTAGTATAATTATTAGTAATATTACTACGACGCAAGCAGTGGAAATGGTGCTGACTGGCTAATTTGCACAGTATTTTATTCAACAGTACCATAAAATCTTTTCCTCGCAGGAGCAGTAGCAGTTGCAGTCATTGTTGCGGTAGCGGTAACGGTAGGGGCAGCAGTAGCAGTAGAAGTAGCAGTCGCGGCAGTAACAGCAGTAGCGGTAGCGGTAGTGGTAGCAGTAGCGGCAGCGGAATCGGTTACAGTAACTGTAGCGGCAGCAGTAGCAGTAGCAGTAGGAGTAGCTGGAAAGGTAGCAGTAGCAGCAGGAGTAGGAGTGGGAGTGGAAGTGGGAGTGGAAGTGGAGTAGAAGTGGGAGTAGAAGTAGGAGTAGAAGTAGGAAAAGTTGTAGAAGTAGAACTAAAAGTAGAGGTAAGAGTAGCAGTAGCAGTAGTATTAGAAGAAGCAGTAGCAGTAGCAGTAGCAGTAGCAGTAGCAGTAGCAGTAGCAGTAGCAGTAGCAGTAGCAGTAGCAGTAGCAGTAGCAGTAGCAGTAGCAGTAGCAGTAGCAGTAGCAGTATAGCAGTAGCAGTAGCAGTAGCAGTAGCAGTAGCAGTAGCAGTAGCAGTAGAAGAAGCAGTAAAAGTAGCAGTAATAGGACCAGTAGCAGTAGCAGTAATAGGACCAGTAGCAGTAGACCTAGAAGTATCAGTAGCAACAGCAGTAGCCGCAGCAATAGCAGTCGCAGTAGAAGTAGCAGTAGAAGTACCAGTAGCAGTAGAAGTTTCAACAAAGATCGGAAACAAATTTTGTTGAAAACTCATTTGCAATATGAAGTCATTGATCATTTTATACCTCCGTAACAAAAATTTTTATTTTAAAAGAAATCAACGTGCGGAACACTAATTGTGCAAGTCCGACTTGCATTTGGCCAGTTTTTTTAACTTGAATTTGGAGAAACTACAGCCTTTATGAGTTTTTTCTTTAAATCATTTATTATCCACAAAATATTCATATATCCAACTAATTGTGTTTTGGGATCTTATTGATTTGCTCACTATTAAATCCACAAAGTGGCGTGGAATATCAATGAAGAGAAACATGAATGCCGATAGTTAACTTTTTAAACACACATAGATGGCGTCATTTATAGGGCATACATTTTTAAAAATTAAATCAATAATGAATATCTATTCCTTCTTGCTACGTGCACGCCAATTCCGAAAACATGATTTTGAAAAAAACGAGTTTAAAATTTTCGATACAAAAAAATTGTGAAAAATGATATTCCTGCCGGTAATAATGGTTAAACTGATGTATAGAATGACTCACGCAAACATTCTATTGAGTGTTTACTTAACAGCTACTCGAAGAAATGGTAGAGGAAGCCCTGAAGCCAGCTTAATGCTTCCTAAGGCGGGCTCGAACGTCGGCTCCGTGCTATTGTAATTGCTTGGAAAAAGGCTCGGCAGGTAAACTTAAAGTTTATGTTTCCGAAAAAGGAAAAGAGCCTTGTATTCTACAGATTTTAAGGCGTATTTTAAGCGAAAAAAAAATGCTCAAAAAATTTTCTGTACCAGGATCCCCCTTAGCAGTGTAGGGTATTACAATTCTTAGCACATCATACATTAGTAATTACATTACGTATGCTTTTCAACAAAGACAGAGAGGCACCGTGCAAGATTTGTCACTACAATTCTACTAAATGGAAAGAACTCATGGAATATTTTCGAACTTTCCCTTCGTTAGACGTTAGTCGTCGATTAGACGACCTATCTGACTGTGCTAAAGAGGTTTCTGATCTCATTTCGGCTGGTAGGAAGAAGCTGGCATTTTGCCTACCGACAATGGCGTAAAGATTCTAACGTCAAACATCGTAATAACTTTGTTCCTCTCCGTAACAGTTGCAAAGAAATTATCGACGAAAGCAAGGAGATACACAATCACTGAATTAAAAACCAACTTCTTGCCTACCCCAACATTTTCAGGTCCTTTTGGTCAATTGCTCAGGTCATTAGACAAAATTTCTCTAAAACTACTATACCACTCCTTACACGGCCATATAATACTAGGTAGTAATATCTAATTTTTTGAAATTTGAGCAGGAAATTTAAGAGAATATTGAGCTGCCAGTGGAAATCAGCTGGGCGCGGCAGAATTTATAGTTCGCGTAAATCAACAATGGCAGTAATATTTTTGATATTGTATGTTCCATATCTATTTTATTAACAATTATGTGCTTTGTACATATGTTAGTATGAAATTTTTAATTACTTATTTTGACACATACAAATAACAGGATACGTACCAACTAAACGAATGACTCAAACATAATGAGAAGTAGTCGTTAAGCTTTACAAATGGCGGAGATGAGTTTGGAGTAAAATTTTCATAGTTTTTGAGCTAGTTTTACATGTTATTGTTGCTATTTATTAATATGTTTCTGCAATTTCCTTGTTTACAGCGATGTACCGATTTTAATATAATAACCGATCTTCATAACACCCTGTGTATTACAATACATAATAAAATATTATGTATTATACAATATTTATTCACTATGTGCCTCAAGGCCCCATACTGTGTCCAAATCTCTTTCTCATTTACGTTAACAATCTACTAGAGAGGACCAGGAATCCAATTTGGAGCTTCGCAGAGAATAGTAAACTGTTCGATGGGTGTAATCCGCCTAATTCCTCCCAGAGCGGTGCATACACATCGCGCTAATACTTTACATCCGTATGAAGTTCAGCTTGTTTCTCCTGGTACAACCCTTTTAAAGCAGTTTCTCACCAAGTTCAATTTACAACGATTCAAAACCAACATGAATAGCTTGTTTAGCACACTCAACGCTCCTGTAATGCGATAGGGAATTCCCTGCAGCACCTAGTTCACGAAAAAACAACAAAAATTACACAGGCTCACAAAAAAAAATCTGTTCGAGATGACTGACCCTCCCTACCCCACTATATTTTTGGTTGCTGAACACGATCCCGATGTTGGATTTGCCCCATTACATCACAGTTTCTTTCTAACCTCAAAAAGAGGTCAGAAAAAATCCACGAATTCCACATGTCATGTTACTCAAGGTGGGTACGGATTTCCAGTGATTGAAAATTGTTTCAGATGAGAACCATGCTACGATACAAGCTATCAAAATCAATATTTAGCTATTTCGAGTCCATAGGAATACAGATGAAAACATATTTCAATACAGATTTCCAATTTCTGCTAACCCATGGTGTAAAATGATATGAGCGATTTCTGGATTTCTGAGATCAGGAAACTGTGACCCTTCAGATGAAGCTGAATTTCTCTATCTTCTTCAGCGATTTGAATTGCATTGGAATGGAGATGAAAATATGTCGAATTATACCATGTTAATCACTGATATTCCGTATCAGCGTTGTGGAAAAAGATATGTGCAATTTTTTGGTTTTCTACAAGTTTCGTGACAATTCACCGCCTAATTCATCATATTCTCTATTGAGTCAGGGTTCAGTGACTCTAAATATGTCGGAACAGTGATAGTCAGAGTGACCGTTCTCAGTTTCTGTACACCCAACATCGGGATCGTATTCAGCGGCCTAAAATACAGGGGGTTAGGGGGGTCAGTCATCTCGGACAAAACTTTTTTTTGTGTGCCTGCGTTATTAATTAATTAGAAATTTTATTTCATTTAAAACAAATGGCGCCGATAAAAAATAAAGCAACAAGATTAATACACAATATTTTATTTTTAAGCAACATTTCATAATTTTACAATAATATATAAGTATTTTATTTATGCACGTTTGATATTTTTCTCGAAACATCATTTAATTGATAAATATATTGCAGTTTCACGAAAAAATAACCGCATATAAGCTTCGTATAACAAAAATAATATGTTGATTATTTTTTTAATAATATGGAATTAGTATTAGTTTTTGTTCCCAAGCAGCATGATTCGATCTTACATATACAATTTTTAAAAATTTAGGCAATATTATTAAGTAATCGTTTCTAATAAATTTTTCAAGTCGTATTACATTATTACCTTACTTGTAACTTCCTTTTTCCATACCGCAGTCCACAAAGACCACTTATTATTGATACCAAGGCTCCGCTTTTATATTTAAACACCATCCAACATTAACAGTGGACTGAACACGGTATCCCGAGCTGAATCAAATAAAAATATGAGATAATTTCAAAATTTTAATTGATTTTGATTCTAGCAGGTATTAGGAATATTTCAAGCCATTATAGAAAAAAAATCAGCTTGGCGCTTTTTTTTAAAGCAAAAAAAACATTTTTTAATATTTTCACAAAACTTAAAAAAAAAATGAATAAATTCCACTGAGGCTAGTTTATATGAGTTTCGTATTGAGACAAATCCGAAATTGTTTTTCTCAGCCTATATTAAAAAATTATTATGTCTGATGACTTCTATGAAAAACATTTTTTTTAAATATTGTATAACCCATACTAAAAGCGACATCTAATTCAGCTCAAAGTAAAAATAAGAACACTACGCCTATAATCGTTTGTATTAATACAATATGTTACGTACGTCATTAAGGGTTAAAAAAGTAAAATATCGTCTATAGTAAAAAAATACTCCTACCACTCAACTCCCTCGCCGTAAAGTAAATACTGATTTAGTTTCTTACGCTATACTAGAACAATAATATAACATTTGTTTATTTGATCCTAAGATACACGCAATTTTTACCATGTATTGGAGTTTTTGCTCACGAACCAATAAAGGACTGGCATACTTCAGTTACCACGAATGATCATTTAATTATACCTAATAGAGCAGAAATTAAACAACGATATATTTACAAGAAACGTCTGAATTTTTTCTAAATTTATACTTCAACAAGTTACATATCACAACATATAACGTGCTATTAAAATTAACGATTAAAAGTGACAACACCGGCACACATTCCCAAGTTTAATTCTGGTTTTTAGCGGCGCAGTACGGAGTCCGGATACTGTAATTTGTTTGCATAAGACAGCGTTGAAATTTTCTCCAATGTATTCTCCTTTTCCTTATCTCACTCATTGTAAATTCTGGATCACTGATTTCGCCGGAAACGATGTTTAAACGACATACTTTGCCTATTATTTTTTATGTCTGGAGTTGATACATACAATTACATCTCACCGCTATTTTCAGAAATAATTATTTGTAAACAGAATAAAAGTTTAGTAATAGTTGCGTCAATTAATACAGTTTATGTATCAAAGGATGTAATAATTAAGGTAATAAGTTTACTAGACTTAATTTAAAAACTTGCTTATTTTAAGCCAAATTATACATTTTAATATCAAAGCAAACTTGTCATCAAACCCTGTTTTTTTGGTAATATCTCAAGAAAATATTTAAAAAATAATATTAGTTCAACATATTCCATTTACTAAAAATTTATAAATGTATAAATTAATTCTCGGCGCAATCCTTTGATCGGCTACAGAACCTAATCAAAGTGAAATTTCTTTCCTACCTTACACTCATTTTACAGTGACATTTTTTAAGCTTTAAAACGAGGTATATTACTCGATTCTCTATTAACATATCCTGAAAAACTAGTTGTAAACGCGATGTCGTTCGAAAAGCAATATTTGTGCGCATTACTTTCTATTCGCATCTCAACTTAAAACATCTAATTTGTACAGATTTGAACGTAAACGCTATACCGTACAGCACATGTGGACCTAACAGTTTTGAGAGAAAAATCTCAACCTAAAGAGTTGAAGACGAGTAGTTGAAGCAAATTTGGGATCACTATCCTTGCCAAAGTCAACTGAAACTTGTGAACACACTTATAATGACTCAAAAAACTATTTTCCGACTTAAAATTCTACACAGGAAATCTTCTTAAATTTGGACTAAGAAATTTTCCTATGCAGCGTATTTCCTAAAGTTGGCCACTTCCGATGACAATCTTCTTTTTATCGGTTTTACCTTCCTGTGTGCATAAGGATGGATGTAGTAATCTCCGTCAACGTTGTCCAAGTACCAAAACATACATTTGTATTTCACGGCATCTACTCCTATCTTTATGACGTTAACTGGCTCATTCTCAATTCGTTATTTGAAGAGATCTAGAGATGACTAGCTTAATTCGTTATATCAATATAACCATCATTTTTTGAAGCTAGATTTAGCGACTCACCGTACGACAGCCTCTGGGGTCGGAACCACAGCTAGATTTATATATATATATATATATATATATATATATATATATATATATATATATATATATATATATATATATATGTATGTATATATATATATATATATATATATATATATATATATATATATATATATATGTTAGCTTCGAGCGGTAGCAGCAGCAAGATCACAGTATTGAGTAGCAGCAGAAGCAAGATTACTTGAAAATGCCAAATGAGATTTTGGCGAAACGTCGTGCAAATTCTTTGTTAGACGAACGGATTGAAACCCGGAATTTTTAAATAAAGATATCGTAAAAATAGAGCTCCGAGCGTGAAATGAGTTTCCTAGTTTCTCCTGGTTGGTGAAATCAGCCACCATGAACCACTGCGAAGTAAGACGGTACAGCCAACGAACTTTAACAGGTACGGAGTTACATCAGTGGGGCTTAAATCGTTCCTATATCCTATGCAATAACAGAATCATCGAGGGGAGATGGCTCAACACCCCATCTTTAACTCGGAAAACCTGTTATAACGAAGAACAATGAGGTAAAAGCTCCTAACAACCCATCTCGATCAGACAGAGGCAATGGACATGGTGGAGGAATTGTAGGACGGATGCCCCTAGCAATGAGCAAGGACGCTTCGAGTGGACTGACAGACTCAGGGATGACTTGTATGATTGTTACTAAGAGTCGGAGTCGACACATAGAGGGCCCGTATACATTCCTTTTGGTGCGAAAAACATCCAGAACATCAAAACATCGCGGTCCAAAGGCTACGAGATTACGTAGCATATCTTCGCAAATCTGACTACGTTCAAAGGCCTCGAGAACAGCCTGAGGCAGTGGTTCAGCAAGTAAACCACCCCGTGGAAGACATTCTTCTGATCAACGATGTTGTACTTCACGAGTAAAAGATCAAAATACGTGGAAAAGTATATATAAAGCCACAAGATATAAGAAATGTTAACGAACATCTTGGAATTGAACTTCCAAAGTTGGTATATAAGGACCGAAAATCAATTTACACCTTTATATAATATAATAATACATTCTTTGTTAAGAATATTTTTTTAATTACCTTTTTGAAAATATTTTCTTGCATAATTTTTAACATTTGCTCACGCAAGCATTTTTTATGACAAAGATTCATACATTATTTTTATATTAAGTTTTTATCACCACATTGACAACCTTTAATAGTTTTTTATTAACACTAAAATACTTACATCTATTTCTAAGTTACAGAAATACAAATAAAAACAAATTCTGCGGCAAAATTAAAAAAATATATGGTCTAAGTCTAGAAGTACAGACAGAAAACATCTCAACTCCTAAAAGATATTCCGTTATAAATAAACATCCTCAAAAAAAGTCGGGCTTCCTGATGGGGCACATTGTGTCCAACATACAACTCTTGAACTACGTCGGTCTTCCCTATTTTCAAGCAATTTTTGACACCAATTCATTCAAATATTTTACTTTATAACAAAAAACAGTCAATTGACCAATTTAAAAAATACATACACATTTAGTTATAATAGTGCAGTCAATTAAATTCAATTAATTGTCCGTTCACACAACAATTAAACTCACTTGGTTTAGTTTAATGTTAAACAAATTTTATTAGGAGACCAAAAGTTAGTTGGAGATATGGCAACGCGGTTGGTCGTTAGATTGGCATTAGAAAGTACTCTGAACTCTCTTTACATTCGAGTGGGTACTGATTAGATAACAACGTCATTCTATATTATTCATTGCGGTTTAGTCCGGGGCGTCAGTGTTTTCAAAACGAGATATTATCCTTATCGTTTAATTAAAACGGTAAACAAGATATTACTAATACCAAATGATGATGCTGATATATAAAAAATCTTACCGCCCTTCTGGATCTGAAACTAGCTAAAACAACCTTTCATCTTTCTCCAGGTCAGAAACAATTTTTGCTGATTTCAAAAATCACATATATGTACCTGGAATTTTGAAATCGATATCTCATTTTACTCGGGCGTTATCGCGGCAATAGGCAGGGCAGAGGTTCCGCAGAAATAAGAGAAATATATGATGAATTAATTTACACTTTTCTCGAACACGATTAATACCAAATTAAGGAATTTAATGGTGTATTTACACACATCCGCATAAGTCAATTAGATACCAAATAAAATCAAAAAGCTTTAACGCAATTAGAGCCCCGGAGGTGGGGGAGAAGAGGCATGAATGATCTATTGCCAAATTGGTGGAGGTAGCGACCAATGTCAGTATTAAGGTGGTTGGGATGTTGAGATATTTCGATCGACTCTCGAAACTTCCTAGAATAGAAAAAGGAATTTCTGTCAAGGATCTTTGATTGGCCTAGTTTCATTTTATCCTGGCATATTGCCCTTTAGTGTTAGTACATATTTTTCTACATTTTTTCTAGCACACAGGTTTCAACATCCCTTTTACAGTCATGTTTTCTAAGTTGCTACGAGCTTGAAAATTGAAATTTTTTGATGGGACCGGAGATAAATCAAAGTTTAAAATAGAATGATCCCAACAAAAAAAAAATTGTTAGGATCTATGGAACAGGTTTTAGACAATCGAGTTGAGAAAGAAGGCGGACATTGCCGGACGGGGCACCAAGCGGAGACGGATAGAGCCTCCTTAAACTGTAGAACTTGCTCCCTCATATTTCCAGATACGTGGATACGATTTTTAGGGGGAAAAGTCCTCTAATGACAAAGTCATCAAAGTTGATTAAGAATGGATGCGTTTGCATCCACCAGATTTGTTTTTCCAGGAATGATACCAACGGTATTTTCAAAAGGAGGGAGATTATAAATGATCTGATCTAATTTCAGTATCGTTTGTTAGTTTCCGTATAATTACTGAATAATAATTTAAATTTGAACTTCTTTTATATATGCTAACTATATATTTAGTTGTAGTAATTGTGTGCTTTATTAAAACAAGAATATACAGGGTGCCCTAATTAAAAAAATATATATTGAGTTTACGCGATCCAAAATTAGCACTGGACTCAAGAAACGGCTATTGAAAACGATGAATTAGGATTTGGTTGAATGTAAGTGTTGCCAGATTTCTAGAATTTACAATATTCAATGGTTCACCGGCTTTCACTATAGTATTAAATATCTAATCTAATGAAATAAAATTACCTTGCATAATTTTAGCTAATTCAGAAGAAAGTAAATAACTTTATATTTATAAAAAACAACAAAATACTTTTTAAATGTGTACTTTAATAAATTATGTGTAACCACATTTTTAAAATTAATAAATGTATGTGGCAACCCCGGTACGCATTCTCAACAAGTTTTACTAGCAGACCACGTGTGATCGTTCCGGTTCTTAGCGGTGCTACATGGACGCAGAATACGGTAATTCTTTTGCATAAGATACTGTTGAAATTTTGTGTTTGCCACTTGTCTTTACCGTACTCGTAGTTTCTAATGGATCATTGATTTGGCGGAAAACGATATTATGAATGACATACTCTGTCTATTCTGTTTTGTGTCTAGGATTTGGCAACTTGGTGGGAGAAGAGAACTGTTTGACGTATTATTGCATTAAATACTGAACATGAACAATTTACTTTGTTAATTTATCCTTTTATTGTTAAATTTCTACGTGACTGCAGTTTCAAGCTTTAAATCATCACATTAATTATGGATTAATATGAATTTTAAATGTTTATTTATACTTTCTGTTAATTATTAAATAATACCTTGAAAATATTTTTTGTTATTGGTAAAGTTCAACTTTAAACAAATTCAACCAGGGCAACATAAACTTGTGAAAGTAATCAGCGTGGAATTGTGAAAGTAAAACATTTCCTTGCAAAACTTTTTTATTGTTAGCGGTACCATAAGCTTGAGGTCATAGTCCAGAAGCGTACCAACAGAATGGTATAATATAAAATAATTAAATATTTTTTAATTTTAAAAAGGGTATGGTCTTCGTTATAAAAGGGTTGAAATCATAAACCAATTTTAAGTATAAGTATAAGAGATGGAGAGGAGGTTGGAGATTGGAACATGCTACACTGAAAGTGAAGGAATACCAAAATTATATCATTTTCCTATTATTTTTACTTTTAACTACAATTGCTGATACAAACGACTGGCATGTGATTCAAAGGGTTGCCCCAAAGAGGTTTTTAATGATATTTTATTACGGTACCTAATAATAAGATATTAATCAAAAAAATAGGTCGAAAATGTTAAAATTTACGTCCTGATCGCACCGTAGATAGATTAAGAGTATTCTTTTTTTCTATAAATAAACTTACATGATACACAGCGTGTCCCAAATTAAACAGGACTTAAAATAAAAACAAAAACTTATTATTTTGGCAAAATTCATTTATTTTATTCAAACTAGTCCCCTTCGGACTCGATACAGCGATTTTTACATTCAATAGGCATGTTGAATGAGTTTTTTAGCTCAACATCTGAGATGTCCTTTATTATCCGGGTCGAAGCCTTTCGGATATTTTCAATGACTTCAATGCGTAACGCTTTCCTGTCATTGACCAATATAATTTTGGGAATAGACAGAAGTCGCATGGAGCTAAATCAGGTGAATATGATAAATGGTTGATGGTTTAAAATGCCGTTTTTGGTCAAAAAATCAGTAATAAGAGTCAAACCATGAGATGGCGCTTTATCATGTGACAGTCGCCAGCATCCACTTTCACGATATTGTGACCGCACACACAACATTAACCATTTAGCCAAGTGAAACTAATTCCTCGTGCACTATGCCCTCCGAATAGTAGAAACAAATCAATATTGTTTTCACTTTTGACTTCCCCAAACTACCTTTTTTCGGATTTCCTTTGCTTGGAACCGTTGAGTAAAACATACTGTCACTTTAGACGCAATATCTCAACTTCTATTCATCAGACTGTTATGAAAATTAGACATAACATCAGTGAAAAACATATATATCTAACACATATTACATCCGATAATCCACCTCCACTAATCTTGGCTATTTTAAAAAAAGTCCTATTTACTTTGAGACACACCGTGTAGAAGTATGTCCCGAAATTCAAAGTCGCAACACGAACTTGAAATTTCATTCGTTTGTTTGATATTTCTGATAATGTAAAATAAAGGTTATGAATATTTAATTTCTAAGCTACGATCGACAGAGGAAAGAGATAACGATTTTATCGGGCAATATATCAGTAACATACAACAATTTGTATATTTGCTGATGTAGGCCCATTAAAGAAAACATATGTGCTCTCAACTTGCCTAACAATTGTGGCTGTGTCCTTGCTAAGAATTCCTCTACCAAACTGTGGCTCGAACGCCCCCCGGGCAGGTATATTTTCAATATCTGCCAGAGATACAAATTTTTGTCTCCTACGGACTAACGCTATAAGCTTGCTTAGCACTATAGAGTTCAGTTTTGTTGATTTTTTTTCTTAAATTAAAATTTTTCAACCCTTTTATCATTTTTAGATAGATTTTTAGTTAAATTATGAACTTAAATTGCAAACTACATTAAATAATATATAAAATATATTTATTGAAGAGCCAGTAAGATACAACAATTCACAATCTCTGGCTAGTTTTGAAAGAATACCTGCTCTCTCTCGAGTTAGTTACAATTATCGTTAAACAGCGCGATTTTTGAAGGATTCTTAAGGTAATCTGGACTTCGGTCAATTTTATTAGTTAATATTGGCTTTTAATACCTGGCGTAAAATACTAATAATTGCTCTACCTAGCGGTAATTGTTGGAAACTAGCTAAAGAGTTTCTTAATCGGTCTGTGGCGTTAAACAGCCCCCTATAGGGGGATGGTACAGGTATATCTTCAAAAGTAGGCTTGCAGCAACAAGGGGTACAAATTGTTGTATCTTAATGATTCTTTGAGTTAGTAATGCGATAAGTAGTTTGAGTGTTGTTCTCTTTTCTGCGGATCCTAGCTAGGCTGATGGGCCATGACCTGACCAAACGTATCTCGAGATGGTTCGACAGTTAAAAGAACAATAAATAACTGTTGAAATTTGGACTCAGTTTTAAGAGTTGCTATTCATTTTTATCAATTTTATGTCTTAACTAGCTTAGCAGCGCCATCTTCCGGTAACCATCGAAATCAATTTTCTTGATATACACTAAATTTTATTAAAAACCTATACAAATTTTTCCAATTTTTTAATTTCAAGTAGATAGTAGCAAAATTTTGGTTACTTTGGGTACTAACTAACTAATATTTTTATTAATTTTTTTTATTAATAATCTCTACAGTTCCACAATAAACTAATTGTATTGGGAGACCATAAACAAGTATAAGTATTATCAAAAATACAGTTATGAAAGTAACTTGTGCTGTATGGCAAACTCACAATCACTGATAACGGTAAACCCACATTGGTGTCTCTTTATAGTTCAGGCGCCTATGTTCATAATGCCACCTAAAAACCAACTGAGATACTTGTTTGACAATATACAAGCTGCTGATAATATCTAGAAAAATGAAAATGTTCCAAATAAGGTTGATTTTGCCCATATCCTGAGCATATCAAGTGAATTCATTTATATATTTTATTCGCATTCATTTTTAGCATCTAACCTCTATTTTTTAAAATAATAAAATAAAATATAAGGGGTACAAATTAATTCGGTTCATTTTTTGCTCTATTAAAATATTGATTTAGTTACAAGTAGAAAACAACTCAATAAAGGAAAATATTCCCATTTATTCCCCACACCTTACGTCCACTTTGCAGGGCGCTGGCTAATTTCTCTTTTGAAGAAGTTGGTAGTTATGCGTTTGTTTGACTTTGAAACCGCGCCACGTTTAGAGAATACGTCCCGTGAGAGAGAACTCTACATTCTGAAGAAAAGATAAAATCCCGCGTAGTTTTTGGCGAGTGTCATCTGCACTGTTCAGAACGTTGACGATCTGAAAGATCAAAGCTACCGCTTTGAAATCGCTGGTTTAATCTTTTGCTGGGATATAATAAATCATCCGTGTGGCTACAGACGCGCTTTTTGCATTTGAAATGTAGTGCTTCAATCCTGCTGGTCGAACTACATCGTTTTTTTGACTTTATGTAAATAGTATTATCGTTTGAAGTGGTAATTTTATTTTTTTACGATTGGGACTTCCACTATAAAAGCGACGGAAAATGGTGTGAATTTAAAACTGCATTTTGATATACTTATTTCAGAGGTGTCGAATTAATTTGTACGCTTAACGGAATCGACTAGTTCGAAGAAGTATGAGTAATTTAAAACTTTATCAACGAAGGAACCTCATTTAATAAAAAATACCAATAACATTTCTTCGTTTATAAGGGGATCAAAAAAAGATAACAATTTTTGATAATACTAGTAAATATTTATAAAATTTATCGACTTCTACCCTTTTCACCCCCTTCTCCTGAAGCGATATTGCTCAAAACCTATAGGTTCCATCTTTGCTTTAAGCCTACCAAATCTGAAACGAACTCATATAGAGTTATTGTAGTAAAAAACAAGGAAGCAGAGCAACAGATCGCTGAAAATGAGGGACTATACTTTTCCCGATGTAAGGACCCTGATAGGGGGAGGAGACGCAAAAATCTCGTAAGGTGAATTTCTTAAGAATACAATACTTCCCTTTATCAAGAGAAGTAAATGATTGGTGAAGTACACGTCGAAATATACACGTAAATAATTTGGGCAAAAATTGCAAAGCTTAGCAAAAAATGAAATAAAGTTACACTTAAATCTAAATCTTATTAAAAATATTGGTGTTATTTTTTTATAACTATTACCCTACCAATTTTAGCTTTAATTTTTAAGACAGATTTACAATAAAACCCAAATAAAAAACAAAGTATTCTTATTTTGAATATACTTAACAATAGCTCTTACAATCATAGTTATTCAATCATTTTCGATATCAAAAAATATTTCTTTAGCGCCTTTTAAACAATTTAATTATTCTCAGACTAAAGAAATATCTATTTTTATATATCGAGAGAATGGCTTTGGTTTAGGGCTGGTGTTTCAGACAATGAGAGGGAAAGAACGCGTTTTCTATTCAATTTTGAAAATTACTCGAATTTTAAAGCTGTCATTAACGTCAAGCAGACATTGTTCTTATTTGTCCCCGGAAATTAACAGTAAAGTGCGAAGCGAAGATTTCCGGTAACAATTCGGCAAACATGTAATTAGCAAATTCCCAAAATATAGTACGTAAACAAACAAAATTAAATAAAATTTTACTGTCTGTGCAAGTCATAAACTTAAGAAGAAACTATTAAACAAAGCTTAATGTGGAAAACATTCAGTATTAATACACGTATTCCGTAGTATTTAACACAATTTAGGTATATACGTATATATATATATATATATATATATATATATATATATATATATATATATATATATATATATATATATATATATATATTAGGGTGTTTCATTATTAGGCAATTTTTTTTTTCATCTAATATACCAGAAAATCTCATAGTTTTTATAGAAAATAAAAAATATTGCCGCCGGGTAAAAGGTTTCAAGTCGAACAGTGGCTTAGCTCTTTCAAAAATTCGATTTGCCATCTAAATAACACAGAAAAAAATTTTTCTTTGTTTTAATTGAATTTTTCACTGTTAAAAAAAATTTTTTTGAAAAATCCTTCTTACAGCTTTTGAAGGAAATTAAATTCTCTACAAAAATGTCCTTGAGGTCGAAACCGTACAACCAGTTGTCTCGGAGTTATAGCCCGTCAAACATGAACATTTTTTAAAAATAGACATTAAATTCCATTTAATCACCAGTTTATTACTTTTACATAAATAATTAAAATATATTTTACATTTTAGAGTATTGAAATTTATAATTTAACTATTGATTCGTTTTTAATCCAGCAATCAAATTATTGTTATTATTAATTAATTATAACTACTGTGAAATAATAACACTCATGTACGGAAATCATATTTTCACGCAAGTTCATACAGTTTCACTAGTTTGATATTTTATTGAGATTGGCGCTGTTTCCTATTTTTATCGATCTCTGCGTTTTCGATCTATGATAGCTGTCTATCTTTCATTTTTTGGCTGGTTTGCATCGATTGGCACTAAATATAGATCAACATTAATTAACCTCAATGATTTTTAAAAAATTTAATGTCTATTTTTAAAAATGTTCATGTTTGATGGGCTATAACTCCGAGACAACTGGTTATACGGTTTCGACCTCAAGGACATTTTTGTAGAGAATTTAATTTCCTTCAAAAGCTATAAGAACGATTTTTCGAAAAAATTTTTTTTAGCAGTGAAAAATTCAATTAAAACAAAGAAAAATTTTTTTTCTGTGTTATTTAGATGGCAAATCGAATTTTTGAAAGAGCTAAGCCACTGTTCGACTTGAAACCTTTTACCCGGCGGCAATATTTTTTATTTTAAAAATGAAACACCCTAATATATATATATATATATATATATATATATATATATATATATATATATATATATATACAGGGTGCCCCATATGTATGGAATAATGATTCCACAGCATTTCTTAATCAGTGTATCAAAAATTTTTTTAAATAAAAGTTATAGGGTGTTATACGGGTCCAGCTGATCGTTGATATTGCTGTCGGGATACATATATTTGTAAGATTAATTCTATACTTGCAACGAAATAGGTTAGTGTAAAATTACAAGCAAATAGGAAGTCAAAATTAAACTAGGGCGTCTTTAGCAAAATTTTGCTTAATTTTGTGTGTTTATATATTATATTTTGTATATTAAGTATTAATTACATATTGCCTATATATCATGCGTTTTTTGTTTAGAGTGATCAGCGGAGATGTCTACCAATTATCGGTAGGTTCTAACTCTTTTAGATTAAGAAATGATTTTATTTTGTAATTTTGATTGCTTTATAAAGCATGACCACCTATTTCTGTTTGTCTGTTCGTCGGTCCCTTAGCACGATGACCCTCGGTCGAAATGAGAAATGAGTAATATCTCTTCAGAGAAAGAAAGTGAAAGGGATGGGAGCCTATATATTTTTATGGTTTTAAGAACAATATGGTAATTTTTCGTTGAGATAATTAGCATAATTTAGGCGTAATTATTTATAGTAACACTTGAAAAAGGTTAAAGGGATGAGGGAGAAAGTTATAGGAATTGCTTCATATATGTCGCATTATATGTTCTTTTCAGGGTTCTCGTAGAATACGTATATTAAGTTATTTTTTGCTGGTTTTAATTATAACAGTAAAAGGCGTGAAACGGGTGTTAAATATTGCATTGTTTTAATAGTATTACGAACATTTGTTTTTGGTTAAAGTAATTGAATAATTTTAAGCAGATTATTTATAATAAACTACCAGTGTACAAGTATGAAATGAGGATTTTTTTTCTAAAAAAACATAAATTCGGAAGAATGATAAAAAGTGCTTTATTCAAAGTATGCTCCATCGTTTGTTATACATTTTTCCCATCTTTTGGGCAATTTGTGAATACCAAGCCAGTAAAAATCTTCCCCTTTTGCTGCGAACCATTCAGCGAGCCATTTTTTCACATCTTCGTACGAACCAAAGAGCTGCTCAGCAAGTGCGTGACCCATCGATACAAATAAGTGGTAATCGGAAGGAGCCAAGTCTGGTGAGTAAGCCGCATAGGGTAGAACTTCCCAGCTGAGTGCTTCCAACGTGTCGCGAACTGGTTTTGCCGTATGCGATGGAGCATTGTCATGACGAAAAATGACTTTGTGTTGCCTCTTTGGGAATTCTGGCCTATTTCATTCGGTTCAAATGGGTCAATTGTTGTTGGTAACGTTTAGTATTAACCGTTTCCCCAGGTTTTAACAGCTCATAATAGACCACGCCCCTATGGTCCCACCAAACACAGAGTATCGTCTTTCTGCCAAAGCGATTCGGTCTTGCGGTCGATGTGGATGGTGCGCCTGCGTCTACCCATGATTTTTTGCGCTTAGGATCCTCAAAATAAATCCACTTTTCATCCCCTGTCACTATACGATGCAAAAACGACTTCCTTTTGTACCGAACGAACAAAATGTCACACATGTTTTTGCGCTTTTCGATTTGCCTGTCGTTCAACTCATGTGGTACCCATCTACCGGTCTTCTGAATCTTTCCCATCTCTCGTAGCCGATTGGAAACAGCTTGTTGACTAACGTCCAATTGCTCGGCGAGTTGTTTTTGTGTTTGCGAATCATCTTCGTCCAACAATGCTTGCAATTCCACATCTTCGTATTTTTTTGGCGGTTTTCCACGTTCCTTGTCTGCAATATCGAAGTCGCCACTTTTGAAACGCCGAAACCATCGTTCACACGTATCTTGCGATGGAGCATGTTCACCATAAGCGTCTCGAAGTAATCGGTATGATTCAACAGCAGTTTTCTTCAAATGAAAACAAAAAATTAATGCTGTCCGCAAATGCTCTTTGTTCGGTATAAATTTCGACATATTGAACACAACACTATGCACACACTTTTCCAATTTATCACCCGTGCGTGTCTGATACTTGTTGATGACACAACAAAATGGCGCAGTGTCAAATCTTTATAGCACAAACTGCATTGGTGCACCAACTGTTGTCTGAAATCCGCATTTCATACTTGTACACCTGCTAAATATGGGGTTAAAGAGGTTGGAGAGAAGGTTAAGAGTTTGCTTAGAATATATCGTGGTATGTCCTTTTAAAGTTCTTGGAGTAGAAAAAAGTAAAAATTAATTAAGTTTTCAGTGCTTCTAATTCTTTTAATAATATTTCCACATAAAGTGGATTATATTATGTTATTATTTGGTGCTGGATGGTCAAATTTAGTGTTTATCTTAGCACTGCATATTTGTAAGTAAATTTACCAATTTTTTAAAGTGCGATCTCTGATTATTTCCGTTCTTTATCCCTCTCTCAATTAAAGAAATACCGGCCCTAAAGAACATACTATATGTTATTAATAATTTTTATTCATAATAACATTTTAAAGTTGGTATCATAAAGAATCGGGATGAGAATTTCTTAATAAAAAACGTCTGGTTTTCCTGCTGACCTTAAAATGTAGTAATAATTTTCTTTTAATAGAATATATAATATATTTTTAGAAAAAAAATATTTTATATGCAAATACACAGGTAAATAGTCTTAAAGTCTTAAATATAGTTTCAGTGGTGTTGTTTTTGGTTCAGGTATAACAATCCATCATTAAAAAACAATATCAACTACGAAGATTGGATAAAATATATTTTTTTATTCTTATATAAGTGTGGTAGAACCCTGACACAAGCGCTATCTAGCGGTAATTGTTAGCAATTGGCTGAAAAATTGATCTGTCGGTCCATGGCCTTAAACAGCCCCCGAGAGAGGGCAGCCAGACATACAAATTATTGTATCTTACTTAATCCATTACTCAGTAATGGTTTTGTTATAATTGTATGTAATTCGTTTCTGTTGTTCATGGATATGTCATAAGTAATTGTGTTTATATAGGTACCCATAGGGTGAAAAGTCCCGACACTTTTGAAGAAAAAACAATGTTCTAGCGAAAAATCGAACTCAGTTTTCTTCAACAGCGATACACTTATCCCAGCGATCTTCCAACATTTTTTTTTCGCTAAATGCAGTCTTTTTTTTCTTGATTTCACGATTCCAATGGTCGAATAAATCAACATAATAGTCTCCGATGATTGTTCACTCCTTCTCAAGATAGTCGATCAATGTTATTGCATGCGCATCCAAAAAAATACTTTTCCAGCTAATGTTTATGATTTTTTAACGTTTTGGTCGGCTTTAATACGATTTCAGCTAGTCTGCGGACTGCCTTGTACGTAACAATGTGCAAAACATGGAAGCACCACTACACCCCTGAACTCAGGCGTGTAGTGGTACATAGTCTGTCCGGAAAGTAATGTCACCAAGTCAATTAAAAAAAAATTATTGACCAGATCCACTAAACTTCTTCAAAATAGTCTCTTCCTGCGTCGATACAGTTTTGCTGGCGCGATTTCCAAGCTACGAAGGCGTCCTAGAAGGCCTGTTCAGAAATTGCTTTTAAAGCCGTTGTACAACCTGCTTCCACGTCGTCAATTGTTCTGAAATCATATTCTTTCAGGAGGGATTTCAAGCAGGGAAACAAAAAAAATCTGGGGGAGTCACGTCGGAACTGTAGAGTGGCTGGGGCAATGTTGCCATGTTAAATCTGGCCAGGTAGCTTGTCACGAAAGGCGGTGTGGGTTCACGCGTTGTCATGGTGAAGTTTCCAACCGCTACTGAAGTCTGGCCTGACACGCCGGATCCTTGTTTTCAGTTTCTTTCACATGAGTCACATTTTCTTCGCTTGAGGAGGACCGGCGTCCAGCACGGGCTTCGTCGTCGACCTCTTCACGGTTTTCTAGAAACATCTTGTGCCATCTGTAGACTTGCCCTTGTGAGAAACACTCATCCCCTAAGGCCTGCGGAACCATTGGAAAAATTTCCACTGCGGACTTCCCGAGTTTCACACAAAACTTTATCGCTTATCTCTGTTCCAGTGAGCGATGCATCGCGACCTGTACGAGAGACGAAGCAGAGGTCCACTTACTCAAGGGTAATCCCCTCCACTAATTGTAACAATCCCCTCATCATTAAACACATTTTTGAATCCCCTGAACATCATCAAAGCAGAACCGATCGCGGAATTCCCCATCATCTAAGTCAAATACTCTCAGCTGACCAAATTCAGACAAACATCAACAAAATCAACGCCTACCTCAAGGAAATTAATCTGTATAATACAATTTAAGCCACTCTACGGGGCAGTCGATGCGCCCGGAACCATAAACACTAACTAACATAAAATTCTTTTTGTTGTTTGTGTAGCAACACTAAAACAGCTATAACTCGTAAACTAATAAACAAAATATCATGAAAATTTTACACGAATCTTCTGAGAGTTGATACTAACTGAAAATCAAATGGGTTTTTTTGTTTGTACTGCCACTTCTTGGAAAGTCTCGAGACTTTTCACCGCATAAATATTGTGTACATATCTTAAAAATTATTTAGAATTTGTTTTTTCTCTTTTACGTAAAATTATAGTCAAGTGGATAATTGTAATCCCGATCTTGTTTGAAGAATTTATAATTAATATTAATTTTATTCAAATTTCATCCCGATTTCTTAATTATTTTTAAATATAATTGTGTTGCTGGCAGTGATTCAAATGTTCCTTAAAACTTCTCAATTTTTATCTTTTAAATAATCCTTTTTTAATACCCTTTTTTTATTTCAAGGATAAATTACAAAATGCCTTCTTTATAGACTTTCAAAGCTCATTAAAAACAATACAATAAATGTAAAAAAAAAAATTCATTAAAGCAGGCCATTCACTAACCAGCATGATTGGCAAGATGTTGCTCAACCTTGTGAGCTAGTAATTGGCTAGAGACCTCTCATATTTTATCATTGAACTTTTCTGAATAAGAATAATCTACAGTTACTAATTTTAGTTTGTAGAAAAAATAAGAATATTGTATGTTTCTGGTAATTAAAAGACACATTGATGTTGATATAAATAGCAAGATGTGACCTGACTCGAAAATTGTTATTTCGTAAATTTTTACAGTTAGTTTAGGTTATAAGATCAAGCCTCAGTTGTGTTATTCATATGCCAGGAATTCTAAAACACGTAGTTCAAAAAGAAGGGAACTAATTTTTTAAAAATACACGCGCTATTGCGATTTACGAGGATGGTTCGAAAAGTTTTCGGTCTAACAAAGGAAACAAACGATTCAATAGATTTTTTTATTTTCTACATAATCACGTTGCAAATTAGTATATTTAGTGCAGGGCTGTCAAGGTCATGTGCAGTTCGAGCCAATTTCGGAGGTAACGCCTCCCGCTGCCCCCACCACTGCTGCTGCCGCCGTTCGCGCAGTATCAGGACCGACTATGAGAGACATAGGAGGAGCACATTGTGTTTGGTAAGCGGCCGAGCCGCGATCGGCGGCTCAGCCGCTTAACGTCTAGCAGTGGTGGGGGCAGCGGGAGGCGTTACCTCCGAAATTGGCTCGAACTGTGCATGACCTTGACAGCCATGATTTAATCCAACAGGTTTCCAACTTTTTAAAACCCTCATTATAATAAGATTGATCCAACTCTGCAGAATAAGCTTTCGCCTCAGTTTGAACTTCATCATTCGAAATGAATCTTCGTCCAGCCAGCCATTTTTTTCAGGTTTAGAAGCAAGAAGAAATCGCTCGGAGCCAAATTTGGCGAACACGGTGAATGTGCAAACACTTTGAAGCGAAGGTCATGCAGTTTTGCAGCAACAATCTGAGACGAGTGCGAAGGCACCTTATCATGATGACAAAGCGCTTTCGGTTTCGAAAGATGTGGACGCTTCGCCTGGTAATGGTTCTACCGTTCCTCAGATAACCTGTGAGCACAACACCATGGGAATCTCAAAAAACCGTAGCTATGACTTTTACTGCAAACGCAATCATTTTTGGTGTCTCAGGCGCACTTCCACATGCTCTCACCCGCGGTTTTCTACTGCTTCGTCGTCTCTGGCATGTAATGATGAATTCATATTTCATCTACTATTATGAAACGTCGAAGAATTATGTTCAAACAAGTCTGAACACTCCTGGGAAATATTCGTTCGAATAAGTTTTTGGTGGACGCTAATGATGTTGGACACGGCCTAGCGAAATGTTTACCATGTCAATGAGCTCGCGTATCTTCAGCCGGTGATCATTTAGTACGCCATGATCAATTTTTTTCATAATCTCGTCAGTTGTAGAGGTTTTTGCTTCAATTTGATCCATTTTTTAGAAAATGTTAAAACTTCTTTGTTTACACTATCGCTAGACAAAAAGATAACTATACACACATGTCTGGAACTTTACAGCACGCCATCTCGTAGATAATACTTAACAAATTTGGTCATCATGACGCCATATCTGTGTCAGAGCGAGACCTTTTGGCACTACCCTAGTATTAAAGTATTTATTTTTGGTTTGGTAGAACTGTTTGTAGAAATGTTTATGTCATTTGCTTTATTAGTTTAGAAATAGAAACGTGTTTTGTATAGTCCGTTTGCTTTGGAGTTGATAGCACAAAACATGGGTTATAAAAATTAAAATGGCATAAACCATAAGCGTCTGAAAATTCTCTACCAATTATTTGCATTTTTAGTTTTAATCACCTTTATTTTCTATCTCTATACAACAGTGCGACCTTTTTCTAAAAAATATTTTATTACGTGTCTTTTAAACTTTACAATAAGATATACAAATCAACGCATTTTAATGAGTAAATGATGAAACTAGAAATCTTATTTGTATGATAAAGGTCTAAACGAGTATAATTAACAATTCTTAAGAACTAGAAATCTACAGTGTTAATGATAATAGGTACAACAAAATTATTTGGGATTTTAGCAGTTATTGGAATATAATTAACCAAATTACTTATCGGTAGGTAGATGCCTAATACCTAAGTATGCAATAAAAATATTCTGTGTAAGTAAAACAATAACGCAAAATATAATATGCTTAGTTCAAATCAGAACAGCGATGGCTTCAACTTTCAGTTTTGCCCCGGTCAACCTTCGCGGAGTCTGTAAATCTGCATTTTCTCTGCGAGAAAAAACAATGATTCTTAACGTCCACGATACCCTAGTGCATCAACAGCCAACAAGCCAAGTCAGTGAAATTGTGGAAAGTTGTGCCAACAGGACGGGAGTTGGATCAGCAACTATTTATAGGTTTCTAAAAGAAAGCAAACGCGGTCCTTGCAACGAACCTCAGAATCACAAAGGAAAGGAGCCTTCAGAGGTAGACGAAGACTTTAAAAACGCAATAAGAAGAAAACTGCACCATTTTTCATTAAAAAAGAAATAACTACACTACATAAAGTTTTGTAAGAAATCAGAAAAGACCAGATTTAAAAATACGGAACTTATGAAAAATTCTTCATAGCCTGAATTTTCGTTGGGAAAAAATACAGTAGATAATCTCTTCTTATCGGTTAAACAGAAATAATTTGTTGGAGAAGAGAATATCTACGAGCAATCAGAAAATTTCGAGCTGAAGAAAGGTTTTCTTTGGGCTTCATCAAAATTCTGGAAAACACAATTTTAAGATAATGACTTCTAGAAAATCGACTGTGATAAAATAAGGATAGATGAGTGGATGTATGAAACCCTAAAAGAAGCAAGCACTTAGAAGGCACTCACTGTACGTCTGTCTGAATGTATCTCTGTCATAATAGTTCTTCGTAGAATTCGAGAGACGATTCAACATAAAAATTACCTTAGTACTATTAATTACTTGGTACTAATGACTAAATCCAAGTGACATTAATATAAATAATAATCAGCAAATACAGAATGAGGGACACACAGTGAAAAAATTGTGGATTGACAAAAACATTGAGAGTGCCAAATAAGGTAGGCTAATTATAGCACATATCGGATATCGGTAGTGGAAACGAATTTTTCGACGGTGGTTTGTTGGAATTCGAATCAAAGTCAACTGAAGATTACCATGAGGAGATGACGGCCAATGTTTTTGAGGATTACTTCCAACAAATATTTATTTGTTTATTTATTTACGGGCAGACCCATTTTGTACATAGTATTTACAGAAACATTTCAATAATATAGTAAAGTTATAACAATACAATAACAACTCAGTGGACTGTCAACAGTTTTTCTTTTAAACGTTTTAAAAAGAGATTAAAAAAATCAAGATCCGCTTCACTGGCACCATTAGTGATTCTAGTGATCGGCGAGAATAGGCCGTAGTTACATCCAGTAACCTCGGTACTCGGGGCAAAGAGTACGTGGTCCCTTATTGATCTTAGTGGAACATGAAAATTTATCAGACTCAAGAGATCAGAGTAGTCTATATGACCATTTACAAGTCGAAATAAAAAAACATATATCAGCAACTTTTCTACGTCTTGAAAGTGATTGCAGCTGAAGTCTTCGTAGCTGGTCCCCATAGGCAGTGATGTTCCACTTAAATTTGCAAGAGACATATCTAGCATACTTCCTCTGTTCCTCTACACCCTCAATATGCACAGCATACGATGGCGACCACACACATGACAGATACTCCAAAGAAGATCTCACCAAGGCCTTGTACAAAATATTCACGCTATCTACGGTCTGGAAATCCCTAGTATTCCTACAGACGAAGCCAAGGAGTTTTAATACATTTGTTAGTAATAAAGTTATAATGAATATGAAAATCAAGCTTAGTGTCCAAATAAATACCCAAGTCACACAATGAGGAGACCCTTTCGAGAAGACAATTATTAATACTGTAGTCATACAAAAGCGAAACTTTCACTCGAAAGAACGACATTATCTTACATTTTTTAATATTTAGTTTCATTTTGTTTCTCCTGCACCACTCACTCACCATATCCAAGTCTCCCTGCAGTCTCATAGCATCGTCAACAGAATGAATTGCGATAGACAATTTCAAATCATCTGCAAAAAACAAGGGCCTTGAAAATAGAATCATCTTTCGTAGGCCGTTAATAAATATATTAAACAGCAACGGGCCCAGGTGGCTACCCTGCGGTACACCCGATGCAACAGATACCTCACTCGACACAAAGCCCTTTACTTTAACAAACTGTTTCCTGTATATAAGGTAGCAGGTCAACCAATTCAGTAGTGAACCACAAAACCCATAACCTCTTAACTTCCCTATCAGGATATCGTGGTTGGCTGTGTCGAAGGCCTTGCTGAAATCCGTATAAACCACGTCAACCTGACCACCCGCCTCCATTACATCAATAGTACTTTGAACCAACAAGATTAAGTTTGTAGCCGTCGATCTGCCACCAACGAAACCGTGCTGTTCCGGAACCAAAAAAGGTTTTATGAATGGTTTTAATTTGTCGCAAACTATTTTTTCGAATACTTTTGGAATAGAACTTAGAATGGAAATAGGTCGATAATTTTTAGCGTCTGATTTGTCGCCGGACTTAAATACTGGAGTAATGAAACTATATTTCCATTGGTCAGGAAAAACACCGCTCTCTAGGGACATTCTAAAAAGCATATGGAGCGGTTTGGTCAAAGCATAGACAGTCAACCAAAAATCTGGGAGATATACCATCAGGACCCGGTCCCTTATTTATGTCAAGTTTGGACATACAGTCAAACACCTCCCCAAGGGAGATCTCAACAGAGGAGAATGATCCACCACTATCTCCACCATCCTCAAGCCCAGGCTCACCACCGTCAGTATCCGACCTATAAACACCCTGAAAATGAGACTTAAAAATTTCCACAATAGTCTGTCCATCCATCCCTGTTAGCTCGTCTAGATTTATTAAGGTAGGGGTGGACTTGCCCCCCTTTTTACTGTTAATGAAATTCCAAAATTGTTTGGTGTTATGCTTTAAATTTGTCTCAATATTTTTAACATACTGCAAGTAGCAGTTGCTCTTTAAGATATTGGATTTGAATTGAATGTATACCAGCAGAATCAGTTATAGTATTAGACAATGCCCCATACTATTCTCGATTATTAGAACGACTCCCGACAAATTCATGGAAGAAAGCGATGGATAAGAGACAAAAATCTCAAACATAAAGATGGTAAGTTAAAAGTGGAACTTCTCAAAATTGTGAAACAAAATAAGGCACAATTAAAGAAATACGCAGTCGATGAGATGGCAAAGGAACGGAATATCACAGTGCTTACCTCCATATGATTGCGAATTGAGTCCCATAGAGCTAATTTTGGTACAAATGAAAGGTTTCATTGCAAGGGAAAACATCACGTTCAAACTTCAAGACGTAAGACAATAATTATTACTCGCCGGAATAGAGAGGATCAAAGAGGATAATTGGAAAAATGTCATTCGACGAGTTATAGAAGAAGAAAATTAAATGTGGAAACTTGAAACGAAAACATCGAAGAAACTGTAGAAACAGAACCCTTAATTATCAATTTCAGAGAAGTCGCGTCTTCAGATTTTGAAGATGATTGTTTTTGATTGTAAGTAAAGAACTTATATATCGTGAATTGTGAATTTGTATATATACATAGATCTATAGATTAAAAAATTTTTGGTAATAAATCTTATATTTCTATAACTTTATTTTTAAGATAATTTTATTTATTAAACACTAAAAGCAGGTTACGCTCGGACGGCTATGCTACCGATGAACCCTTATTTACATTTTATAACTCTCTTGTATAGCAGAGGGTTTCTGCGTAAAATAGGGTGAACCCTTAAAAATAATAGGTAACAAAATCCAGTAAAATGCATAAGAAATCTCTTTTTTTAGGCGTATCCCAACATGTATTTGCAACTACAATGAGAGAATTCTGCTATCAACTCCAAACAAATACACTAGAATTGTCGGAATTCCTTGTTGGTGATTTTCAGAATGAATTAATTTATTGAGCAAAGAATTTGCATTTTTTTGGTCTTAAAAGGAAATTTCTCGTAGGGGTACGTTAAAAACATCGAAAAAGTATTAAGGAGGCGAATGATTACCACTTGATTGAACAAATTAATAATTTGAACATATTAATACAATATTCTTATTTAATAGATTTGTTAGCAATACAATTTAAATTAGATTAGAGTTACTTTTCCGCCATGTTAACAACTTTTTACAATAACAGTTCCGTGTATTTAATAACAGTGTCTATATATCTATACATTTATTTCTTAATTCTAACATCTAGTGGGGATAAAGTGTGCCATTTAACAAAGTAAAATAAGTTGTGCAACAACAAAAAAAAGCTATAGAAAAATATATATACACAGTGGATAGTATTCCAAGTTTAAAAAACATAAATCAGAAAATGCTTTTACCCTTGAATCATTATTTTTTTAACCGCTATATTTGTGCAGTAAGGAATGGTTAATCAAGCCAACCAAAAAAATTCTGTCGGATTTTAACCCAAAATTACTTAATGCCCTTAAGCAACGCTAATCTACTCGTAATTTTTCACATAAATAATCGAAATTAATGTTGTCTTCAAAAGCCACTTTCAAAGCGTTTTTGAGTCCGGAAAGAATCAAGATGAACAGTGGACTCAAGGAAGGACGACTGAAAACGATAATTTACAATTTTGCCGAATAAGTGTTGTTAGATTTCTAAAATTTAAAATATTAATTGGTTCACCGCCTTTCGTTATATTATTAAAAGTCTAATCTTATGAAGTCTAGTACTGTCGTACATAATTTTAGATAATAGGGAAGAAAAGACGTACAAATAAAAGGAATCTCGGCCGAAACATGCGAAACATATTTCAGATAACTAACTCTACGACACCGAAGAAACTAAAGACATGGAGGAATATAAAACAGAATCTAAAGCGAGCCTTGAGGAAACAGAAGTAACAACAAGAATAAAGAACTAGGAATAAAAATTTAAAAAACTGTTTAAGATCACTACTATATTATTGCTGACAATTGTTTCGACACACTCTGTCGATGTAAATTATCTAACAAAGTATGTTATAGAATATGCTATATAGTTTACCTATTTACAAGTACTAAATTTATTAACAATATTTACCTTAATACCTAGAACAAGTTCAATAAAGGAGACCCTCCCCCATCTAATTGATCCTTGAGTAATAAACCTGAGGATATTTTCTGGTTAATTTCTACCGGTCTAAACAATTCAGTAATTTTCCTTTTTTTCCATTATGCAAAATTTGAAATCTCCATTGAACGTATGATTTTCATCTGTTAAATGTTTAGCGTAATGAAATTTGTTATTTTTCATCCTATAGCTTTGTTTATGTTCCTTTATTATTTTATAAAAAGATCTGCCTCTTTGCCCTATATACGTTTTATTGCAAGTGCCACAGTATAACACATGGGCTGAAAAGTCCCGGGCCTAACATATAGATGGCGCTAGTTTTATTGCAGTCACCTTTTTTTCAGTTAATACTAACCTTCAAAAGACAGCTGTTAAAATTTCATGATATTCTATTCATTAGTTTGTGAGTTATTGTGCTAAAAGTGACGCTACTTTTTTTGTTATTTTCAAAACAATGGATCAAAAACAATTTCGTGTTTTAATTTTACACTGCTTCTTGATGGGAAAAAATACCGTTCAAGCGAAGCAATGGCTTGAAAAGTGTTATGGGGACTCCGCTCCATCAGAAACAACAATAAAACGTTGGTTTGCTGACTTCAAACGTGGTCGTAGAGACACCGATGATGCAGAACGCAGTGGACGTCCAAATGAGGCGGTAACACCAGAAAACATCAAAAAAATCCATAAAATCGTTTTGAATGATCGAAAAGTGAAGTTGCGTGAGTTAGCTGACATCGTAAAGATATCAAAAGAACGTGTTGGCTTTATATTGCATGAGCATTTGACTATGAGCAAGCTCTGTTCAAAGTGGGTGCCGCGTTTGCTCACTGTTGATCAAAAACAAGAACGTGTTGATGATTCTGAGCAGTGTTTGGCCATGTTTAAACGTAACAAACCGGAATTTTTGCGTCGATATGTGACAATGGATGAAACATGGATCCATCACTTCACTCCGGAATCAAAACGATCGTCATCTGAGTGGACAGCAACTGGTGAACCTCGTCCAAAGCGCCCGAAAGCACAACAATCGGCTGGAAAGGTTATGGCCTCGGTATTTTGGGATGTGCGTGGTGTAATATTCATCGACTATCTTGAGAAAGGAAATACCATCAACAGTGAATATTATATAGCGTTATTGGAGCGTTTGAAGGCCGAAATTGCAAAGAAACGACCGCATATGGCAAAGAAAAAAATTTTGTTTCATCAAGACAACGCACCGTGTCACAAGTCAATCAAAACAATGGCAAAACTACATGAATTGAACTTCGAATTGCTCCCACATCCACCGTATTCGCCAGATTTGGCTCCCAGCAACTACTGGCTGTTCGCAGACCTGAAAAAAATGCTCGCCGGTAAGAAATTTCGCACGAATGAAGAGGTTATCGCTGAAACTGAGGCCTATTTTGAGGCAAAAGATAAATCGTTCTACAAAAGTGGTATTGAAATGTTAGAGCGGCGCTGGAATGATTGCGTTGCTCTTGATGGAGATTGCGTTGATGAATAAAGCTAATTTTGAACCAAAAAAACCGTGTTTTCTTTGTTAAGCCCGGGACTTTTCAGCCCATGTCTTAATTCGTAAACTCCCGTTTTATTTTCCTTTTTTGTTTTACTTTTATTATTTTTAATATGTCGAGCTAATGTGTTATTTGTACGGAAAGCGAAGTTTACATGATTTTTATGTTCTATGAAGTTGGTTAATATAATCTAGAAATAGACATAAGCAGTTTACAGAAAATGAAAAATTCATACTCGTCTCGATGAACCCTCAAGTTCCAAAACTATATTCTTTTAAAAATAAAAAAAATAACTCACCAATTCGTCGTAGTTTCATACTAACAGCGCCAGCTTTTTCTTTATCAAATAAATTGATTAAGGTTTTGACAAAAATATTGTAAATTCACAGCTAAATATAGTATTAAAAATAGTAATGAATTCATCCGTTAATTATACCAAGTAACTCCAGATTTATATCGTTTGATGTACAAAATCTTTTTCCTAGTATTCCACCATCAGACGCTATAATTTTGGTTCAAAGATTACTCAATAAAAATAATGTTAACCCAATAATTAAACAAGAAATACTAGACATCTTAACATTGTGTTTAGACCAGAATTAGTTCCAATTTAATGATAAGATTTATATAAGTAAGAAAGGTTTAATAATTGCAAACCCTCTTAGACCAATTATCTGAAATTTTCATGGACCATTTAGAAGAACAAATCAGTAATTCTCATCTTTTTAAAAATTTCTTTTATTGGTACCGGTATGTAGATGACATATTGATCTGCTTTACAGGCACAGATCGACAATTAAAACTATTTCTAGATTATATTAACCAACTTCATAATAATATTACTTTTACAACAGAAATAGAAACAAATAAATCGATTAATTTCCTAGATTTAAAAATATCAAACAAAATGAATAAACACGATTTTGAAATCTTAAATAAACCAACATACTCAGATATACGCTAATTCTAACCACCCGTTCACACATAAAATCTCGGCTTATAATACAGTCCCTGGCCAAATTATTAGACGCACTGTATTTTTTTTAGTAATTTTATGTTTCTTAAGAGTTTTTATGCAATAATGGTATATTTAAACTACAATATTATTGATTTTTATTTAAAAGAATTGTTGTAGACTACATATTTGTATTTATTTTTAACATATGGCAACACTGTGTTGACAAAGTGATACATGAACGTAAACAAGTACAAACCTGTATCAGTCGCGATCGGAATCGAGTCAGGTACGGACGTGTTTCTGTGGCTTTATGGACTGTGATTGTTTGTTTAACAGTTTTATATTACTCAGTTATTAGTTTATTTTGTATGCAGTGTTTTAAAAAAGTAATTGGACTATTTTCATTATGGGTAGAAAAGGCGATCTTTCACCACGTAAAAAAGCTGAAGTGAAGGCCCTTGTGATTGCGAAAACATTTACAAACCGAGAAATATCACGAAGATTGGAGGTTTCTGAAGCTAGTGTACGACGCATAAAAAAGAAAATTGAGTCAGGGAAGGAATTAACCCCGGAAAGAAAGAAAAGATGCCGTAGAAAACCAATTTTCACTCCACGGTCAGAGAGATGTTTGAAGAAAATTTGTGTAGAAAACAGATTTGCTACCACAAAGGTAATAAAATCACAACTCCAGGATGCTTCTGAGCGCACTGTTCGAAGAAAATTGAAAGAATTAGATTTTAAGGCCTGTCGCCCCGCCAGAAAGCCCAAGTTAACAGCTGCAATGAAAGCAAAGCGCCTGAAGTGGGCCAAACAATGGCAAGACAAAGATGTGGACTTCTGGAGATCGGTAAGATACAGCAATTTAATCAATAATTGATACATTATTATCATTTTCAGTTAAATAAAGCAAATAAACATGGAAGTTTATATATTTTTCCTATTTTTGACAGGTCTGCTTCAGTGACGATAGCACATTCGAAATTTTGCAGAATAAAGCTCAGTATGTGCGTCGTCGTCATGGAGAAAAGTTTCATCCTGATTGTGTCGTCCCGACGGTTAAACATCCCACCAAAGTGATGATTTGGTCAGTCACAGTCATCAGCGGCAAGGGCACTGGACGTCTGTACGTCATCAAAGGAATAATGAGGCAAGATCAGTACAAAGAAGTATTACAAAATCGGTTGATTCCGCAGCTCAGAGAATGGTTTCCAAATGGGGAACCATTCACTTTCATGCAAGATGGAGCTCCCTGCTACACTGCTCGGTCTGTTAAAGCTTTTTTGGCAGAAAAAAATATCCCTCTGTTGGATTGGCTGGATAATAGCCCTGATATGAACCCCATTGAAAATGTGTGGGAGCTGCTGAAAAGAGAAGTGGCTAAAGATGTGATTACCAACAAAACCCAGCTCCTAGAAAAGATTATTCATGTGTGGAATCATCATCCTCAAATGCAGGAGACAGTACAATCTTGCATTGATAGCATGCCGCGCAGAATTAAAGCTTTGATAGCGGCTAAAGGTGGCTCAACTAAATATTGACTTTTACTAACATTAATTTCACTTTTCTTTAAAACTTAATAAACTTATGCTTTTCTAAATTAATGATGTTTTATTTATGTCAAATAAATAGGTAATTGATTGGATAATATAAAATAAAAAACAAATCAATTTAAAATAATAAAACGGTACAATATCACTCGGTAATTAATATTTTACATGAAATCTTGCAGTGCGTCTAATAATTTGGCCAGGGACTGTAGTTTCATCCATAGACTAATAAATACACCATTAACGGAAGAAAATTTTCAGAAAGAATTAAGTATTATAAAACAAATTAGTATAAATAGTGGGTACAGGAGCGATTTCGTAGATAATATTTTAATGAAAAAACAATTTAAAAAAGCAATAGGACTGGTCTACCCGTACAAACAACTAAACAAAGAAAAATTTCATACACTCACTTATACTGGAAAATTGACTAATAAAATTCAAAATTTTTTCCATAAAAATCATGTAAACATACACAATAACACATTAGCTCGACATATTAAAAATAATAAAAGTAAAACAAAAAAAGAAAATAAAACGAGGGTTTACGAATTATGCTGTGGCACTTGCAATAAAACGTATGTTATATAGAATAGACAGGCAGATTTTTTTATAAAAGAATAAAGCTATTGGATGAAAAAATAACAAATCTCATCACGCTAAACATTTAACAGATGAAAATCATACGTTCAATGGAGATTTCAAAATTTTGCATAATGGAAAAAAAGGAAAATTACTGAATTGTTTAGAACAGGTAGAAATTAACCAGAAAAAATCCTCAGGTTTATTACTCGACGATCAATTAGATGGGGGAGGGTTTCCTTTATTGAATTTGTTCTAGGTATTAAGGTAAATATTGATAATGAATTTTGTACTTGTAATTAGGTAAATTTTTGTAATATTCTGTAACATACTTTGTTAGTTAATTTATATCGTGCTCCAGAAGAAGACACGGTATGTCGAAACAATTTTTATTCCTAGTTATTTTGGATCTCCATCAAGTAACAGCTAAGTCAGTGCAGTATTAAAAATAATAAAAAAATTAAAGAACAGAAGGGTACCAGGGACGGATAAATACCGAACGAACTACTGAAATATGGTGGACAGGATCTTGCTAAGAATCTTACAACTTTGTTCAATAAATTATTAGACACAACAGAGATACTGAATGACTGGCACGCCAGCACCACAATTCCGATCTTCAAGAAGGTACAAAAAATGTGTCTAGAAAACTACAAAAGAATAAGTCTTCTAAATACAACAATGAAAATATACACAGGCCTGTTGAATTAAAAGCTGGAATCACAGATCAAAAATAGAGAAGAACAACAGGGGTTCAGGAAAAATAGATCTACCACAGACGGTTCAGGAAAGTCATAAAGAACTAAAATATGAACAATAAGGCGACAGTTAAAACAAGCGAGAACACCTAGACAAGGAGAGAGTCTCAGTCCGTTTTTATTCAATCTTTTTAGTCTGGTTTGTTATGCAGATCATGCAGCTCTGATCGCCGACAATGAAGACGACCTACAGAGACAATTTTTTAAATTTTATCAAGCTTGTCGACAGCTTAATATGCGAATATCTACTAAAATGAACAAAAGCATCATTACTGCGAAAGACCCTATCAGGTGTAAATCCGTAGTTAAGATAGACCCATAGAACAGTTAACCCAGTTCAAATACCTTGGTGTAGATTTTTCAGGTTATCACGACATAGTTAAAGACCTTAGAGGATTAATTAATAAAGCAGCAGTTTTCTCAGACTGATTAAAATATAATCTGTATGGACCAATCATTTCATCCGAGCAGAGAGCAATGTTAAAATAAACAAGACTTGCATCAGACCCATAATGACCTATGGTACAGAATCACCAAAAGACACCAATAAAACAAAAAGTATGCTACGTACCACCACGCAATGAAAATTCTAAGAGCAATAGTTGATAAAACAGGGAGGGATAGGACACGAAATACTGACATCAAAAAACAATGTGACGTGTAAGACATGGTAAGATCGAGAAGACAAAGAACACACACACAATTGGCATAACCACGTAAAAAGAATAGAGGAGCATAGACTACCAAGGATTGCTCTGGAAGGAAAACCAACAGGCAAACATCCACCAGGAGACCACCAAAAAGATGGAGAGATAGTTGGCAATCGAACAACTTCGTAATTAACAGATCATCAGATCTATAAGAAGAAGAAAAGAAAGTAAGTAACAAAATATTTAACAGCTGAATATTTTCTAGGTTTATTTTTGTGTCTTGGAAAAGAGTCTAAGACAGAGAGTTCAAACTATAGATGGTCGACGTCCCATTGCGTCTTTTGCTTAATTCAGTTATTATTACCGTATAATTAGTTAGTTGTGTAAGGAATTACATTGAGTTGTTATAATTAATAAAAAAGTTATACAAGAATAATCGCCCTTCTCTTAAAATCTCCAACGATTCTCAGTTCGAGATCGACTAAAACCGACAGGACTTTGTTGGTTACTTTATAATCTCAGATAACAGTCTAAGCTGACGGATACCGATCACTTTATAGCTTGCTTGTTACTTGGAATGTATAAACAGCGAACGATTTTTTGAGTTATACGTATACATTCTAAAAATATGTGTGCAAACGAGGTTGTGTAACATTCAAATGCAAAACTTAAATTATGTACACGTCATCACAACGTGATAAATTATCACAAAAGTAAAATACTGTTTGAATTCAGGGTTGGAATAATGTACAAAGGAGTTATCACAAAGCATTATTATAAAATATAATATCACAAAGTTTTTTGATATAGAATTCTACAGAGTGTATTCCATAAATGATAATGGCAAATTTGGTGTTATTGTGATAAATTTAAGCTACTTTCAACAAACAATGTTTGAAAAGCATTTTTTAAAGTTTATTTTGTTATTCACAAGCTGAAAATTATGGTATTATTCCAAATGCTCACGCTTTCTGTCTGTCACTGTATGATCATCCATAGATCAACAGCTATCGATGACTATCGTTATCAATATTTATCGACATATCGATATGCATAATTGTTTAATTAAATTTTTTTATAATTTTTTGTAAATCACCCCAGCCCCGTAATTAATTGTTGAACAATAATTATAAATATCGATATGTCGTTAAATACCGATAAATATCGATAAATTAAAAATATCGATAGGAATGTTGCCACGGACTATCGATAGATAAAATCCATTATCGCCCATCCCTACTCAACAGTCAGAGCAAATATGTATCTCGTCTCTCCCTCGTACATAATAGTTACATTAGAAAAGCAAATGATATGAAACTGATTTACAGTTACAAATTTCAAGAAAATAATTTTTTCAGTTTGTCAGTCGCCATATACAGGGTGCTCCATAATATGATAATATATGAATAATGATTCCACTGAATTTAATCAGTGTATCAAGAAAATGTTTAAATAAAAGTTATAGAGTGTTATACGGCGCACATGCTGACGTTGACAATAAAATGTTTTGAACTGTCAATTCGAAGAAATTACACCATATTAATTTTTTTTAATTGGAAAGCCCTGTATATTATTTTATTTTTGAGCCCTATTAAGAATTCTAGATATTATTTATCGAACGTACCATATGTCTAAATTGAAATGTTTTGGAATTATTGATATTTGAAATTAAGGAGATCAAATTAAAAAAATTTGTTTAAGGGGTAACACCACTGCAATGCCCTAAAAAAAGCGCTTTTTCGACAATTTTATTTTGATGGAAGGAAATGAAACAAACTAATAATATGTGGGAAACCTAATAAGTATGTATTGAAGAACATCACGAAATTTTTTGAACGAAAAATATTACAAAATGGTGGCATGGCAGCCATTCTCCCGAGGCATCTTAAATTTCAGGCGCTCTGCGGCACGCAGTGTAGGTCACGTAAATTTGCACATGGAAAAATGAAAAAAAATACATATAATCTACAATGGTATAGCTAGTATAATACGTAGGGGATTTTAGAAATATTGATTTTTGAGTGACTGGCGAGTATTTGAATAATGTCGTTCATTTTTCGACCAAAAAAATGACAGTTATTTGGCAATACAAAATTTTTGACGCAACGTATCGAAAATCCGCTTCGTATTGTACTTCGAAATATTGTTTTGAATGTACAGTAAAAAATTCGAACGAAAATATTGAAAATTGTTCAAGTTATGCTGCGTGCCGCGGTGAAAAAACGTGTTTCGAGAAAAACGAGTTTAAAGTTTTTAATTGCGTTATGGACATGAAACAATGAAAAATTGAACTGTTAAAATATTTTTACCATTAATCTGCTATCCCACCTTCTGTATGAAAATGAGTCCAATACTACATAAAAACCATCTAGCGACATCTATTAATGTATTACAGAACTTAGAAATCAACAAGCAAATTATTAGCCATACCTTCTCAGCAGGTATCCATCCGACGCAGGTATCCATCCGACGCGTTCGATGAATAGCTCGAAATTTCGAGGAAAAAAATTACTTTCACGTATAACAGTTTTTTTCCTCGTTTTCTCCACGGTTCAAAGGATTTTTTAAGCAAAAAACGTTTTTTTTTTTTTTTTCATTTTTTGAAAATTTTACAATGGTGTTACCCCTTAAGCTGGCTTGTGTAAAACATTTACTGTCAGGAAATGACTTAACGTATCAACAAATGATTTATCGATTAAAACCTTTATTGCTGCATTTTGTGAAACTGCAATTTGAGCGTAATATCATAATGGTACATTTAACAGAAACTGAAAGAATCACTTTGTTAATGATAGTTGGGTACGGAGACCGTAAGAGAACACAACAGGAGGTGTGTGATCTTTTTAACGCAGAAATTACAGAAAATCCTCTGTAGAATGGCCTGCAAAAAGTCCCGACTTTAAGCCACTCGATTTTTTTATGGGGTCATTGGAAAACCAAAGTTTGCAGAAATCGACCTGAAACTGTAGAAGATTTACAACAAAGAATTCAATATGGAGTAGCAGAGATCACCCCGGATTCTCTACAAAACTCTGTTTAAGCTGTTTATGACAGATTGGGTCATTGCCTCGCTGTTAACGGTAGCCATTTTAAGCAATTGTTACCTTAAAAATAAGCGTATAGTATTTATTAATCGTTTTCTTGTCTTTTTTAGTGTTCCGTACGGAACACTTATAAGATCACTTCGGTGTCTGTCTGTCTGTCTGTCTGTCTGTCTGTCTGTCACACCCGATTTTCTCCGAAACTATTTGACATAGAAAGGTGAAATTTGGTAATAATATAGGAATTGATGGCCTCATCAGAGCCACGTAGTTTTGAGAATTAAATTTTGACTTAAGGGGTTAGTTTTGGGGGGTGAAGTCGGAAGTGAAAAAAAAAATTTTTTTACTAGGTCATCGAGTGTGGTGTCAAATGAAAGCTTGTGAAAACACGAGTAAAAAATATATATATAATATTATACTTGCGCGCACTTTTCTTTGTATTATTTTTAAAAAATCGCGAAAAATCGCTGTCCCGGGCCTTATCTCGAAAAGTACTTATCAAAAAATTTCGAAAAAATTCTGGAATATTCTCCACGGAGTGTAAATTGAACGAAAATTATCACGAGTGCATTACCTTTAATAATTTATATGGTACATTAAAAAAACAAAAATTTCAAGGTCATCAGATTTCAGTAAAGATTGGAAACAAACTTTGTTGAAAACTCATTTGGGGTGTGTTTTGTGAAGTCACTGATCATTTTATACCACTGTAACATAAATTTTGACTTAAGGGGTTCGTTTTGAGGGGTGAAATCGGAAGTGAAAAAAATTTTTTTTTTCTAGGTCCTCGAGTGTGGTGTCAAATGAAAGCTTGTGAAAACACGAGTAAAAAATTTATATATAATGTAATACTTGCGCACACTTTTCTTCGTATTACTTTTAAAAAATCGCTGTCCCCTACCTTATCTCGAAAAGTACTGATCAAAAAATTTTGAAAAAATTCTGGAATATTCTCCACGGGGTATAGATTGAACGAAAATTATCACGAGTGCATTACCTTTAATAATTTATTTGGTATGTAAAAAAAAAAAAAAATTTCAAGGTCACCAGTTTTCAGGAAGGGAAATCTGAAAATCGGGAAAAATTAACAAAAATTGAACAAAATCAAAAATAATTAAAAAAATCGAAAAAAATTGTTACAAATTGAAAAATTGTCAGAAGTGGAAAAAATCAATAAGAATTCAAAAAAATTTCAAAAGTTTGACAAAATTGACGATTCATTATAAAACTTTAAAAAAATTAATATTAATAAAAATTTGGAAAATCAAAAAAGTTTTTAGAAAACAAAAGAAAAAAAAAAAAAAATTGAAAAATAGTAATATTGCAAAATTGAAAAATCGAAAAAATAGTAAAAGAAGGAAAAAATTGAAAACCGAGAAAAATTTTAAAAAATCCAAATAAAATCGTTAAAAAACTTAAAAATCGTCAAACATCGAAAAAAAAAAAATCATAAAAACACAAAATATCGCAAAAAATATTAAAAAATCGATAAAAATTGTTAAAAATGGAAAAATTACTTGTGTAATTTGAAACGTAATTTGAAAGTTAAAAACTGAAAAATTCGAAAGGAAAACTGAAAATCGGGAAGAAATTTAAAAAAATTGAACAAAATCAAAAATAATTTAAAAAATCGAAAAAAATTGTTTCAAACTGAAAAATTTTCAAAGTGTGGAAAGAATCAATAAGAATTCAAAAAAACTTCGAAAGTTTGAAAAAATCCACGATTCGTTATAAAACTTTAAAATAATGAAAATTAATAAAAATTTGGAAAATCAAAAAAGTTTTTAAAAAACAAAAGAAAAAAAAATAAAAATTAAAAAAATAGTAATATTGCAAAACTGAAAAATCGAAAAAATAGTAAAAGAAAAAAAAAATTGACTTGAGTGCATTACCTTTAATAATTTATTTGGTATATAAAAAAAACAAAATTTCAAGGTCACCAGTTTTAAGTAAAGATTGGAAACAAACTTTGTTGAAAACTCATTTGGGGTGTGTTTTTTGAAGTCACTGATCATTTTATACCACCCTAACAAAATTTTTTATTTTAAAAAACAATCAACGTACGAAACACTAATTGTGCAAGTTCAAATTGCACTTGACCGGTTTTTTTATTTTAAATTTCAAGTGACAATAATTCCAAAACAGTTCAATTTAGACATATGGTATGTTAGAAAAATAATATCTAGAATTTTTAGTAGGACACAAAAATAAAATAACATACAGAGGTTTCCATTTAAAAAAATTTAAGATAGCGTAATTTCTTCGATATGCCAGTTCAAAACATTTTATTGTCAACGTCAGCATGTGCGCCGTATAATACCCTATAACTTTTATTTAAACATTTTTTTGATACATTGATTAATAAATACTGTGGAATCATTTTTCCATACATATGGGGCACCCTGTATAATTTTCAATCATTTTTCTGTTAAATATTGCTTGTAACAGATTTTAACCACAACTTATGATTTCGAAAATCCAGAAAACAACAATTTTTAACGGATTATGGAATGACTCTGTATATTTAGCACTTATCAGTTAATATTCCTTATAAATGGCACAAGTTACTTACGGCATATATTTTCGCCATCTAGCGTTTTTAAGCGTCTTATGTCAAATTTGACATATCAAAAAATAATTTAAACATCACTTAGCTTGCTTTAAGACACTTATAGCTTATTACGCGCGAAAATATACCCTTATCAAAGACATCCATTTAATCAGGGGCGGTGCTTTGGGAGACCAGAAGTGCTTTGACCCCTTTCCAAACTTGTATATTTATAATAAATTAGCTAATACAATTTTGTATTACTTTTTTGTTATGTTACACTATCTTCCCCCACTCTGGTACTCTCAAAAGAGACACTCCACCCCTGCTTCTAAAACGATAATATTTACAAAAGCGTAGTCATCAATTGTCCCTAAAGATGAAGGAATATTACAGAATACAATACTGATCTCCTTTTTGGCTTTCCTAATGATTTTTTCTTTAATTTATTAACTAATAGCATTTGTGGAAATAAAAAGTAGCTACGTTGTAGCTGTTAGAGCGATACATTTTAAATCGTACGTAAGCAAAATAACGGTAATCCTTCAAAATATTACAACCAAATCAAGGAAATATAACAAAGCCAACATGGCAACCACAATATTTTTCTGTAATAATTCCTTTTTTTACTTTTACACGTACTATCCCAAAAGTCTGGACCAAAAAAAAAGAATCGAAGCAAATACATATCTGACTGGAAGTTTTATCCTTTGGAAGTCCCTTAAAATCCCGATAATTCCATTCACAAATCCCATTGGGGAATACGTTAGTGTAGTGTTTTTCCTATGGTGTCCCTAATCGAAGGTCTAAGCTCCCATTTTTCTGGAAAATTGAAAAAGGAGGTTTAAAGATAGTTTCCAGGTTTTAATAGTATTGGGTATTAGACTTTTTTTCTCCTATAAAAGGTGATATCAACTATCAGTTGTATGGACAAAATGAGAATAGGGGAGATATATAACACAGGCCTACGAAATATAACTTTTAGTTTCCCCTTTAAAAATAATGCTTTTTTAGGTATGCTGAATTAAAATATAGCTTTAGACTTTTAAACAAATTTTATGAAAAATAAAATGTGATAAATATAAAACTTAATGTTTAGTTATAAAATGCGTAGAATTAGTTTTAAACATGACTTAATAGACTAGACAAATCAAGAAGACTTGTGATATCTTTTCTATTTTCTTCAAAACTCCTGTTTCTCTTACGCTTCCGTATCGGTTTGTCTCTTTTCAACATTCAGCAATAGTTGACCATCATCATGCTAACGTCCCACCTTTCTTGATATCTGTTCCCCATAACCTTTGTGTCTTGGTAAAATCGCTCCCCCTGCTCTTCACTTACAGCACCAAGATTCTTGGGAAAGAAGTCACTATGTGAATGCAGAAATGCAGTTTTATACTCATATTGCAACCCAGCTTTCTGAGATTGTGAAGCATGTTGTTGCCTATATTTTCGGAATCAGGGCTTTTTCTTGTTTCCAAAAAAATGTTCTACGACCTCCTTAAATGATTTCCAAACGTACTCTTCTGTCTTATTCATAGTTTTCCCTAAGTCTGCATTTTGCATTAACTTCTGAATGTCAGGGCCAACAAAAATGTCTTCTTTTATTTTGGTATCCGATAAATGCTTAAATTTATCACGTAAATATTTGAAACAGGGACACTCTTTAGGTAATGTCGTCACAAATTGCTTCATATTACCTAATTTGCTATAAAGTGGAGGCAGTAGAATCCAGCAGGGATCAACCAGAACCTCGGGTACGACATATTTACTTCCCGCGCTTAACAATGTTCTCTGTGGCCAATCTTTTTTGATCCAATATTGTGCCCTATTTCTACTATCCCATTCACACAGAAAACTGGGGTATTTTGTGAATCATCCTTGCTGGCCAAGGAGCATAGCCAATATCTTTGGATCACCGTTTATAGTCCAGCCATGATAGGAATAGTTTATCTTTTTAGTCAATATACGTAACTCTAATACGAGGCTGGTTTGAAAAGTCCGTGCAAAGTACGAGAGAGGGCACCACCGGCGCGTATCGAGGTCATGTTTAGTTAGTAGCATCTCTTGAATGAACGCACACCAAGTTTCAACCATATTGGTCTATTTCTTTGTGTTTGGCATTCGTGTGAATCAAGGAAGTTGAGTGATTTTCAAGAAATGGACGAAAAAGAATTTCGTGTGGTGATTAAACATTACTTTATGAAAGGCAAAACGCCTCAGGAGACTAAAGAGAAGTTTGATAAACATTATGGTGACTCTGCACCTTCGATTAGAACAGTTTATAAGTGGTTTCAAAATTTTCGGACTGGCCATATGGGCACAAGTGACGCTGAACGTTCTGGATGGCCTGTGGAGGTTACGACTCCAGAAATCATTGATCAAATCCATGATATGGTGATGGATGACAGAAGAGTTAAGGTGCGTGAGATTGCTAGTGCTGTGGGCATCTCGACTGAACGGGTACATAATATTTTGCATAAACATTTGGACATGAGAAAGCTATCCGCAAGATGGGTGCCGCGATTGCTCACGCTTGACCAAAAACGGAATCGTGTGAAGTGTTGCAAGGATGGTTTGCAGCTGTTCCAGAAGAATCCGGAGGACTTTAAGCGTCGTTTCGTCACTGTGGATGAAACATGGATACATTACTATACTCCTGAGACCAAACAACAATCTAAACAATGGGTTACCAAGGGGGAATCTGCACCAAAAAAGGCAAAGACCGTTCCTTCGGCCGGAAAGGTTATGGCGACTGTCTTTTGGGATTCGCAAGGGATAATCCTCATCAACTATCTGGAAAAGGGTAAAACTATTACAGGTGAATATTATTCATCGTTATTGGACCGTTTTGAAAACCGAGCTGCAAGAAAAACGCCCGCGATTGGCCCACAAGAAAGTCCTTTTCCATCACGACAACGCACCAGCACACACCTCAGCAGTTGTGGTCGCAAAATTAATGGAAATAGGATTCCAACTCGTTTCACATCCCCCCTATTCTCCAGACTTGGCTCCCTCGGACTACTATTTGTTCCCCAATTTGAAGAAATGGCTGGCGGGACAAAGATTTTATTCAAACGAGGAGGTGATTGCAGACACTAATGGATATTTTGCAGACTTGGACAAATCCTATTATTCGGAAGGGATCAACAAACTAGAACATCGTTGGACGAAGTGTATAAGCCTAAAAGAAGACTATGTCGAAAAATAAAAAAGGTTTACCGCAAACACATAAGTAGTTTTTATTTTTGCACGGACTTTTCAAACTAGCCTCGTATGCTTATAATCACAATAAAAAAACAACTAGTGAGAGTAGATAAATATTTAAGTATCAACACTTGTTAATACATATCGGTAACACAGAAATTTGTAGCTAACTCTAGTAGTATTAAGAAAATTTTAAAAAAATGTTTTTCTCAAAAAACTTACGTGATAGAATTTTTTAAATATTTTTCTCATAAATTAATACCTACTAGCGACCAAAATTACTACTTAGTTTTGTAAGGGGAAAACCATCGCAGGCCTGTGTAATTTACTGGAGGTTCGCAGGTTTCAATAATACACACAGTAACACGTTTTTGTTTCAAGCAGACAATTTAATATTTTTTATTATTACATAAATTATAAGAGTGTTGTTTATGTTATCTACCTAGGAAGAAAAACTTGCAGAAAATTAAAAAAAAAAAATCGATTTTTCTACATAACTATAGTCGACCCTCTCTTAAACACTCAGTCTCAACTTTAGCGAGTTATTTCATTCCATCCAAAAAAAATTAAAAAAACAACGCTACAGCAACTTCCAACTGCTCATCTAAAGCGCATTTTCGCCCTTCTCTTAGATTTTTCTTCATAACAATAAGAAGTCGCAAGGTGCTGAATCAAGACTAAATGATGGATGTTGTAACGCCACAGCTTTCGGTAATAGCTTGAATTGTGCGGGCCTTATTTGAATCTAGGACCGCTTGCTGTCCAGTTGCCTTTTGTTTTTGACAAGCTGATGTTTTGCACTTTTAAAAATCTGAAGTGGCATGACAAAGGAATTAACATAGTTGACGTACGACTCAACCACTTAAGGTTCGCAGATGACATTGTCATTATTAGTGAGACAGCAGAGGAACTTTGAATCATGTTGCACGTACTCCATTAGGCTTCCTTAAAGGTTGGATTAGAAATTAACTCTAATAACACCAAAATAGTGAGTCCTCGGGACATAGATGTGACTGTTGCCAATCAACTGCTCAAAAACGTACCCTCGTACATATATTTAGGTCACAAGATCCAATTGGGAAAAGAGAACCAAGCTGCGGAAATCTCCAGACGAACTAGTTTTGGATGAACAGCATTCGGCAAACTGGGACATATAACGAAGTCACCAGTTATCCTAATAAATGTTAAAAGGAAAGTATTTAATAGTTGTATAACGCCTGTTCTCACTTATGGTCTAGAAACTACGCAACGCTAACTCGCAAGTCGGTTAACAAGCTACAAATTACTCAAAGAGCAATGGAAATAGCTATGCTTGGAATATACCTTATATATATATATATATATATATATATATATATATATATATATATATATATATATATAAAAATCCCGCTATTCCGCTGGGGAACAAAGGGCCTCCACAAAACTTCTCCACCTGACTCTGTTTCTAGTGAGGTTTTTTATTTCGCCCCATGACTTGCCGGCTTGCTTGGCTTCTTCCAAAATTGTGCGTCTCCATGTCTGTCTCAGTCTGCCCCTGCCACGAGTACCCTGTGGGTTCTAATCGAGAGCTGTTTTGCAATATCGCTTGCGGGTTTGCGGAGGGTATAGCCTAGCCACCCCCACTTTCTGCGTTTGATATTGTACTCTATCGGTGTTTGCTTCGCTCGTTCCCATAACTCGGTGTTTGGTATCTGGTCCGGCCAGTATATTCGTAAGATTTTGCGTAAGCACTTATTTGTAAATACTTGTAGTTGATTGGAAATACTTTTAGTCACTTTCCAGGTTTCACAGCCGTACCGAAGCACCGATTTGATATTTGTGTTGAAAAGGCGTATTTTTATATTTGGCGACAGTATGCGGGACCTCCAGATGTTGTTGAGAATCCCTTTGAGTATTCTTTGCCTCTGTCCCGCCGTTCGTCCTGCCTTAGATACCAGCTTAAAAATCAAGATATCCGAGAAAGAAGAAATGTACCTAATATACTGGAAAAAATAGCACGGCTAGAGTGGCAATGTGCCGGCTATATTGCGAGGCAAGATCCGAATAGATGGACTAATAAATTGTTAACATGGAGGCCAAGAGAAACCAAGAGAAGTGTGAGAAGATCACAAAAGCGATGGCGAGACAATATCCAAAGGATTATAGGAAGGAACTGGAGACAAGTTGCAATGGATAGAAGGGCATGCAAGATTTTGGAAGAGACCTATATTCGGGAGTGGATGAACACGAGCTGAGAAAGAAGAAGAAGAAGAAGATATTCTGCATTAAAGATATTACCAAATTAAAGTATTTGTAAAAAAAAAATTAAAACAAAAATCGTAATTTAAGGCCTTAGAACAGGTAGAATATATGACAGGTTTTAGATTTCCCATCCCAATGTGTTATTTTTATCTTAATAATCATCATCTAAAAGTCATTTTTTTGTCTTGTAGTGCTCAGCGTCATAAATTTTGCTGGCTTACTGGTGCTCTTGTCAAATTAAAACCCTATTTGCCAAGTTTGATTAGTTTTAAAATACAACCTATTTAGTGAATCAGGTAGTTATTTTCTTAGAAAGATCTTTTTAAAAGTCACAGAGCATTAGCCGATAAGTTACATGCTGAATTCTTAAAATATATATTAAGTGGTTGTTTAAGTTTGAATTGTAGACCTTAAAAAACTGGTATATTATTTGTTGACAATTTCCAAAACAGGAACTTATTTGCATCAATTTCCATTCACTGGAAAGTATTCTTACCAAGCACTTCAACTCAGTACCGGCAGCTTTGCCTCCTCTTCGGCGTTCCCTAGGAAAAAGACTTTGGCTATACGTCCACCTCGTGACAAACTTCCATATAGTCAGGGTGCAGCATGATATCCTTGATCATGTCCTTCAACATGGAGTATCGGATTACCATTGGATAGTACTTGGCGGTAGTATATTCAGTCTGAAAATGGAAAAATGCGTTTTTACTTTTGTTGCTACAGGAAAGTATTATATTCGTGAAGAAATTACTTAATTTCGAGATTTTTGCTTTTCTTCACATTTTAGGGTCACTCATTTCAATCAGTCTGTCTGCCTGTTGGTCTGTCGGACTCTCGAATGAAATGAGATATCAATTTCAACCTTGATGAAGCCTATAGTTTTCGAACGATAGGTTCAGGTCAAGGGGGTGAGGTCGATAAATTTTATATATTTTAATAGGAATATATAAAGAAATATTAGATATGCCTAAATATTTATAGTAAGACATATCAGAGATAAAAGGAGGGGGAGGAGAGTGATTCGTATATATTGTGTGTATGTTTCTTTTAGGGCTTTTGAAGTCGAGAAATTCAAAAATTGGGTTGTCTATTAATAGCTTTCAATTTTAACTCAGGGAGGGGCTGAAAGGGACCACAGTTGTTTAATATTGTTGAATTTAAACATCGTTTTAAAATATTCACAAGTTTTTTGTATAAATTTTAATCATATTAGCACTTATAGAGAAATATGGAAAGGGTTAAAATGGAGGAGAAAAAGGCTGCTTCTTATATATGAGGTTATAGGTCTTCTTCAGGGTTTTTAGAGTCAAGGAATCTAAAAACTAAGTAATTTTCACATTGCTTTCAATTTTAATGGGGGAAGGGCGTGAAAGAGGAGGAGTAGTTAAATATGGTATGGTTTTAATAATATTATTGGGATTTTTCCAGGTTTTTGGCTGCGATAAGGAACAAATTTTAAATATAATTATTTATTTACTGAAAATAATTATGCAAAGTATAAGTGATGGGAAGGGAGTTAGAAGGGTGATTTTATATTGATGGAGATAGTTTTCATGATTCTTTGAGTCAAGGGGTCCAAAAATTAGATTATATTTTTTCATTATTCTTAGTGTTAACACTGAAAGAGGATGAAAACGGTGGGTATCATGAAATATTGTAGAGTTTAATTATTATTATGAGAATTTTTTCTGGTTTTTGGTTGGATATTTTATAAAATTTTGAATAATATAATTATTTAAAGTAAAAGATATATGAGGTGAAAGGAATGGGGTAGAGGTTAGAAGGGTGGTTGCGTATATATCGTAATACACTTCTAGTTCACTGTGCTTTTTCATTATTTCCAATTTTAACAGAAATATTATGTACAAGGGATTGAGATCTGGTTACAGAGTGACCTAAAATATATTAAATCGATTATAGAAGTTTTATAAATACAACCAGTTTACTTGCTTAGCTTTAACACAATAGGTAAGTTATTGTTTTTTACTTCCCTTGCTAAAAATTACCTCTGTGATCTTTGCTTTTCTTTACGTTTCAGGGTTCTTAGATAACAAAAAACATATTTTTCTATTTTCATCCGTGTTTTCTATCTGTCTGTTCCCTTGTTAGACTGTAGATCTGTTGACACCATTATTCTCAAACACATTTATATTATAAAGTTTGAAATAGAAATGGAACCTATAGTTTTTGAGCAATATCGTTTTAGGGATGGTTTTAAGGTATTATGGAAATTTACTTTGCCTTCACTTGACAAAGTCAAATTCGGTACTTATTTTAGAATTGCGTGTTTGCAAGGAAAGTACAGGGTAAATCACTTTAGTGATTGTTTTAGTGTTCCGTACGGAACACTTATAAGATCATTTTGTATCTGTCCGTCCGCCTGTCTGTCCGTCACACGCCCGATTTTCTCCGAAACTATTTGACATAAAAAGTTGAAATTTGGCACTAATATAGGAATTGCCATCAGAGCCGTGTAATTTTGAAAGTAAAATTTTGACTTAAAGGGTTAGTTTTGGGATAAAATCAGAAGTAAAAAAATGACCAGGTCAAGTAGGGTGTCAAATGAAACCTTGTAAAAACATGAGTTCAAAAATATAGAACACGTAATGCTTGCGCATACTTTTCTTTGTATTATTTTTAAAAAATAGCATTTTGCTATTTTTTTGCGTATTTTTTGTTAAACATGAACACTAAAACTAAATATTGTTAAGTTTTTATGATAAATGGACTAATAGTTTTATTCCATAATTTTAGTGATTATACAGTTTTACATTATTTATTAAAATTTATTTTTTTCAATTTAATAGTTTTCTGGCAACTTTAAGTCTTTTTTTATATAATTTTTTGGATTTAGCATAACAAAATACTTAAGTAAACACGTGTCTCACCTAAAAGACGGAGATTTTTTTTTGTATACCTGTGTAATTTATGTGGTCCTAGCCATGCCTGAGGCTGCTCTCGCGTGGACTTGATTCACTATTATTGTCACTGCTTATTCCTTATGTTACCTAACGTAATAAAATATATCCTATAACCTGGCCAGAGAACATATGTATAAATTAAAAAAGAAATATGCAAATGGGATAAGTGGTTGTCAAGTGATAAGCACACTAACGGACAGACAGACAGACAGAGAGATGTTGCGTTTTATATATATTATATAGATCACAAAAAAGTTCTTTTTTCTCACATTTGGTCAATTTGGTTCCATGTTTGGCTGACGAGCCCACGCCAAGTCAGCACATACGCTATTACCATTGTGTATCAAGGAATGACCTGACAATATTACATGTTTTCAAAATCACTGACTTCTGAATGTTTCTGCGTATGTTTGTGTTGAGTCCTAATTGCACTAAGTGTGGTGTGAATGTTATTAGTGTAAGGCCTGTGGCTGATATGATGAGGGGGACAATGATGACTTTTTCTTGTTTCCATAGCCTTTTTATTTCTCTTGCAAAGTCTGTGTATTTGGAGATTTTTTCTGTGTATTTCGTTTGGATGTTTGTGTCGTTGAGGACAGCTATGTCAATTAGATAGGTGACTTTTCCTTTTTTGCACTGAAAAGTAATATCGGGTCTATTGGCGAAGACTGTTTTATCTGTATACATATTATTATTATTATTATTATATTATACAGATTATTGTTATTATTATTACAAAAAAGTTCTTCGTTCTCACATTTGGTCAATATGGTTCCATGTTTGGCTGACGGGCCAAAGCCAAGTCGGTACAAACGCTATTACCATTATATATTAAGGAATGACCTGACAATGTTACATGTTTTCAAATCACTGACTTCTGAATGTTTCTGTGTATGTTTGTGTCGAGTCCTAATTGTACTAAGTGTGGTGTGAATGTTATTGGTGTAAGGCCTATGGCTCATATAATGAGGGGGACAATGATGACTTTTTCTTGTTTCCATAGCCTTTTTATTTCCGTTGCAAGGTCTGTGTATTTGGAAATTTTTTCTGTGTATTTCCTTTGGATGTTTGTGTGTGGGGACAGCTATGTCAATTAGTCAATTAGATAGGTGACTTTTCCGTTTTTGCACTGAAAAGTAATAGCGGGTCTATTGGCGGAGACTGTTTTATCCGTACGGATACTGATGTCCCAGCAGAGCCTGTAATCTTTATTTTCAAGTATGGATGTTGGTGTGTATTTGTAGTAGGGATCTGTGTTTTCTATGAGTATGTATGTTGTGGCTAGTGCTTGGTGAACTACTTTGACAGCTGAGTCATGTCATTATTATTATTATATAACCTGGCCAGAGAACATAGATATGAATTTAAAAAAACACTAAATAGGACAAGTGGTTCTCGAGTGATAAGCGCACTAACGGACAGACAGACAGAGAGACGATGCATTTTATATATATTACGTTCTTTGTTATATGTTCCATATTTAATGGTTGCTAGCGACAAACTTTTTTCCGACTTGATACACTATTATCGTCACTGCTTATTCCTTATATTATTTAACGTAATAAAATATATCCTATAACCTGGCCAGAGAACATATGTATAAATTTAAAAAAAACAACACGTAAATCGGATAAGTGGTTCTCGAGTGATAACCGCACTAACGGATGGACAGATGGAAGACAAACAGAGAGATATTGCATTATATATATATATATAACACATGGGCTGAAAAGTCCCGGGCCTAACAAAGAAAACACGGTTTTTTTGGTTCAAAATTAGCTTTATTCATCAACGTAATCTCCATCAAGAGCAACGCAATCATTCCAGCGCCGCTCTAACATTTCAATACCACTTTTGTAGAACGATTTATCTTTTGCCTCAAAATAGGCCTCAGTTTCAGCGATAACCTCTTCATTCGTGCGAAATTTCTTACCGGCGAGCATTTTTTTCAGGTCTGCGAACAGCCAGTAGTCGTTGGGAGCCAAATCTGGCGAATACGGTGGATGTGGGAGCAATTCGAAGTTCAATTCATGTAGTTTTGCCATTGTTTTGATTGACTTGTGACACGGTGCGTTGTCTTGATGAAACAAAATTTTTTTATTTGCCATATGCGGTCGTTTCTTTGCAATTTCGGCCTTCAAACGCTCCAATAACGCTATATAATATTCACTGTTGATGGTATTTCCTTTCTCAAGATAGTCGATGAATATTACACCACGCACATCCCAAAATACCGAGGCCATAACCTTTCCAGCCGATTGTTGTGCTTTCGGGCGCTTTGGACGAGGTTCACCAGTTGCTGTCCACTCAGATGACGATCGTTTTTGATTCCGGAGTGAAGTGATGGATCCATGTTTCATCCATTGTCACATATCGACGCAAAAATTCCGGTTTGTTACGTTTAAACATGGCCAAACACTGCTCAGAATCATCAACACGTTCTTGTTTTTGATCAACAGTGAGCAAACGCGGCACCCACTTTGAACAGAGCTTTCTCATAGTCAAATGCTCATGCAATATAAAGCCAACACGTTCTTTTGATATCTTTACGATGTCAGCTAACTCACGCAACTTCACTTTTCGATCATTCAAAACGATTTTATGGATTTTTTTGATGTTTTCTGGTGTTACCGCCTCATTTGGACGTCCACTGCGTTCTGCATCATCGGTGTCTCTACGACCACGTTTGAAGTCAGCAAACCAACGTTTTATTGTTGTTTCTGATGGAGCGGAGTCCCCATAACACTTTTCAAGCCATTGCTTCGCTTGAACGGTATTTTTTCCCATCAAGAAGCAGTGTAAAATTAAAACACGAAATTGTTTTTGATCCATTGTTTTGAAAATAACAAAAGTAGCGTCACTCTTAGCACAATAACTCACAAACTAATGAATAGAATATCATGAAATTTTAACAGCTGTCTTTTGAAGGTTAGTATTAACTGAAAAAAAGGTGACTGCAATAAAACTAGCGCCATCTATGTGTTAGGCCCGGGACTTTTTAGCCCATGTGTTATATATATATATATATATATATATATATATATATATATATATATATATATATATATATATATATATATATATATATATATATATATATATATATAGATATATATATATATATATATATATATATATATATATATATATATATACGAGGTATATCCACAAAGTAAGTTCCGTTTCTATTTCTATCCGCGGCAGCGCTGCGATCGCAGTTCCGAGCATGCGTGGCAGTTACTCTGACTCAAGCAGAAGAAATGTACGCCATTTTCAGATCGCTGCTGCCGACGTGTTCTTTGTAGTGCTTCTTTATGATGTCAGCCTTAATTGAAAATGCCGCCGCTTGTGAAATCAGATCTGTGATCGTTTTCTAAATGCAAAGAAAGTTAAACCAAGTGAAATTTATCGGCAAATCTGCGAGGTTTACGGACAAACTGCTATGAGTGATTCAATATGGTTAGAAGATGGGTCAGACAGTTCAATGAAGGACGTGATCAAGTGCACGAGGAAGAACGATGTGGACGCCCGTCTTTGGTTACTGATGAACTGGTTCACGCAATTGAAGAGAAGCTTAAGCAAAACCGTAAGTTCACAATTAGTGCTCTTGCTATGGAATTTCCGCAAATCTCACGATCACTAATTCATGAAATTGTTAATGAAAAACTGAAAGAACATGTTACCACATGGTTGAAAACACAGGCGGCAACCTTCTATGAAGAAGGCATACAAAAACTTGTGCCACGCTATGACAAGTGCCTACAAAATTTCGGAAGCTATGTAGAAAATTAGTTTAATAGTTGTAGATTTTTGTACAATAAATATTTTTTTCCGTATCTGTACACGTTTTTTTTTATATAACCAAACGGAACTTACTTTGTGGATATGCCTCGTATATATATATATATATATATATATATATAATATATATATATATATATATATAATGTAACGTCTCTCTGGCGGACTGTATATTATAGATATAAAAAAAAAACAAAAATTTCAAGATCATCAGTTTTCAGTAAAGATCGGAAAACAAACTTTGTTGAAAACTCATTTGGGGTGTGTTTTGTGAAATCACTGATCATTTTATAGCTCCGTAACAAAAATTTTTGGTTTAAAAACTATCAAACAGAACACTAATTGCGCAAGTTCGACTCGCACTTGGCCGGTTTTTTGGTTTTAATTTAGTTCTATTAAAGAAAAGTTAGATAAATACAACGGCAAAGTGTATTCGTTTATTCTTTCTTTTTCTATTTATCTTCTTGGTCAGCATTTTAACTTACCTTTAGTTGTCTGATAAGATGCCTCAATCCTGAATATTTTTTTATCAGTCTGTAAAGATCGTTCGTCATCTGAGTATTTTCGGAATCTATTTGAGAAGTAGTCATATCTAAAAATATCATAATGCTCTTTACATTTTTAAATTATAAAAAATCGGTAGAGGGAATCTTTGACTCAGTTGTCTCGTGAGATTCGCAAAATTGGGAGATCATTGCCGCGCGAGGATGCAGGAAATCTCGTCAACAGCATGCCTCGTGCGCTGTTGTTAGCACACCAAAGAATACATTGATGGTAAAAAATGTTCTCGAAACACATTTTTTCAAAAATACGAGCAGTTACGTTCTTACTTGATAAACTGTACTTTACGTGTAAAAATTTGTTTAACGCCACTCTGTTTTATAAACTACAACACCACTCCAAATTGGGGGTGTGGATACGATTTCGTTCGGAAAGCAACTTTTGTGGCAATAGCCAGCAGCTTATTCTACTTTGGATAAAAAGTTTTTATCGTACGACACGTATAGAAGGTGGTTCTAATAGTTTCAAGAGGGAAATTTCAACTGTCGAAAATGGACCGAAATTTTTGACGAAAAGCCTTGCCAGACTCAATTGCAACTTACAAATGCATTCGAAGCAACTCACTAACTTATGTCATAAAATCACTCCTAAGAAGCGAAAATCTTTGCAGGTGAGGCATCAACGAACAATGTAAAACCGAACGTCCATGCTAAAAAGGTATTGCTACGCATTTCAAAATACCTAAGGGGTGTGATCCATTATGAGATCCTGCGATATGCTCAGACTGTCACTTTTGAGAGAAAAAAAGACCGTTTACGGACAATAGAATAGGACAATGATATTACAACAGGATACTGCTCTACCCTACACAGCTAAAACATCCACGAAAGCATATCAAATTTGGATTGGGTAATTCTCTTTCATGTAGCGTATTCTCCAGACTTCGCTTCTTCAGATTACTACCTATTCGGATCTCCAGAAGACCACTTGGCTGATTCTCAGTGGAATAGGTCGAACACAACCTCGATGAATTTATCGCATCGAACCAACTATTATTTTTCACGTCGGGAATCCAAGAATGGCCTGGTAGATGGTAGTTGATCGTTAATGACTGCGAAATTAATTTGTACACATAATATTTTAAAAATCGGTAACCTCTGAATACTGAATAGTAGAAATATATTGATATTATGGTGAATAAACTAAAGCATATAATTATCCATTTTGTTGATTTTGCAACATCTTTTTTTTTCATTGTTATACCTACTCTCTAATCTTTCTATTCTTTCTTTTTTCTCTTGTGCCTCCTCTGCTAACTTGCTGGACGTTTTCACCCCTTCTCCAGATTTCTGCGTCTTCTCCATGATGGAGCAAGCTCTGAGCACAAAAGCGGGAACAGTTTCCTGCTTCTCTTGTTTAGGAATATCAACTAGCGCCCAATATTGAGTTTCTAACCGAATAACGTCCTAAAATTTAAAAAAAAAATTAATCTTTGTTAATTACTTCAATGGTTTTCGACAACATTGGGGTCTCGTCAGTAAGATTATAGTCTACTTTTTTAGTTCTCTTGATAAATTGAAGTATTGCATGATTAGCAAAAATCACTCTCCAAGATTGCATTTCATCTCGTTTCAGAGTTCATAAATCAGAAAAAATATAGTTTCTTATTTCTGTCGGTCTGTCTGTTGATGTGTTGGCAAGGTAACTCTGGAATAAAATGTGATATCGACTTGAAATCTGGTGCATATATACGAGGCTGGTTTGAAAAGTCCGTGCAAAGTCCGAGAGATGGCACCACCGGCGCATATCGAGGTCATGTTTAGTTAGTAGCATCTCTTGAATGAACGCACACCAAGTTTCAGCCATATTGGTCTATTTCTTTGTGTTTGGCATTCGTGTGAATCAAGGAAGTCGAGTGATTTTCAAGAAATGGACGAAAAAGAATTTCGTGTGGTGATTAAACATTACTTTATGAAAGGCAAAACGCCTCACGAGACTAAAGAGAAGCTTGATAAACATTATGGTGACTCTGCACCTTCGATTAGAACAGTTTATAAGTGGTTTCAAAATTTTCGGACTGGCCATATGGGCACAAGTGACGCTGAACGTTCTGGACGGCCTGTGGAGGTTACGACTCCAGAAATCATTGATCAAATCCATGATATGGTGATGGATGACAGAAGAGTTAAGGTGCGTGAGATTGCTAGTGCTGTGGGCATATCGACTGAACGGGTACATAATATTTTGCATAAACATTTGGACATGAGAAAGCTATCCGCAAGATGGGTGCCGCGATTGCTCACGCTTGACCAAAAACGGAATCGTGTGAAGTGTTGCAAGGGTGGTTTGCAGCTGTTCCAGAAGAATCCGGAGGACTTTAAGCATCGTTTCGTCACTGTGGATGAAACATGGATACATTACTATACTCCTGAGACCAAACAACAATCTAAACAATGGGTTACCAAGGGGGAATCTGCACCAAAAAAGGCGAAGACGGTTCCTTCGGCCGGAAAGGTTATGGCGACTGTCTTTTGGGATTCGCAAGGGATAATCCTCATCGACTATCTGGAAAAGGGTAAAACTATTACAGGTGAATATTATTCATCGTTATTGGACCGTTTGAAAACCGAGCTGCAAGAAAAACGCCCGCGATTGGCCCACAAGAAAGTCCTTTTCCATCACGACAACGCAAAATTAATGGAAATAGGATTCCAACTCGTTTCACATCCCCCCTATTCTCCAAACTTGGCTCCCTCGGACTACTATTTGTTCCCCAATTTGAAGAAATGGCTGGCGGGACAAAGATTTTATTCAGACGAGGAGGTGATTGCAGACACTAATGGATATTTTGCAGACTTGGACAAATCCTATTATTCGGAAGGGATCAACAAACTAGAACATCGTTGGACGAAGTGTATAAGCCTAAAAGGAGACTATGTCGAAAAATAAAGAAGGTTTACCCCAAACACATAACTAGTTTTTATTTTTGCACGGACTTTTCAAACCAGCCTCGTAAGTAAGGATGGAACTTTTTTGAGCGATATCCGTTCAGGGACAAGAGGTAAAGCAGGTAAGGCCCTTAAATTTTGCATAGTTTCACAAGTATTCTGAGAATTTTCCAGGTTTTTTGGTTATAATAGTGAATAAAGTTTAAGTAAAATTATCACGTAGGCTGAAAAGTTTTTGGCCTGACACATAGATGTCGCCTTTTCAAAAAATCCATGATTTTTAGGAAGTACCAACCTTTAAACGATACGTGTCAAAATTGCATGACATTTCGACGATTTGTTTACAAGTTACAGTGGTTTTAATGGCGCTACTTTTGATATTTTCGAAACAATGGAAAAAATCTAATTTCGTGTATTGATTAAATACTGTTTTTTGATGAGTAAAAAATACCGTTCGAGCAAACCAATGGCTTGATAAGTGTTACGGATGCATGAACATTTAGGCATGAGAAAGCTCTGTTCGAAATGGGTTCCGCGTTTGCTCACAGTAGACCAAAAACAACAACGTGTTGATGATTCTGAGCGCTGTTTGGACTTGTTTAAGAGCAATAAGAATGATTTTTTCATATGATATATGACAATGGATGAAATATGGATCCACCACTACACACCGAAATCAAATCGGCAGTCAGCTGAATGGACATCAGCCGGCGAAAGCCGCCCAAAGCGACCAAAGACACGACAGTCGGCTGGGAAGGTTATGGCCTTTGTATTTTGGGATGCGCGTGGAATAATCGACTATGCTGAGAAGGGAAAAACCATCAATAGCAAATATTATATAAAGTTATTGGTGCATTTAAAGCCAGAAACCGCAAAGAAACGGCGCCAAATGAACAAAAAATAAGTGCTCTTCCATCAAGACATTGCACCGTGTCACAAGTCAATGGCTACGATGGCAAAACTGCATGAATTGAAGTTCGAATTGCTTCCTCGTCCACCGTATTTTCCAGATTTGGCACCCAGTGACTACTATCTATTCGCAGACCTGAAAAAAATGCTCGCTGGAAAGAGAATTGGCTCCAGTGAACAAGTCATCGCTGAAACAGAACTATTTTGAAGACAAAGACAAATCCTTCTGTAAGAAAGGTATAGAAATGTTAGAAAAGCGTTAAAACTGATTGTATTGCTCTTGAAGGAGACTACGTTGATGAATAACGTCGAATTTTGCAAAAAAATGTGTTTTTAAGTAGCTAGACCAAAACCTTTTCAGTGACGTGTGGCTGGCCGTGGCTCGGTGGCGTAGTACTTTGCTACTGTGCAGAAGGTCGAGGGTTCAATCCCGCAGGTCGGTATACTTATTTATTAATTTATTTAAGTGTATTTGGCCTGGCCACGTACATACATAGATAGTAGTTGTTTGCAGAAATGCAAATAACGTCCGTGGCAGCACTGCCGCGTTGTTTAAAAAAAAAAAAAAGGTGCCGTTAATTACAAAAATGTATGTTTCGGCACTTGGACAACGTTGAGGGGTATTACGACATCCTCGCCGATATCCTTGGGATATGAAAAAAGGGTAAAATCCCTACTGAGGCGGGGAGGTGAGCGATTGAAAAAAAAAATACGTGTTAGTCGAACATGTAAGGGTTAAGGGAAGAAGTCAGTTCGTATCGTAGTTATAGATCATTTTGAGAGTTCTTAGAGTCAAGGATTTTGAAAATTATGTTATTTTATTATTATTTCAGGTAGATAGTACGCAATAGGTTGCGATTATAGAGTGGCCTCAAAATATATATTAAATTTACAACTTGTATCTGCAAGGAGAAAAAAATATATTATTAAATTCTGTTACAGTCATTTACAGTCGAAATTGTCCCTTGAAATTAAATCAGACCCTACCTACCACTAATTGAATAGTTTATTACGTAATACGAGACCAAACGACTAAAGTGATTACCGAGGATTCGGGTATTCAGGTTTTACATAAGTTGATTCGTCTTCGGGATAAAATACGGGATAACTAACCCCAGGAATAAGATTTAGGGGTTTATGATTTATTCACTTGTAATTGCATTTACCTTAACGAGGATGATTCGTTAGTAAGTAAGGGTCAGTTTGTCCAACAGCTTAATTTATAAACGTGTAAGTGAATTAAAAAAAAAAAAAATGGCTTTTATTTAGTGTTTGAGTAGAAGTTTTAAACTCGGATTTCGCTTAATAATTGAATAAGTCTAAATAAATGCAGGCATCCACCATATCTAAGATATCTAAACAACTATATACTAGTTATATAGTGGAGTCCGCTTATTAAGACTTTGGATAAAACGACCAACTGCTTATAGCGACGCCGACGTAATTACGCTCTGATTTATCCGGTTATAACGACGCGTAAGAAACTTGTTTACAAACAATAATTCTTTTTTCCCCCGAATTCTGAGCGGTATCACAAAAGAAAAATGTTCCGAAAAGCTGGCCAAATTATGAATGTATTAGGGATAACACCACCTTGAGATTTTTCAAAAAAATCGAATTATTTTTTTTGGCTAGATAAATTGTTTATACTTTTAAGAATATTTTCAATGTTTACACATTTCGAAATTAAAATTATTTCCGAAGTTATAGCAATTAGAAGTGAGCGTGGCAGAGAGTCGGCCCGAAACTCTTATAGCAATCGGACCGGTACGAGCGGTCAAAGCCTTGATAAAAAGTATTGTTCTTTTAGTCAGTCCTTTATAGGAACGCTGTTTAGAAAGATTTACTCAGAATAACAACAGAGTCATTTGGTCTATGGCTCCAAAAGTGCATTACAGTGGCACGAAAATTGTTGAGATTGTCTCTTTTATTGCAGCTAGTATATTTAATGATAGATATACTAGTGTATTATAAATGATGCAATTATTAAACCTTACAATTGGCCCAAGCGCGCTGCGATTTACCGATAACTTGGATTCGCAACGAATATTTATAGCCAACATGAGAGCCCAACAGGAGACTAAAGAGGCCAGGAAATTGAAAAAAGCTGCTCAAAACGAGTCGGAGGACATCGCGGTAACAATTAAAGACCTCATGTACGATCCAGGAATCGCAGATTGAAGCTAATTTAAAAAAAATATTTGGTTTTAAGACGCTGACGCCGTACTGTTTTTTCTTTTGCGTTTTTTTCGAAATTACTTTTTTCAAACTGGTGTAGAAGATATCTTAAGATATACTTAACCGATTTTGTTAAAATTTGCAACACATATTCTTTATATTATTATCTAAGATGTAGCATAGGATTTTTTCATTGGGTGCCACGTTCATAAGTTATAGATTTTTTAAACTCAAAATTTCGATAAAAATTTAATAAAAATTTTCCTACGCTACATCTTAGCTATTACCTTTCTAAATGAGAAAAAAACTTATTTTTTACTTTTCAGATGATGCCTGACAGAGAAAATAAGAACACCATCAGCAAGGATTTCAAAAAACAAAATGGCGGCTCCAAAATGGTAACTATTTTTGGAAAAACGTGACTTACTTTTATGAAACTCTGTATATATGAGTTGTTGGGATCGCTGATTACGAATATGAAGTTTAAACTACAAAAACAAAATGGGGGCTCCACAATAGCGAATGGCCCAACCCATTAAAGGACGCCCTGAGGTGTTCATTTCAGTTGGTTCCGTGTTTTCCGTTTCATACTTATTTGTTAACGGCACACAAACGTTGAGGCAATCATCAAACTTTGCGAAGAATTGCGTTTGGATTCTGAGGAATTTCGGAATGCTGTTATCAATTTGAAAATCGGTTACTTTAAATTTTCTGGCAAAATATATGTATGCCAAGTTTTCTTTTGCCACTTCCGCTTCAATAGTGACAATAATTACATTTATGTTATCACGTAATTGGTTTTTGACAAGTAGGAAAAGGTCTTTTCTTGTACCAGGTGTACAAGTATGAAATGCGGATTTCAGACAACAGCTGGTGCACCAATGCAGTTTGTGCTATAAAGATTTGACACTGCGCCATTTTGTTGTGTCATCAACAAGTGTCAGACGCGCACGACTAATAAATTGGAAAAGTGTGTGCATAGTGTTGTGTTCAATATGTCGAAATTTATACCGAACAAAGAGCATTCGCGGACTGCATTAATTTTTTGTTTTCATTCGAAGAAAAACTGCTGCTGAATCATACCGATTACTTTGAAAAGCTTATGGTGAACATACTCCATCGCAGATACGTGTGAACGATGGTTTTGGCGTTTGAAAAGTGGTGATTTCGATGTTGCAGACAAGGGACGTGGAAAACCGCCAAAAAAATACGAAGATGTGGAATTACAAGCATTGTTGGAAGAAGATGATTCGCAAACACAAAAACAACTCGCCGAGCAACTGGGCGTTAGTCAACAAACTGTTTCCAATCAGCTACGAGAGATGGGAAAGATTCAGAAGCCGGTAGATGGGTACCATATGAGTTGAACGGCAGGCAAATGGAAAAGCGCAAAAACACGTGTGACATTTTGCTCGCTCCGTACAAAAGGAAGTCGTTTTTGCATCGTATAGTTACAGCGCAAAAAATCATGGCTAGACCCAGGGGCACCATCCACATCAACCACAAGACCGAATCGCTTTGGCAGAAAGACGATGCTCTGTGTTTGGTGGAACCAGAGGGGCGTGGTCTATTATCAGCTGTTAAAACATGGGGAAACGGTTAATACTAAACGTTACCAACAACAATTGACCGATTTCAACCGTTCGCTGCTTGAAAAAAGGCCAGAATATCAAAAGAGGCAACACAAACTCATTTTTCTTCATGACAATGCTCCATCACATACGGCAAAAACCAGTTCGCGACACGTTGGAAGCACTCAGCTGGGAAGTTCTAACCCCATGCGGCTTACTCACCAGACTTGGCTTCTTCCGATTACCACTTGTTTGCATCGATGGGTTACGCACTTGTTGAGCAGCGCTTTAGTTTGTACGAAGGTGTGAAAAAATGGCTCGATGAATGGTTCGCAGCAAAAGGGAAAGATTTTTACTGACGTGGTATTCACAAATTGCCCGAAAGATGGGAAAAATGTATAACAAGCGATGGAGCATACTTTGAATAAAGCACTTTTTATCATTCTTCCGAATTTAACATGTTTTTTTAGAAAAGAAATCCGCACTTCATACTTGTACACCGGGTAAATGCATATATTTTAGTTGAATATTTTCCATTAGTTTTGAGTATTTGTTGTAAATAGTTAAATAAAATTAGAAAAATTTGCAATGTATTAAATTTAAAGTATTTTTACCATTTTGGAACTTTCTCCCATATTTTTAAACAATTTTTAGTATTTTGCAACGACTTCCAAGATTTTTTAAAGAATTTGCCATTTGGTTTTTTCAAATTTGAACTTCGAGTTTTATCGAAATCGAATAATACCTTCATATTTAGGCCAGCTTTTCGAGACATTTTTCTTCTATGCGACCGTCAATAAAAGATGATAACACAGCCCCACAAAAAAAAAAGTGGGGTATACTTTTGATGCGATACATCAGATCCGTAGTATTTTTTGCCCGCTGATCACGAATCTGACGTCAGAATATCGCCATCACATCTCAATTTTTTTCTAACCTCAAAAAATAGGTAAAAATTAGTAAAAATTAAGAAAAATATACTCCTAAAAAATTGATTCAAGCTTTTTCATGAATCCAAAGATATATTAATATGTATTCGGACACGCTAAGCTAATATTCATCGGTTGGATTAAGCCATACGGTTTTGTTTTCCTTCTAACCTCAATAAATCAGACATATAGTCTCGAATGCAAAAACGAATTCAAATTAAAATTCAACCGATTCTTACCAAATTTGGTACACGGGGGTTTTTGGGTTGCTGATCATGAATCTGAGGTCGGATTTGCAAAATTCAAAATGGCGGATCCAAGATGGCGGACAAAATTTTTGAAAACCAACCGATTCCTACCAAATTTGGTATACAGTTGGGGAATCCTCAAACCTGATACTCTTAAACCCTAAACCCTGAAACCTTAGACTCCCACACCCTGTAACCTCAAAAAATAGACCTCAATAACCCTGTAACTTTAAAAATGAGACCCAATAAACTCAAAACCAGGACTTTTAAACCATATACTCTCAAATAGTAGACCCTTAAGCCTAGAATTGCGAAGGTTAGACCCGCGCCTAACTTTCCTTTTTTTGGCTGTATCTTGTTCTTTTTTCCGCGAATGACCTATTCAAAGGCTTTTTGCCCAAACGCTTTTGAGGACTTGTTTCTCTTTTTAGCGTGAAAACGTTCCCCTTGCTCCTCACTGTAGTCACCAAAATTATCTGGGAAATCATCGATGTGAGAGTCCAGGAAATGTAATTTTAGATTCATTAAGCAACCTAATGTTTGAAAATTTTTTACCATTTTCTCGACTATTTCTTTGTACTTAGGACTTTTATTATTTCCCAAAAAGTTTGTTGCGACTTCTTTAAAACTAAGTCAAACAGCTTTTTCAACTTTATTCATTTTAGTAACAAATAATGAATCTTGAAACAATTTTCTTATTTGTGGCCCGTCAAATACGCCTGCCTTAATTTTAACTTCAGAAAATTTCGGAAATTTTTTATGCAAATATTTGAAACATGGGCCGTTTGTATCTAATGCTCTCGTGAATTGCTTCATAAGTCCAAGCTTAATGTGAAGCGGGGGAATAAGAACTTTTCCTGGATCTACCAATGGTGGAAACAATACATTATTTTCACCAGGAGTGAACGATTCTCTTGTTGCCCAAATTTTTTTCTTATAATGACGTTCCCTGTCTCTGCTATTCCACAGACATTTATAACAGGGATAAAGTGTAAACCCTGACTGTTGGCCAAGCAATATTGTTACAATTTTCAGATCTCCACAAATTTTCCAGTTATGATCAGCATATTTTATTTTTATCAAAAGCTGCTTCATTTTTTCATATTGCTCTTCCATAACTGTGGAATGAGAAATCGGAATGGGAGCGTAAACGTTGGTATTATGCAGCAAAACTGCCTTAATGCTCCGTTTAGAAGAATCAATGAACAGTCTCCATTCTTTAGGATCGTATGAGTTATTTTGAAATTCATCCATTAGACCTTTTACATCGGTACAATATGAAAGTGACAATTCCTCGTCCATTGTGAAATATTTTCGAAATTCTTCATCTCTGTTTCTATAATAAGAAATCGTAGCTTCTGGCTTAAGTAAATGTATTTTCTTTAAAAAGGAAGCAAGATGCTCTGAACCATCTTTGGATAAGCCTAAACCTCTGACTAGATCACTAAGTTCTGACTGTGATACGAGTATTGGTTCTGGTTTACGGTTGTATGGTAGAAATTCTTTATCTGTGTCACTAGTATATGATAGGTTGTCACTAGAACATTCATTAGTAACAGTGTTTGAATCTTTTTCGACAGTCTCAATGTTTTCGGCATGAACTGATAAGGTGAAATCATTTGTTTCCATAACATCAGCATCAAATGGTTCAGGAGGCGGAATTAGTTTAGTTAGTTGGTCTTGTTACTGTCGAAACATCGTTATAAATAATAGTGCTTTTATTTTTTCGGTTATGCCTAGATACAACATTCATACAAAAGTAGCAATCATTTCCACTGTATGGTCTATTCCATATTGCTGGTCTGGAATATTTAATCGCCTTCTTATTGATGTACAACATTATTTTGCAAGAACTGCAAATGATGTCGGGAACCCAATCTGTATCCTGGTGCTGTATTTCAATGTTAAAACAATCCTTATATAAGGTTTTAATCTTATCCGTTATCGGTGACCCCATTTTACTCAATACGTGTTGACAGCAAATATAACAAAATGAATCACTGTTTTTATCGCACTTATGAAAAGTCCTTGTACCGTGAGACCGTTTTCTTGTAGCATTATACTCTACATGAGCCAAGTCACCCACACATGAAGAGCTACGGTCGCTGGATGACGACGGCTGCGGGCCCGCTTTCCCACCCTGACCAACCGCCGATACTGGGTTTCCGAGTCCCTGCATCGTAATTCTCTTTCTTCTACCTGCCATGACGGCATCTAAGCCGTTATCCAGGGACTCTGCCGGCTAGTGGAGTAACACCGTTGCCCACCGTCACCACGTGGAGGTGCCCTGGATGCAGGTAGAAGAATAAAAATCGACCGATGAATTTTCTCGGCGTTCAAAATGGCGCGAAAACATCTGCCATCTTGGATTTTGCAAATCCAACCTCAGATTCGTGATCAGCGACCCAAAAAATCCCCGTGTACCAAATTTGGTAAGGATCGGTTGAATTTTAATTTGAATTCGTTTTTGCATTCGAGAAGCACTATATCTGTCTGATTTATTGAGGTTAGAAAGAAAACAGAACTGTATGGCTTAATCCAACCGATGAATATTAGCTTAGCGTGTCCGAATACATATTAATACATCTTTGGATTCATGAAAAAGCTTGAATCAATTTTTTAGGAGTATATTTTTCTTAATTTTTACTAATTTTTACCTATTTTTTTGAGGTTAGAAAAAAATTGAGATGTGATGGCGATATTCTGACGTGAGATTCGTGATCAGCGGGCAAAAATACTACGGATCTGATATATCGCATCAAAAGTATACCCCACTTTTTTTTTTGTGGGGCTGTGTAATCAACGATCTTTGAACGGTCATGGTACCCGAGGAACAAGAATTCGTCTTGAAAAGGTGTGCCTCTGAAGGGAAGAGGTTAAAAACAATCCTCGAAATGATGGTGGTAATATAAACGATACCATTCTTTCTGAATTTTTTACCATAGTAATTTGTTTTCGAGTTATTTAAGGTGAATCTTCTGATATAAGACACTCGGTATAAAATATGCCTCATTAAGAATATTATTAGCATTTTAAACTAACAATTTTTTAATTATAAAATGAGGCGACATACATAAATAATCGAACATACACACTCACATATGTATATAAACATTACAAGCAAGAAAGACAGTAATAATTAATGTGGGTTTTTTCGTTTTGCCGCTATTAATAATAAATACTTAACAGAATTTATGTTCACTTCTTGCGTCAATTAACAGCAATATTATTAATGTGTTTGTATGTAATATAACACTCCTCTAAATATGACATAAAAAAAATGATTGGGATTTTTGCATTTGCAAATAATGAATGACAGTTTGATAATGGGCGGACATATTTTTAATAGATCCACTTTATTCGGTATTCAGTGTTAATTGATTAGACGCCAAGATGTCTGAAAATTCGAGCAATGAAATTTGATATTTTTTCGATCGCTTATAATCTTCGGGCAAAAAAATAGGGATAAAACTTGTAGACGATAAAGGACCTTTTGTTTCTATTCTTTCTTGCGTAACATATGTAAATATGTATGGTAAGGATTTTCTTTCTCAAATCAGTAGCACCTCTTATCATATCGCGACATCTATGAAGCTAACTTGGAATATTGTACAGTTAATCGAGAATGATATAAAGTGTATTTGTTTGGAGTTGATAGCAGAATTCTATCATTGTAGAACTAAATGAAATCTCAGAAATGTCCAGGAGAAGATCAAATCACCACTGAAATGTTCAAAATGGGAGGAGAATATCTAGTAGAGAGTGTACGAATCCTACTCAACAAATGCATAACCGAAGAAAGAATTCCAACAAAATGGAACAACGCCGAGGTTATTTTGCTATACAAAAAAGGAGATAGGAATGACATAGAAAACTACCGTCCTATTAGTCTACTATCACACTTATACAAGTTGCTAACAAAAATAGTAACAAATAGACTAACTCAAAAAATGGATTCGTATCAACCAGTAGAACAAGCAGGTTTCCGAAAAGGTTTTAGTACGATTGACCACTTGCAAACAGTACGCACTCTCATAGAGAAGACCACAGAATATAACATTACCATTGCATCTGGCATTTGTAGATTACAAAAAGGCCTTCGACTCGGGCAATATTGAGAGCTCTAGACAACGCAAGAGTAGACACCAGGTATTCAAATCTCATCAAACACATATACGAAAAAACGCGACCATCCAAATAACACTGGACGAAGATACAAAGACAGATAAGATATTGGTAAACAGAGGCATACGTCAGGGCGATACTATCTCCCCTAAACTCTTCACACTAGCCTTAGAGAACATTTTTAAGAGTTTAAATTGGCAATCCAGGGGCATAAATATAGATGGTGTGCGTCTGAACCATTTACGATTCGCAGACGATATAGTGGTTATAAGCGATAAAACGGAGGAAATTCAGAGCATGCTGGAAGAATTGCATCAGGCATCCTTAAGCATCGGACTCGAGATGAATGAGATTAATAAAACAAAAATATTGAGTGTGGAAAATATTCAGGTAAACATCGGAAACCAAACACTGGAAAACGTATCAGAATATATTTACTTGGGACACAAAATACAACTTGGTAAAGAAAATCAAAGCTCTGAAATAACTAGAAGAATAGGACAAGGGTGGGCTGCGTTCGGCAAGTTGGGGTACGTACTTAAATCTAGAGAAATCCCAATAAATCTTAAACGTAAAGCATACGACTCATGTATTCTGCCGGTCCTTACGTATGGTCTCGAGACGATGGCACTCACCCGAAAAACCGCTGACAACCTTCAAGTGACACAACGAGCAATGGAGAGATCTATGCTCGGAATTAGCCTGAGAGACAGGATACAGAACGAGGAAATTAGAAGAAGAACGTGCGTGACAGATGTCCTCAGAAGAGTAGCTCAACTCAAATGGCAATGGGCTGGCCATATAACTCGTCAAAGCTCAGAAAGATGGACCAGCAAAATGATAAACTGGCGTCCAAGACAAACCAAAAGGAGTGTTGGAAGACCTCCAAAAAGGTGGCGCGAGACATCCAGAAAATTGCGGGGGGAAATTGGATCCAAACAGCCCTAAACAGAACGACGTGGAAAAGATTGGAAGAGGCCTTCATTCAGGAGTGGATGACTATAGGCTGAGGAGAGAGATGCAAATACATGTTAGGATGCGCCCAAAAAAAAGATTTCTTAGGCATTTTACTGGATTTTGCTACCTATTTTGAATTATTTTTAGTTCACCCTATTTTAGGTAGAAAACCTCTGCTATACAATAAAGTAATAAAATGTAAATGAGGGTTCATCGGTAGCATAGTCGTCCGAGCGTAACCTGCTTTTAGTGTTTAATAAATATAATTATCGTAAAAATAAAGTTATAGAAATATAACATTTAATACCAAAAATTTTTTAATCAATGGATCTACGTATACGAGGCTGGTTTGAAAAGTCCGTGCAACGTCCGAGAGATGGCACCACCGGCGCGTATCGAGGTTATGTTTAGTTAGTAGCATCTCTTGAATGAACGCACACCAAGTTTCAGCCATATTGGTCTATTTCTTTGTGTTTGGCATTCGTGTGAATCAAGGAAGTCGAGTGATTTTCAAGAAATGGACGAAAAAGAATTTCGTGTGGTGATTAAACATTACTTTATGAAAGGCAAAACGCCTCAGGAGACTAAAGAGAAGCTTGATAAACATTATGGTGACTCTGCACCTTCGATTAGAACAGTATAAGTGGTTTCAAAATTTTCGGACTGGCTATATGGGCACAAGTGACGCTGAACGTTCTGGACGGCCTGTGGAGGTTACGACTTCAGAAAATCATTGATCCAATCCATGATATGGTGATGGATGACAGAAGAGTTAAGGTGCGTGAGATTGCTAGTGCTGTGGGCATCTCGACTGAACGGGTACATAATATTTTGCATAAACATTTGGACATGAGAAAGCTATCCGCAAGATGGGTGCCGCGATTGCTCACGCTTGACCAAAAACGGAATCGTGTGAAGTGTTGCAAGGATGGTTTGCAACTGTTCCAGAAGAATCCGGATGACTTTAAGCGTCGTTTCGTCACTGTGGATGAAACATGGATACATTACCATACTCCTGAGACCAAACAACAATCTAAACAATGGGTTACCAAGGGGGAATCTGCACCAAAAAAGGCGAAGACCGTTTCTTCGGCCGAAAAGGTTATGGAGACTGTCTTTTGGGATTCGCAAGGGATAATCCTCATCGACTATCTGGAAAAGGGTAAAACTATTACAGGTGAATATTATTCATCGTTATTGGACCGTTTGAAAACCGAGCTGCAAGAAAAACGCCCGCGATTGGCCCACAAGAAAGTCCTTTTCCATCACGACAATGCACCAGCACACACCTCAGCAGTTGTGGTCGCAAAATTAATGGAAATAGGATTCCAACTCGTTTCACATCACCCCTATTCTCCAGACTGCGCTCCCTCGGACTACTATTTGTTCCTCAATTTGAAGAAATGGCTGGCGGGACAAAGATTTTATTCAAACGAGGAGGTGATTGCAGACACTAATGGATATTTTGCAGACTTGGACAAATCCTATTATTCGAAAGGGATCAACAAACTAGAACATCGTTGGACGAAGTGTATAAGCCTAAAAGGAGACTATGTGGAAAAATAAAAAAGGTTTACCCCAAACACATAAGTGGTTTTTTATTTTTGCACGGACTTTTCAAACCAGCCTCGTAGATACAAATTCACAATATATAAGTACTTTAATTATAATCAAAAACAATCATCATCTTCAAAATCTGAAGACTCGACTTCTCTTAAATTGATAATTAAGGGTTCTGTTTCCACAGTTTCTTCAATGTATTCGTCAAGTTTTCACGTTTTATTTTCTTCTTCTATAACACAACGAATGAGATTTTTCCAATTATCCTCTTTGATCCTCTCTATTCCAGCGAGTAATAATTGCTTTACGTCTTGAAGTTTGAACGTGGTGTTGTCTCTTGCAAAGACACCTTTCATTTGTGCCCAAATTAGCTCTATGGGATTCAATTCGCAACGATAGGAGGTAATCTAAGCACTGTGATATTCCGTTCCTTTGCCATCTCATCGACTGCGTATTTCTTGAACTGTGCCTAAATTTGTTTCACAATTTTGAGAAGTTCGGCTTTTAACATACCATCTTTATGTTTGAGATTTTTGTCTCTTATCCACTGAAGAATATCCGCTTTCTTCCACAAATCTATCGGGAGTCGTTCTAATAATCGTGAATTGTATAGGGCATTGTCCAATACTATAACTGATTCTGTTGGTATACATTCAGTCATTTGTTGGAAGTACTCCTCAAAAACATCGGCCGTCATCTCCTCATGGTAATCTTTAGTTGTCTTTGATTCGAATTCCAAAAAGCTATCGTCGAGAAATCCGTTTTCACTACCAATATATATACCTTTTCCTCAAGGGGGTTGTAATCCAGTTGACCAGCCTTCCATAAAAGCTTGTTTGGCACTCTTAATGTTTTTGTCAATCCAGAATTTTTTCACTATGTGTCCCTCATTAATCCAAGTCTTATCTAAATAAAAAATATTTCTTTCTTCGGCTCGAAATTTTCTGATTGCTCGTAGATATTCTCTTCTCCAACAAATTATTTCTTTTTTATCGATAAGAACAGATTTTCTATTGTGTTTTTCCCAACGAAAATTCACGTTATGAAGAATTCCATAATTTCCATTTTCCTGGTCTTCTCTGATTTCTTGTAAAACTTTATGTAGTGTAGATATTTCTTTCTTAATAAAAAAATGGTGTACTTTTCTTCTTATTGCGTTTTTAAAGTTTTCATCGACCTCTAAGGGCTCCTTTCCTTTGTGATTCTGAGATTCGTTGCAAGGAGCGCGTTTTCTTTCTTTTAGAAATCTATAAATAGTTGCTGATCCAACTCCCGTCATGTTGGCACATGTTTCCACAATTTCACGGACTTGGCTTGTCGGCTGTTGATGCACTAGGGAATCGTGAACGTTAAGTATCATTGTTTTTTCTCGCCGGGAAAATGCGGATTTACAGATTCCGCGAAGTTTGATCGGGGTAAAACTGACAGTTGAAGCCATAATTTGAACTAAGCATATTATAGGTTTTTGCTTTATTTTTATACTTACACAGAATATTTTTATTGCATACTTAGGCATTTAGGCACCTACCGATAAATACTTTGGTTCCAAATAATTTTATTATACCTATTATCATTAAGAATTATAACACTGTAGGTTTCTAGTTCTTAAGAGTTGTTAATTATACTCGTTTAGGCCTTTATCATACAAATAAGATTTTTAGTTTCATCATTTACTCATTAAAATAACCTTTGAACTGCGTTGATTTATACAGCTTATTGTAAAGTTTAGAAGGCACGTAATTAAATATTTTTTAGAAAAAAGTCGCACTGTGCAAATGCAAATAATTGGTAGAGAAATTTCGGACGCTTATGGTCTATGACATTTTAATGTTTACAACCCATGTTGTGTGCTATCAACTCCAAACAAACGGACTTTAGATGGTGGAACAAGAAACGCATATAAAGAGAGAGCTACAATCTTAAAACACTGGTTTTAAATTAAATCTTAGGCAACTTCAGCTCTTCATAAGCTGAGATCAACAGGAGATCTTCTAATTTATATAATACACGTCTGGAACAACGATATGGAACTTCTGGGAAATCTCGAACTATCGCACTTGATGGATCCAAGGCATTCGATCGTTTTTTGGAACAACAAATTGTTGGCTTATTGAAACTCCGAAGAAAAGTTTTATTTATGTGATTGGTGATCCAGAACTCAGTAGCAACCTTAATTCCCTGGAACACCGAACAACGCTTGGCGACTTGAGTCTATTCTACAAGTATTTAGTCCGCTTGATTCCTTCCACAGAGGTACATGCTGGGAATACACGTCACGGAAACACATCCGTATCAAGTTCAACTTTTCACTCCTCGTACAACACTTTTCAAGCAGTCTTTTATAAGGAGAACCTTATCCCAGGACTGGGTTTTCCACAAAGTACAATTTACATGGATGTTTTGTGTTCGTTTATAACGAACTTGCCACTCTCTGTGCTCGATGTCGCGCGACTTGATCTAGGGAATTCACCGAAATTCGCTGCGAACCCCTATTCTGCTTGTTTCCGCCGCACAGTGCGAAATTTAGGAAGTTTAGCGGAACTTTATTCAATTTTTTAAATACGTAAAATGCATAAGATTATTCATTATTTTGGTAGGTTAATATCCCACTCTAAAACCTCATCCTCAGTTTGGGGATTAACCCTGCGAAACAACTGCAAAATGCACCTGAAAGTTGCATTACTTATTCAATCATACTTTTTGCCTACAGAAAGCTATTCGATTTGTTTAAGTTAATAGAGTGGTACATACAAACGGCAAGTCAGTAGGCCATGGTTTTTTTCTTCATTTATTTTATGAGAGAATTGTCAATTATTGGCATTTAAACAATTGCAAAATCTTTTCTTACTCGTGTGTGATTTGTTCGTGAAAAAAGTGATTTTTAGGAAGTAAGTAAAATTTACATTTTTAACTTCAGTGGAGACTTTAAAAAGTGATACTACATAATACCAGCTTGAAATGCACAAAATTTGAAAGGTTTTTTTTCCTCTGTTGGAAACACAAAAGATCTTCTGCGATATTTTGCGATCTTTTTTTAAATTAAACATTTTCCAGAATGACTTTACGAATTTCATATAACTGCATGTTCCAAAAGTGGAAGGAAGAACCGACATCGGACGCCATCATTGGTTTTGTTTTGGAAAAAATAGGCTCACCAATGCTAACATCTGACGCTCTTTACAGTTTAAAGGCAACTCTTCGTGCGCTGGTTTGTAAAATACAAAAAAGGTGGAGGGAATCCAGTCGAAATTTAGCATCATTTCTGAATAAAAATGCTAGCTGGCTTGAAAATAATGTAAAATTTTCAAATGCTGTAAGGATGCATTGCCTAGTGGATCGAGGACCAATGCGGACAGATCTAAAAAAGAATTTAGGGATTGTCATCCTAAAGTGCAAAACAGAAAAGTGTATCATCTTTTAAAGTCAGGTAGTCAAGACGAGTTAGCCAAAGCAACTGCAACAAAGCTATACCAATCTGGAAAACGAAACTCTGCAGCGATTGTCAAGGAACTGGCATCTGGTTCTCCAGAAAGGAGTAGCAAAATCAAGAAGGCTCGCATGTCTTCTTCAAAACAGCCCACGAAAATTAACTCCAGACCAGGCTCTGGCGCTACTTATTGATGCAAACTTATCGTCAAATCAGTAGAACATTGTTCGAGATCAAGCAAAAAATCACCGTTGCACTTTGTATCCACCTTATTATGTTGTTAAAGAGGCAAAGAGATTGTGCTATCCAAAGGACGTAATAATAACTGAAGTTTCAGCTGAAGTATCAGTTCAGTCGCTTATAAATCATACCGTAGCAAGACTTTGTACAGGGCTAGAAGAGATTCTTAGAACTTTATCAAACGTTAAAGCACTAAATATTATCGTAAAGTGGGGTTGTGATGGGGCGGAACAAGTTAATTATCGACAAAAGTATATGGACAAACATAGCTCTGATGATAGTATGTTTTAGTGTATCAATGGTACCAATCCAGATGTGCTCCGTAAATGATAATGGTGATAATCAGTCAGTAATTTGGAAAAACCCTGCTTCTTCTTCCACACGGTACTGTCGCCCCATTAAGTTCGTTTTTGCCAAAGAAACAGTCAGTGTAATTACTTCAGAAGTAAACAAAGTGAAAGAAGAAATATCTCAACTTACTCCAACCTCTATACTTGTAGATGACAAGCAATTTCAGGTTACAGCAAATATGATCTTTTGTATGATTGACGGTAAAGTATGCAATGCTGTATCATCCTGTGCATCATCACAAACATGCTACTTATGTGGGGCTAAACCTAGTGAAATGAACAACATCTGCGATATACCTCAAAAAAATATAAAAGTTGTTAGAAAGATTTGCAGACCCATGTAATGATTGCGAGTCTTGAGACGATTGCAATGAGTCTCGTTCTAAATAGATGTTCAAAATGTTGTTACAAAATATATGTTTTTTTAAATTGTTCTATAATAAAAAACACAAATAAACTGAAAAACATTAAATAAAACACATTAATTTTTATTAAAAATTTTGAAAAACCAACAAACGCAACTGTTTTACTGGTTTAAATAATTAAGTTCCGGTAAACTCAAGAAATTTCGCACTGTGCGCCGCATTGTTAGTTTGAGCAGTATTATTTTCAATTCATTTTTGATCAAAGTAGCAAAGTGAATGTTTAAGTTTTTATTTTAAAATGAGTACACAAAAACGTAAAGCGTTTACTTTAGAAGGCAAACCCGATATTATAAGGAAAACAGAAAATGGAGTTAAACAAGGTGATGTTTGCAAACAGTTGAATTTAACTAAATCTACGGTTTCTACCATATGGAAGAAGAGGCAAGCAATGTTATCGATCTATTATAAAAGAAACTTTAGTTGTAAAAAGTGAGAAAATCTACACATGACCAAGTCGATAAAGGACTCCTAAAATGGTTTAGTCAACAAAGACATGAACATGTTTCTATTTAAGTTGGGAATGTGGAATCTTTGGCACAATGATACTACTCAGTATATATCACCACTACACCAAACACTTTATTTTTGCACTCGACGCGCGTTTCGCTAACCATGTTAGCTTCATCAGGAGCGATGATTGACTGTAAGATTAAATTAGTAGGTGCTGATATTTAGTTTTTAACTTCTTGCAAGAAATTTAAAGTTTTTCCTAATTTTATTAAGGTTAATTTACCAAAATCAAACATTTCAGAAAAAGTTTCATTCTTTGCTAAACAAAAATGGCTTGACTTAGAAATCAAGAATTTGTACACAAAACGTAGTATGTTAGGAGTAGAATCATACAGCATATTCAAAAAACTTACTTCAGGATTAAACAATACTAAATATGAAGTATGGAGCGAGTTCCAGAGGAAAATGTTTTTAGAAAAACAGGCAGTCAATCATCGCTCCTGATGAAGCTAACATGGTTAGCGAAACGCGCGTCGAGCGCAAAAATAAAGTGTTTGGTGTAGTGGTGATATATACTGAGTAGTATGTTTCTATTTGTGAATTGGGAAGAAAAATAAAGAACACAGAGTTTAACTGTTCTGGAAATTCGATTGAACGATTTAAAAAGCGACATAATATTAGTGGGGGTAAGCTAGTAGAAGAAACTGCAGGAGTGGATATGACTGTTGTTGATCAGTGGTTGGCCAATGTATGGCCGGAAATTCGAAAAAGTTATGAATATGTGGACATTTTTAAAGATGATGAAACGGGTTTGTTTTACAAGGTGACCCCTGATAAGACATTAAAGTTTGTCGGAGATAATTGTGCTGGTGAAAAATTATCAAAAGGAAGGATTACTGAGTTAGTATCTGCAAATATGTCTGGAACATAGAAAAGAAAATTGTTGGTTTTAGTCCGTCAATCCAGGTGTTTTAAAAACAAACATTTACCAGTAAAGTACAAATCAGACAGTAAAGCCTGGATGACATCAGAAATTTTTAAAAACGAACTGATCGAATGGGACAAAGAATTAAAATTCACAAACAGAAAAATATTTCTTTTGATTGACAACTGTCCAGTGCACCCTGAAGTTGATCTACAGCAAATAAAATTGGTTTTTATCTCTCCAAACACAAGTGTAAAGCCCCAGCCTATGGATCAAGGTGTGATACATTCTTTAAAATGTCCTTATAGAAAGATTTTACTTACAGAAATGTTAGAGACAATCGATAAAAGTAACATTTTTTCTGTAACTCTCTTGGTCGCTATAAACTTTATCCATATGGCTTAGCAAAGAGTCAGCAGAGAAACCATTGCAACTGTGTTAAGCATGGCGGAAGGAATGTAGATATGACTGAGATGATGAGCTACCATTGACTCAGTTGACTGAAAAACATCGAGAAGATCCTGGTCATTGTCTAGAATTTGTTTACGATGTTAACATTCAACAAAGTACAGTAGAAATCGAGATTAAAAAATGTTTAATCACTTTACTTTTGAAGAATATGTATGTGCTGATAATGAATTAATGACGGGAGAAATATTAACTTGTAACACCAGGGATTTCTTGAAAGATTTTAAGGGAAAATGACGACGAAGACGAGCTTGGAGAAGGAGATAATATTTATGTTCCATCCATTTTAGAAATGACTAAGGAAATGACTGAAACTCAATTTTTGGAATCTCGTGAAGTTCCTGAACATATATAGAGTAGTTTTTGTGACCTTGACAATTATATAAACACCTTTTCAAGTAAAATTGTACAAATAAAATTTACTAATTTTACTGTATAAACTATTTTTTTTTTTTTTTTATGGGTCTAGCACACGTGCTACAGGGAAGTCCCTAAAGCAATACAGGAGCGACACGTGTGCGGAGAAAGCGATTCACGTTGTTCTTGAATCGCTGTAGATTGTACTCGATGGGAAACACAGTCCTGGGCAAACCATTCCAAAGGTATGATGTTCTCCATATAAAAGACTGCTGGAAAAGCGTTGTACGAGGAGTAACAAGCTGAACCTCATACGAATGTGAAGTATTAGCGCGACGTGTACCCCTAACATGCACCGCTCTGGGAGGAATTAAGCGGGCCACATCCTTCGAAACACTTTCCATGAAAGTACTTGTAGAATAGGCTCAAGTCGCCAACCGTTCTTCGATGTTCCAGCGAATCAAGGCCGTCGGTCAGTTCCGGGTGTCCAATTAGACGAACAGCTCTTCTCTGGATAGAATCCAACAAATGCAGTGTATGTTTGGGAGCGGAGCTCCAAACATGGGAGCAGTATTCCATAGTTGGTCGAATTTGAGCTTTGTAAAGAATTAACAGTTGTTGTGGAGTGTAAAGCTTTCTGGTTCGAAACAATATTCCCAACTTTTGAGAAGCTCTCCTTGCTATGCCTGCAACATGTTCATGCCAGGACATATTTGCTCCCAAATTAACGCCTAACAGATTGAGTGACGATGTTAGAGGGATGGAGTGCCCCGACATAACTATGTCGGGTTCTGCAACGTTAACTTTTTTAGAAAAAAACTGCCGCCTGGGTTTTTGAAGCGTTAAATTCCACTTGGTTACTGTCACCCCAAGATAGAATTTCTTCCAGGTCTTTGTTAAGTTGAATGACTTCCTGCTGTCTGCGGATATTCGTCTGAGTAGTCGATGTCCGAGCATTCAAAGTGAATGAAGAGATAAGTGTACTGTCATCTGCAAACCTGTAGATTGGATTCTCGGTCTTTTCCAGCAGATCGTTAATATAAATAAGGAAGAGAGTAGGAGATAGTATGGAACCTTGGGGCACACCGGCGTTGATAGTGAAGGTGTTAGAAAGAAATCCGTCGACTGCCACTCGTAAAGAACGCTCTCTGAGGAAACATGAGAACCACAAACAGAACTTTTCAGACATACCATAAGAACGTAACTTAGCCAACAGCCCATCGTGCCAAACACGGTCAAATGCCTTGGATATGTCAAGAGCAACCGCTCGAGATTCTCCAAAGTGTTCAATTGCGCTGTTCCAAACATGTGTTACTAAGTCAGAAGATCTCCTGTTGATCTATTTTTACGAAAGCCATATTGGTGATCACTAATAATGTTGAATCCTTCAAGATATTTTAGAAGATGCTGATTGATAGCCTTTTCCATGACTTTCGATATTATTGAGAGTAGTGCGATTGGTCGGTAGTTATTTGGCAAGGTCTTCTTGCCTTTTTTTAGGTATCGGCTGAACTGTGGCACATTTCCAGCAGGAAGGAAATATTCCCTTTCTGTAGGATAGGTTGAAAAGTCTACAGAAAACTGGTGTTAGTTCCCTTGCACAGTTCTTGAGAACTATGGCAGGTATTCCGTCAGCGCCAGAAGCCTTTTTGGTGTCTAGCTTCATCAAAATAAGTTTTATGATACGCTGTCTGAAGACAATATCGGACATCCTTGACTGCACTATGGGAATAGTAGGTGGTGTTTTTCCTTGGAAATCGACAGTAGAATGTGATGCAAAGAGTTCAGCCAACAAGTTTGCTTTCTCAACAGGTGTTGTTGCAATAGAATTATCTGATCGTGTGAGTGGTGGTATAGTGGATTTGGTGAAATTTTGACTAACGGCCTTAGCAACTGACCAAAAGGACCTGGAATTGCCGGGACAAGCGAGGAGTTTGTTTCTAATCCGTTGATTGTGTACCTCCTTGGTTTCGTCGATAATTTCTTTGCATCTGTTCCTGGCACAAACAAAGATGTTACGAATTTATGGTGTTAGGAGCTTCACGCCACTGTCGGTATGCAAGATGTTTAGAAGCAACAGCTTCTTTGCATTTTAGGTCAAACCAAGGCTTGCCGTTGGAAGGGCATTTCTTCGAAAAAGGGATGTAAGCCTCCATACCGGCCAAAATAACATCGGAAACCTCCCTGGCGCAGTCAGATGGGTCGTCGGATCGAAAACAAACGTCCAACCAAGGGAAAGTTCGAAAATATTCCATGAGATCTTCCCATTTAGCAGATTTGTAGTGCCAAATCTTGCGCGGTTTGGGCGCCTCTCTATCACTGATTGGTAGAATGCTCGATGTCGAAAGTAGTCTATGGTCGGAAGAACCTAACGGCGGATTTACGCTGACCGTGTAAATCTCCGGATTGGTGGTTAAAAACAGATCAAGAAAACTAGCGAACTCTCCGTCTCGATCAGGGATCCGTGTTGGTTCATCAATAAGCTGAGTCAAGCCACAACTGATTGAAAATGATTCGGCTTCACGACCTTGTTCATCGGTAGTATTTGAATATTTAAGCCAGTTGATGTTGTGGACATTAAAGTCGCCCAGGATGGCAATTTCGGCATTTGGATAGTTAATTTGTAAATGATCGATGGTGTCTGCAAGAGAAGCGAAAAGTGTTCTAAAGTTAGTATCACTTGGTGGTCGATAGAGGATACAGATGAACCTTGTGGTTGGTTGAGTCGTTATTTTTAACCACATAACATCAAAGTTGGGGGGGCTCCAGAGCCTCTTCTCGTTGGCAAGAGAGCTCGCTTCTGACATAAAGACAGATTCCAAAGTAACGCCTAAATCGGGAATAGAAATCGTACCCAGGATAAAGATAGTTTACTGTGCTGGTCGATGAACTGACCTTAGTTTCACAGAGAGCGAATACATGAGGTTTTATTTGATTGCAGGTGTTGGTGCACTGAATTTATGTTCGAATTTAAACCTCGTATGTTGCAAAAATCCATTTTGAAATTCTGTTCTCTGCATGTCGACGCCCCTGAACCAGCCCCCACCCGGAGATCCGAACGGGGGGCTATTTTACCTCCGGAATTTTTTGTATCCAGGTGCCTCATCAGCTATTTGGTCCCACAGTCCGGGACATCGGCACAGCCACGAAACGTTAAGCAACTTCACGCAGCCTAAGCCGATGCGATGGTATCACACCGGGCGATGCTGGTGGGATCTGGGCATCTACCATCTAGGTTGTTCTTTAAGTCGCCTCCTACGACAGGCAGAACATACCGGGGGAGATATTCTATCCCGCCTCCCCACGGGATATATTTTCGTTTATACTCGTATATGTACCAACATACCTAATAATAACTTTAGTGTGACTTGTTTTATTTTCCTTTGAACGTTTTCTTTTAATTTAATAATAATCATTATTCATTTTTTCTAAGCATTAGCGCCTAATCTAAATAAAAAAAAGTAGGGAGACATGATATTAGATTTTGTTTACTGTTTGTAACGAACTTTGGATATAGCGAACCATTTTTAGTGATTTTTTGGAGTTCGTTATAAGCGGACTTCACTGTATTTACCTTAATCATCGTTTTCAGCATCGTATATCTCTGAAACACATTATGAACGTTTTTGCTTTCATTGTATTTCGTCATCAACCCTACCAAAGCCTTCTTTGCGGTGTCATATGACTCGTCCATACGAACCCTAACAGCGCGTAGACGTTCGTTTGTTTCAATAACTTCTTCTTTAGTGGCGCCACTAGTAGTACCTTCATCTTTAACATCTTGTACTATTCTTCTGACGCTTTGGGTGAATTTTCCGACTAAATTCGTGGAACCTACAACAAAAAAGAATTAAAAGTTTTGTTTTTCATTTACGTTATCTTCAGTTTGATTCATAATTCACATCATTTAGACTGGTAATTATCTGGAGTCATCTTCACCTGAATACTGCCCTGATTCTATATAACTACAAATGTACAAATGACCGACGGATCCTACAAAAGCATCGTGGAAAGTAAGTCTACAGCAATGTTGCTAAAAGCTGTTGCACAGACAGTTGGATACAAAAAGCAAACAACGGAGCTCATTGGAGATAACTTGGGGAGGTTTACATCCGGCTATGGATGGAATAAGTAATGATGATGATATTCCTTATATAAGTTCCAGAGTCATGCGCACAGAATACGGTGACGGTTCTAGAAAAACGCAAATATTCAAAGCTCACTTTTAGTCATCGGACGTTCCTCGTACATGGAGGTTCACACTAGATTTCAAACTTAGATCCATCATATAGTAGAACAGAATAAATAGAATTTTAGTCATGATGAGATCAATATTAAAAAAAAATTTATATATATATAAAGGAAATGGAAAGAACGCCTAATTTAAAAACTTGTTTCAACAAAAAATAAAATGGATGCTAATTATAGACGAGTTCATTTTATTATTGATGATCGATCAATCATATAACACTTTTTGACAATCAGAAGCCTTACAATGACCCATTTAACAAACGAAAATAAATTGATGGAATCATGGGAAGTAGAAAAAAAAAACACAATGGACATGTTTAAAATTCAATAAACGAAACTTGAAATACTTGATTACCTAATTATTGGGAACAAAATAATAATGTATTCAAATGAGTAGACAAACTTGATGGTTAACTTCTTCGTCCTAATGATTACTAAATATGTAGTCCTGATTAACATTAATCAAGGAAATTTTTAGCCTTGTTGCTTAATCACCATTGTTGATAGTTGTCTTTTATCGTACAAAAGCATTTTTTAAGTTTTCCACTTAGGTATGAAGGAGAAGCTTAGTAAAATATATTTTAGTGTTCCGTACGGAACACTTATAAGATCACTTCGGTGACTGTGCTTCTGTCTGTCCGTCCGTCGATCTGTCTGTCACACCCGATTTTCTCCGAAACTATTGACATAGAAAAGTTGAAATTTGGTACTAATATAGGGTCTGATGGCCTCATTAGAGCCGTGTAATTTTGAAAGTTAAATTTTGATTTAAGGGGTTAGTTTAAGGAGCTGAAATCAGAAGTGTTAAAAATAATGAGGTGTCAAATGAAAGCTGGTAAAAACACGAGTTCAAAAATATATATAATGTGATACTGTTATGTTTAACTAATTAATTGGGACTATGAGGAAACATGATTAAATTAATATTTGAAAGTTAACCAACGAGGATTAGTATTAAAAATAACTACGGAATATCTTATTTAGAAGTTACATCATTGTTATAAAAATGTAAACAAAATTAATGTCAAAAAGTCTCCATACACTCAAGAACTGCATTGAAAAAAACAAGTTATAATCAGCCGCATTTTATCAAGCTCTCTGTTGCTCGCTATACTGAAAAGAAATGAATATTTTTCAGCCATACTTTATAATCTGTCACTTGTTGCAGTGGGTTTTCAAAGTAGCATAAAAATGAGCGAAAGGAATTGTGAAATCCCATTTCAAGTTTGGAAGATCATAATTGATTTGTGGAAAGATGGAAAATCGTGCAGAAATATAGGAAAAATTGTTAAAAAGTAGCATGCTACTGTTGTAAACTAGTACAAATCAACGGGTTGCTATACAATTCGACTATGCTCCGGTCGTCCCAAGAAACTTACTCCATGGGAAGAGGCCAGTATTGTTAGACGAATAATTACACAGCCCCACAAAAAAAAAAAGTGGGGTATACTTTTGATGCGATATATCAGATCCGTAGTATTTTTGCCCGCTGATCACGAATCTGACGTCAGAATATCTCCATCACATCTCAATTTTTTTCTAACCTCAAAAAATAGGTAAAAATTAGTAAAAATTAGAAGAAAAATATACTCCTAAAAAATTGATTCAAGCTTTTTTCATTAATCCAAAAATGTATTAATATGTATTCGGACACGCTAAGCTAATATTCATCGGTTGGATTAAGCCATACAGTTCTGTTTTCTTTCTAACCTCAATAAATCAGACAAATATAGTGCTTCTCGAATGCAAAAACGAATTCAAATTAAAATTCAACCGATTCTTACCAAATTTGGTACACGGGAGTTTTTTGGGTTGCTGATCATGAATTTGAGGTCGGATTTGCAAAATTCAAAATGGCGGATCCAAGATGGCGGACAAAATTTTTGAAAACCAACCGATTCCTACCAAATTTGGTATACAGTTGGGGAATCCTCAAACCTGATACTCTTAAACCCTAAACCCTGAAACCTTAGACTCCCACACCCTGTAACCTCAAAAAATAGACCTCAAAAACCCTGTAACTTTAAAAAATGAGACCCAGTAAACTCAAAACCAGGACTATTAAACCATATACTCTCAAATAGTAGACCCTTAAGCCCTAGAATTGCGAAGGTTAGACCCGCGCCTAACTTTCCTTTTTTTGGCTGTATCTTGTTCTTTTTTCCGCGAATGACCTATTCAAAGGCTTTCTGCCCAAACGCTTTTGAGGACTTGTTTCTCTTTTTAGCGACCAGCAATAGTCCGCTAGCATATGGTCATCCCATCGTCCTTGATACCGATTTTCTATGATTTTCAGATCTTGGTGAAAACGTTCCCCTTGCTCCTCACTGTAGTCACCAAGATTATCTGGGAAATCATCGATGTGGGAGTCCCTGCATCGTAATTCTCTTTCTTCTACCTGCCATGACGGCATCTAAGCCGTTATCAGGGACTCTGCCGGCTAGTGGAGTAACACCGTTGCCCACCGTCACCACGTGGAGGTGCCCTGGATGCAGGTAGAAGAATAAAAATCGACCGATGAATTTTCTCGGCGTTCAAAATGGCGCGAAAACATCTGCCATCTTGAATTTTGCAAATCCAACCTCAGATTCGTGATCAGCGACCCAAAACATCCCCGTGTAACAAATTTGGTAAGGATCGGTTGAATTTTAATTTGAATTCGTTTTTGCATTCGAGAAGCACTATATCTGTCTGATTTATTGAGGTTAGAAAGAAAACAGAACTGTATGGTTCAATCCAACCGATGAATATTAGCTTAGCGTGTCCGAATACATATTAATACATCTTTGGATTCATGAAAAAGCTTGAATCAATTTTTTAGGAGTATATTTTTCTTAATTTTTACTAATTTTTACCTATTTTTTGAGGTTAGAAAAAAATTGAGATGTGATGGCGATATTCTGACGTCAGATTCGTGATCAGCGGACAAAAAATACTACGGATCTGATATATCGCATCAAAAGTATACCCCACTTTTTTTTTGTGGGGCTGTGTTATAGGTCCCAAGAAAAGTGCACCAAAATTAAGTACGGGAACTATTTTCGAAAAATATTTGTTCACAAACAGTGAGAAATTGTTTACACATAGTAGGCTATAAGGGGTGTGCAGCCAGGAAAAAGCCGTTAATTTCGGAAGCTAATCGCAAAAAGCGGTTAGCTTTTGATAGGGAATACGTTACTAAACTTCCTGAAATTTGGTAATCCGTAATCTTTAGTGATGAAACTAAAATTAACCTTTTTAGGTCTAATGGCGGAACCAAAGTTTGGGAGAAAGAATACCGCATTCGATATCAAAAACATTTGTTTCACGGTGAGACAAGGGGGGTGACAGTGTTCTACTTTGGGGATGCATGTCCGCTGGAGAAGTTGGAAATTTACATTTTATTAATGGTACCATGGATCAGCATGTTCATCTCAACATTTTGAGAGACAATTTAAGAGAAAGTGTCCAAAAATTAGCACTCGAAAAAAGATACATTTTCCAACAGGACAATGATCGAAAGCATACTGAAAACTTGGTGCGAGAATTGATGATCCATAATGTGCGACAGCAGCTTCACACACCTCCGCAATCACCAGATGTTAACCCCATCGAGCATTTATGGCAGGAACTTAAACGGCGCGTTCGCAAACATAATATTTCAAACAGTGAAGAATTAAAAAACAGAATATTGAACGAATGGGAGAACGTGGCAGCAGAAGTTACTAGAAATCTGGTTGCAAGCATGACAAAAAGGTTACGGCGGTCCCACTAAATATTAGTTTAAACGAAGTTGTTATTTTCCGTTAAACTCCGTCAAACTATTATTAGTAATTGTTAAGTGTATGGAGACGTTTTTGACATTAATTTTGTTTACATGTTTGTAGTAATGATGTAACTTCTAAATAAAATGTTCCGTAGTTGTTTTTAATACTAATCCTCTTTGGTTAAGTTTCAAATATTAATTTAAACATGTTTTCCCATAGTTCCAATTATTTAGTTAAACGTAACAACAAAATAGTACTACTCAGTATATATCACCACTACACCAAACACTTTATTTTTGCACTCGACGCGCGTTTCGCTAACCATGTTAGCTTCATCAGGAGCGATGATTGACTAAAGCTAAACTACAAATCTACCCTATTTATACTTAGCCTAACCCTTGAATTACTCAAGCGGAACTAATGACATAGGCAAGGCCATCAGTTCCGGTCAAGTAACCAGTAGAGGGGACTATAAGGAATAGGCCCTCTGTCTTTGTTTAAACTACTTTTACATTTTATGATTTCCATACTTTCGTATGCGTTCAACAATCTTCTATCAGATACATTTTTTATTAATCTTAGATTATCTAATGTTACAGTATGATCAGCTTCAGGAGCGTGTTCGGCAATGCTAGACTTTTCTGTTCTGTTGTAGTTTAAGTGTGCTAAATGTTCTTTAAATCGTGTTGTAATTGACCTTTTAGTTTGCCCAACATACTTTTTGTCACAATCATTACAACTAATTTCATAAATTCCACTTTTCTCACAATTAGGAATCTTATCTTTGGGATTTCCTAAGATATTCCTTAGATTGTCTGATGACTTATAGACTAAGGTGAGGCCTACCTTATTAAATACCTTATTGAGTCCCTTACTATATTTCGGATTATATGGTATGGACATATACTTGGTGTTATTTTCTTCGCGTGTAAAAAAGGTGGAATTCTGAATATTAAACCTAAACTTATGTCTATTTATTAGCTTATTTACTAAGTCATCGTCATAACCATTAACTCTCGTTATATTTCTAATACGATTCCTTTCTTTATTAAAGTTTACTCTATTTAGAGGGAAAATGACCAAACGATGAACTAAAAAATGTAATGAGGCTAATTTATGTTGTTTGCAATGAAATGAATCATTAGGAATATATCTATCTGTTACTGTGTCCTTCCTATAGATATCAAATTCTATTCTATTATTATTTTTAATAATTAAAATATCTAGAAAAGGCAATTGTCCTTTGTTCTCAACTTCGTAAGTGAATTTAATGGAATCATACCGGCTATTTAATTTAGAAACAAAATCATCAATATTTGCTTTCTTTGTATCAAAAATCGCGAAAATATCATCCACATACCTATACCATACCCTTGGGAAATATTCGAATCCTTGACTGGCTTCGATTTCAAACTTATTCATGAATAAATTGGCTATGAAAGGTGACAAGCAATTACCTGTTCCTTCTTTCTGAACATAAAATTGATTGTTATATTGGAAATAATTTTGTTCCATACAAAGTTTAGATAATGTTAAGTATTCACGAATAATTTCGTCTTCAAAGTCATTCATTCTAAGTAATTCTTCGAGATATTGTAAAGTTTGTGGAATTGGCACACTTGGGAACAAAGAACTAACATCCAAAAGAAATTAAGACCTCACCTTCATTACGAACTAGATTTTTTGTTTTATTAATGAATTCTAACGAATTCTTCACTGCGAAAGTGTTTAATGGTAACTTCTCAAGTTCTTTTGATAACCATTTGGATATTAAATATGTGGGGTGATCCGATCGATGAAACAATGGGTCGCATTGCTTTTCCAGGTTTGTGAATTTTGGGTAAGCAATATAATTTTGGTATGGTCGGATTACTCACATTTAATTTAAATTTTAGCGAATCGGAGACAAGGTTCTTACATTTTTTTAAAGAATTTTTAACCTCTGATATCATTCTCGGTAATGGATTTCTTATTACCTTTTCATAAAATACAACAGAACAGAAAAGTCTAGCATTGCCGAACATTGCTCTTGAAGCTGATCATACTGTAACATTAGATAATCTAAGATTAATAAAAAATGTATCTGATAGAAGATTGTTGAATGCATACGAAAGTATGGAAATCATAAAATGTAAAAGTAGTTTAAACAAAGACAGAGGACCTATTTCTTATAGTCCCCTCTACTGGTTCCTTGACCGGAACTGATGGCCTTGCCTATGTCATTAGTTCCGCTTGAGTAATTCAAGGATTAGGCTAAGTATAAATAGGGTAGATTTGTAGTTTAACTTTAGTCAATCATCGCTCCTGATGAAGCTAACATGGTTAGCGAAACGCGCGTCGAGTGCAAAAATAAAGTGTTTGGTGTAGTGGTGATATATACTGAGTAGTAGCATTGTGCCAAAGATTCCACATTCCCAACTTAACAAAACAGTATAGAAAGCAGGTGGTGTATGGAGACTTTTTAGACTGACTGTATAACCTCCAGACAATTGTCATTTTTTTTTATTCCCAAAAGTATTTAAAAATGTCTCTCCTAGACAACCACATTTTAAAACCAGCAAAATAGCAACTTATTTTGTCATGCCTACTATCTCAGACAGTAACTTTTACTCCAGAAAACTTTCTTTCTCTTCCAGAAAGTTAACTTTTCTGATACGACAGTTGGCCCATTGTAAAATCTCTGCAGACTTTATCTTTTCAACTAGTTTTGTCTGTAAAATTATTTCTCTCGGGACTCTCTGGCTACCTTTGTATCCAGAAGTGGACTTCTGGTTATTTTATAGAGTAACACTTTAAACATGTCACGTACGTTTAAACAAAAAAAAACTTCCATATAGTGGCAAGAACTACAAGAGCGATCCTTATTGTCTAGAGCTTCACGTGTCGTGAAAGTAGACATATACTCGCAATAAAAAATTTTATGTTAATGTTCACAAAAATTTCTCTTAAAGAAGTTTTTTAATTCAGCAATGGGAATTTATCTGTTGAATACATTAAATATTCCAATTTTATCCGTACAAAATCAAAAAGGATACAATTTAATGTAGTTTCTTTAAGATGCATTTTTCCAAAACTACTCGAACAGTTGGAGAAATCAGCAAGTTCTGATTTTAAATTATTGTTCTTGTACTAACCAGGGGCATAGTCATGCTCACTACTGTAACTTTTAAATGATCACACTTAAGTATACGTAGTATCGTGGATGTAATCTGGATTATTAACGTTATTTTGGTGGGAGATATCTGTCTGTCTGTATGTCCGTTAATGCGCTTGTCATTGCGGAACCACTTATCCGATTTACGTGCTTTTTTTTAAACATACATATGTTATAGGCTATATATTATTACGTTAGATAACATAAAGAATAAGCAATGACGATAATAGTGAATCAAGTCGAAAAAAAAGTTTGCCGCTAGCGCTTTCTCTTGCAATACACTTCCTAAACCATTAAATATGGAACAATATCAAGTAGCAAAGAATATCTATATCTATAATATATATAAAATGCAACGTCTCTCTGTCTGTCTGTATGTCTGTCCGTTAGTGCGCCTATCACTGAAGAACCACTTATCCGATTTACGTACTTTTTTTTTTAAAACATACATATGTTCTCTGGCCAGGTTATAGGCTATATTTTATTACGATAGGTAGCATCAGGAATGAGCAGTGACGTAAAATAGTGAATGATGTCGGAAATAAGTTTGCCGCTAGCGCGTGCCTTTGCAATACACAGCCTAAACCATTAAATATAGAACAATATTATGTAGCAAAGAATATCCGTAATGTATAATCTATAATATATATAAAATGCAATGTCTCTCTGTCTGTCTGTCTGTCCATTAGTGCGTTTATCACGCGGAAACCATTAAATATAGAACAATATTATGTAGCAAAGAATATCCGTAATGTATAATCTATAATATATATAAAATGCAATGTCTCTCTGTCTGTCTGTCTGTCCATTAGTGCGTTTATCACGCGGAAACCACTTATCCGATTTACCTGTCTTTTTTTAAATTCATACATATATTCTTTGGCCACGTTATATAATAATAATAATAAACTATATCTATAATATATATAAAATGCAATGTTTGTCTGTTTGTCTGTCTGTCCGTTAATGCGCTTATCCCTCGAGAACCACTTAACCGATTTACGTGATTTTTTAAATTCATACATATGTTCTCTGACTAGGTTATAGGTATATATTTTATTACATCTATAATATATATAAAATGCAACGTATCTCTGTCTGTCTGTCTGTCCGTTAGTGCGCTTATCACTGGAGAACCACATATCCGATTTTCGTACTTTTTTTTTTTAAAACATACATATGTTCTCCGGCCAGGTTATAGGCTATATTTTATTACGATAGGTAGCATAAGAAATGAGCAGTGACAATAATAGTAAATGAAGTCGGACAAAGTTTGCCGCTAGCGCGTTCTCTTGCAATACACAGTCCAAACCATTAAATATGGAACAATATTATGTAGCAGAGAATATCTATAATATATATAAAATGCAATGTCTCTCTGTCCGTCTGTCTGTCTGTCTGTTCGTCCGTTAGTGTGCTTATCACTGAAGAACCACTTATCCGATTTACGTGCTTTTTTTTTAAACATACGTATGTTCTCTGGCCAGGTTATAGGATATATTTTATTAGGTGACATAAGGAATAAGCAGTGACGATATTAGTGAATCAAGTCGGAGAAAAGTTTGCCGCTAGCGCGTTCTCTTGCAATACCCTCCCTAAAGCATTAAATATGAAAACAATATCATGTAGCAAAGAATACAATATATATATATATATATATATATATATATATATATATATATATATATATATATATATATAAAATGCAACGTCTCTCTGTCTGTCTGTCTGTCCGTTAGTACGCTTATCACTCGAGAACCACTTATCCGATTTTCGTGTTTTTATAAATTTATACATATGTTCTACATAATTCGATATAAGCCTAGATAATGGGAGATAAGGTAAGATAAGGAGAAATAATGGGAGATAAGTCGAGATAAGGCTAGATAATGGGAGATAAGGTGAGATAATGGGAGATAAGTATAAATAATGGGAGATAGGGAGAGGTAATGGGAGATAAGCAGAGATAAGTCTAGATAATGGGAGATAAGGAGAAATAATGGGAGATAAGGAGAAATAATGGGAGATAAGTCGAGATAAGCCTAGATAATGAGAAATAAGGTGAGATAAAGGGAGATAAAGAGAAATAATGGGAGATGAGCAGAGATAAGCCTAGATAATGGAAATTATGTAGAGATAATGGGAAATAAGGAAAAATATTGGGAGATAAGGAGAAATAATGGAAGATATTTTATTACGTTGAGTAACATAAGGAATAAGCAAGACCACGCGAGCGGAGCCGCGGGCCCGGCTAGTTATATATAAAATGCAACGTCTGTCTGTTCATTAGTGCGATTATCACTCAAGAACCACTTATCCGATTTACGTGTTTCTTTTTTTAATTCATACATTTGTTCTCTGGCCAGGTTATCTATAATCTTCTATAATATATATAAAATGCAACTTCTCTCTGTCTGTCTGTCCGTTAATGTGCTTATCACTGGGAAATCACTTATCCGATTTATGTGCTTTTTTTTTAAAACATATCTATGTTCTCTGGCCAGGTTATCTATAATATATATAAAATGCAACGTCTCTCTGCCTGTCTATCGGTTTGTCCGTTAGTGTGCTTATCACCGGAGAACCACTTATCCGATTTACGTGCTTTTTTAAAAAAAACTTATATATGATCTCTGGCCAGGTTATAGGATATATTTTATTATGTTAGGTAACTTAAAGAGTAAGCAGTGACGATAATAGTGAATCAAGTCGGACAAAAATTTGCCGCTAGCGCGTTCTCTTGCAATACACTGCCTAAACCATTAAATATGGAACAATATCATGTAGCAAAGAATATAATATATATAAAATGCAACGTCTCTCTGTGTGTCTGTCTGTCCGTTAGGGCCCTTATCACTCGAGAACCACTTATCCGATTTACGTGGATTTTTTAAATTCATACCTATGTTCTCTGGCCAGGTTATATATAATAATAATGATCTATATAATATGTATAAAACGCAACATCTCTCTGTCTGTCTGTCCGTTAGTGTGCTTATCATTCGAGAACCACTTATCCGATTTACGTGTTTTTTTTTTTTTTAATTCTTAACTTAATATTTATCAAAAAAAATCTGTAATGTATAAAACGCATTTCTATCTGTCTGTCCGTTAGTAGGCTTAGCACTACAGAACCGTGTTTTTTTTTATAAAATACATGTTCTCTGGCCAGGTTATAGGATATATTTTACTAAACATAAGGAATAAGCAGTGACGATAGTAGTGAATTAAGTCCAAGCTGGTGGAGCCGCGGGCACAGCTTTTAATAAATACAACCACAACTTTCGAAAGTAGAAATATGGTTCACTCTTTTGTAAAAGGGTGGATTGACAAGTCTTGTAAAAAACACCTTAAATACTATTTTTTCCAAAAAAAAAAACATCTCTCAAGAAGATCTCCATTGAGCTCAGTACATTTGGTCTAGCGAGATCGCAATTTTTTTACTCCCTCAAAAAAAAAACTGTTTCGAACTGTGCACTGTACTCGTTTACAGCACAGATAAGACCATCATCTGATGAAAATTTCTTCGTTTCAAGCCAATTTTGAGGTTAGGAACCAAAAAAGTTACTAGGGGCCAATTCTGGGGAATAGGATGGGTAAGGAACGATTTCGAAGCATAGCTCGTGCACTTTTGCCATTGCAACAACCGATGTGTGAGCAGGCGCGTTGTTCTGGTAAAGGAGCATTTTTTCGCGTGCTTATCTTGGGCGCTTCTGCTTCAACCTAATAACGTTGCGTAATAAGAGCCACTGTTTTACCCTTTTCCAAATAATCAATCAAGATGATACCCTGTGAGCTCGAAAAAACAGTCTGCCGTCACTTTTACCGCCGAGAAAGCTATTTTCACCTTTTTTGGTGTACTTTTACCTTCACCAATACACTGTTTTGACTGCTGTTTTATCTCGGGGTGTAATGCTCGCTTCAGGTTTCGTTTACAGTCACAGGACGGCGCCAGAAGGCCTTTGGCTTACGTTGCAACGATTTGGAAATGTCCTTAAGGTACGACACTCATCGCGCACACAGTTTTTTTCATTTTTAGAACATCATGCAACGCTGTTCCCTTACTAATCGCAAGTCCGGTGCAACAGTATATCGTGTAATCAGGGATAGATCTCGTCTATAATTTTTATTAGAAGCTTGGAAACTATAAAGTTTGACCTTGGGAATGTTCTAGTAAGTTTTGACGTTGAATTACTATATACAGATGTTACAATAAACGATTTGGTTTCTGGAATATCAGATATATTTCTGGAATACTTACATCGATTCAAGATAAACGTTCGAACGCCCGGAAACTTCTACGACCGACAAGATTGTGACAAAAATTCACAAACTCTTCTTCTAAACGATCGCCGACTGAAAGTATTCATGCTCGCTGACATTGTAAACATCTCGATAGACCGTGTCCATCACCTCTTACACGATGTTTTGGGTATGAGCTTTCCGCTCGATGAGTGCCGCGTTTGTTAACAAAGGACCAAAGGCGCATTCGAATAAACATCCCCCAAGCATGTTTAAACTTGTTTAAACATAATTCCAGTGAATTTTTTCGACGTTTCTTAACAGTAGATGAAATATATATTCATTAAAACATGCTAGAGACAAAGGAGCAGTCGAAACAGTGGGTGGGAGCAGGTGAAAGTGAGCTGAAGAAATCAATAACGCAGGAAAAGGTATCGCTACCGTTTTCTGGAATTCTTACGGTATGGTGCTCATAGACTACCTGAAGAAAGCTATAAACATCACCAAGAAGTATTATGCTTCACCACCGGACCAATTAAAGGGTGCTTACCAGGCGAAACAACTATCTTGTGTTTTCTTTGACAGACCGAGAACTTTTTAAACGACCCTCGTAATATTATTGCGGTCTGTACTATTCTCTTGAAGAAGTTATTTAGACGGAGAATCTAATCCCTTTGGAATGGACTGCCTCAGTTTGTGTTCCAGTACAACTACCAGCGATTCGAGAACAATATGAATCGCTACCTCGGAACACGAACCACCCATATAAAGCGTAAATTGTGCCCGTAAAAAAAAAAGATTATGGAAGAGAAACTTGTACTATTGTATATTTTTTTTCTTAACTAAACTACGCCAATGCTTGAAGAATGTAACTGTCAAATTATTTCCAATTTTGTCTCGAACTTCGAATCGCAAATTGGCAGAGAAAAACCAAAATAAAGGAAAATCCGTTTAGGAAACAGTTGTAGATTTATTTAGTTTTATGCCCGAGTACGACTTTAGTTCATTTGCTTTTTTAGTAGTGTAGTGAGAGAGAATGAGAGTGACATATAGAGTATAGCTATAAATTATGTCAGTAATTCTAACACAAATATTAAAATGAAAACTGAAGCAACAATTTCAAAAACAATTTATTGAAAAACCACAACAAAAAAACGTTAAAGCCGCGCATACTTATGTACAGTCATTCAAGTAAGAACGTGGTAGATGCGATTCTAGTACGACTACGACGCGTTTTAGTAAAAGTACCAATCGATTCCGAACTTTCGTCGAAATCACGTATAATCCAAAATGAGTAACTTGTTTGCGCGTCGGTTCGAGGCAGTCGTTTTTTGTTCCCATCCAGGGGCATAAAATGACACATTCCGCGGCTACTAAATATATTAAAAAGTCGGTATCGTTTGTGAAGAAGTGGGTAAATCGTTCTAACGAGACGAAAAATGTCGACGACTTGGCAAAACGTGGCCCGGCAGGCAAAGTCACTCCGAAAGTCGAAAAAGGAATCGTGTCTTTGTTTTCACGGGATCCAAAATTGACACTGCGTCAAGTAGCGGCATAATTAAGACGTTCCATGAGAGCATTCCACAATATCTTCGTGCTCATGATGTCAAATTCCGAAGCACGCTGAACAAACCTTTGCTGGGCGAAAATCACGTTGCGAAGCGGCTTGTTTGGGCCCACGATAAAATGTGGCCCTCACAGTCGCCGAACGCCAACCGTAGGGAGAAAGCTCAGCAGAAAACTCTGAGGACTTTGACTCAATTTGCGGAGTATGCAGAAAAATCTCGTCGGCAAACAATATATTAATGGTAAAGAATGTTCTTGAAACACATTTTTTTCAAGAATACGAGAGATCACGTTCTTACCTGACAGACTGCAAAATATTCGTTATCGTTCTGGCAGCTAAGCTTCAAATGTTTGGAATTACTCCAAACTTTAGTACTCGCTGTAACAAGCCTATTTTCCTTAATTTTTCCGCTAATAAATAGACGCTAACTCTCTTAGATCCCGTAATTTCTAAATCTTATTTTATAAATCGAGACATTAAGTCGAGAGCGATGATCATTTCGCCTCACATTACTTCTTATTGTGCTTGTTTTTTTACATAATTCTTGAAAATACGGGACTAAGCTGGGAACAGGTTTGTCGTACTCTATCGACAACGGTCTGAGTTTTTTTATACTTTGCAGTATTATTATATATGAATCCTTCGGTAATTCGCAACGATTGTATCAAAAAAAAACCGGTCAAGTGCAAGTTGAACTTGCACAATTAGTGTTCCGTACGTTGATTGTTTTTAAAATAAAAAATTTTGTTAGGGTGGTATAAAATGATGAGTGACTTCACAAAACACACCTCAAAGGAGTTTTCAACAAAGGTTGTTTCCAATCTTTACTGAAAACTGGTGACCTTGAAATTTTGTTTTTTTTTTATATACCAAATAAATTATTAAAGGTAATGCACTCGTGATAATTTTCGTTCAATGTATACCCCGTGGAGAATATTCCAGAATTTTTCCAAAATTTTTTGATCAGTGCTTTTCGAGATAAGGTAGGGGACAGCGATTTTTTAAAAGTAATACGAAGAAAAGTGTGCGCAAGTATTACATTATATACGAGTATATATATATATATATATATATATATATATATATATATATATATATATATATATATATATATATATATATATATATATATATATATATATATATATATATATATATATATATATATATATATATATATATATATATATTTACTCGTGTTTTCACAAGCTTTCGTTGGACATCACACTCGATGACCTAGTAAAAAAAAATTTTTTTCACTTCCGATTTCACCCCTCAAAACGAACCCTTTAAGTCAAAATTTATGTTACGGTGGTATAAAATGATCAGTGTCTTCACAAAACACACCCCAAATGAGTTTTCATCAAAGTTTGTTTCCAATCTTTACTGAAATCTGATGACCTTGAAATTTTTGTTTTTTTTTATATACCATATAAATTATTAAAGGTAATGCACTCGTGATAATTTTCGTTCAATCTACACCCCGTGGAGAATATTCCAGAATTATTTTTTTCGAAATTTTTTGATAAGTACTTTTTGAGATAAGGCCCGGGACAGCGATTTTTCGCGAATTTTTAAAAATAAACAAAGAAAAGTGCGCGCAAGTATAATATTATATATATATTTTTTACTCGTGTTTTCACAAGCTTTCATTTGACACTACACTCGATGACCTAGTAAAAAAAATTTTTTTTTCGCTTCCGACTTCACCCCCCAAAACTAACCCCTTAAGTCCAAATTTAATTCTCAAAACTACATGGTTCTGATGAGGCCATCAATTCCTATATTATTACCAAATTTCACCTTTCTATGTCAAATAGTTTCGGGAGAAAATCGGGTGTGACAGACAGACAGACAGACAGACAGACAGACAGACAGACAGACAGACAGACAGACAGACAGACAGACAGACAGACAGACACGGAAGCGATCTTATAAGTGTTCCGTACGGAACACTAAAAAATCTCCAGCACACTTTTTCTCTACTTTACTATGCTAAAACTACACGATTCTTGTATCTTCCTTCCTCATTCGCGACAAAGTAAAACTGAACGTTACCTTCGTACCGTTGAAACAACACGTTCGCATGAAAAAATCCCGACCGCAGGTCGCAATTGTACCACTAGACAATATATATTTAATTAGAAGTATACTTTGAGGATACTAATTTATTATTTAAATGAATTTAAAGTTGACAAATATATGTATTAATGGTATTGAAGTATTACCTCGACCAGGATTTGCATTTGGGACCTTCGGCGTTCTAGGCCGTTGCATTATCATCCTCTGCAAACGTTAAGTGAATTAATCGTTCAGCGTCCATTAGTATTTCTTAATTTTCCCATACAGATTTGAACATGTTTTCTAGAGTCAACGTGAACAGCTTTAGGGATATTGCGTCGCTTTGTCTAATTCCTCTTTAATTTTGATTTTATTTGTTTTTTCTTCAAGCATCATTTGTGAAGTGGCATTTTTATATATGTATACAAGAAGAGTTGTGGCAGTTAAGGACTGCTCCTATCTCTACCGAATCAAATGTTTTTCGTAGTCAACCATTTCTATCCACAAGTTGACCTTATATTTATTTGCTTTTTCTACTAATAATCTCACAAGAAGACAGCATACAGAAGATGGCTACAAACACAAAATGCAGAGGACCATAAAATATATGCGAAATAGAACAGAGAAACAAAAAGAGAGATATTAAAAAGTTAAAATGAAGAATGGAAACGAAAATAAGAAGAGGTAGATAGATATATAGGCGGGATAAAAATAGCAAGGGCATGGAAAGCAGTTAAAAATATTAGAAAAGAAAATAAAGCGTTAAGCAATATAAACTTAATAAGTACAAAAAACTGGGAAGAATACTAAAAGAGACCCAAGTTCGAAATGAATGAAGCAAATATACAGACGACCACTAGCATCCAAGTGGAAAAAATATCGGTAGAAGAGGTAAAAGAAGCCCTAAGAAAGTCAAAAAATGAAAAATCGGGAGGGCCCGGGAACGTTCCTATTGAGCTGATTAAATATGGACGACAGAACTTTTTAACAAATACTTAGTGGAACGGGAGATGATACGAGAGGACTGGTTTGTGCATATATCAGCTCAATCTACAAAAAAGGAGATAATAGATCGTGCAACAACTATAGAGGTATCAGTGTAACCAGTGCAATGGGAAGGTTGTACGGCCGAGAATTGAAAAAGAGAGTAGAGTTGGAATTCCGAGACATCGAAGAGCAGAGTGACTTTCGAGCCGGAAGATCGTGTGTAGATAATATATTTGTACTTCAGCAGATAATCGAGAAAAGGAAAGTTAGAAATTTGCCTACCCACCTAATATTTATTGATATAGAAAAAGCCTACGATACGGTGCCTTTGAAGAAACTCTTTGAAGTGTTGATGAAAATAGGCCTTAGGAAGCAAGCTCCATTAAACAGGGAAAGTACGTGTCAGAACCCTGGTAGCAAAGGGTCTCAGACAGGGGTGCTGTCTATCACCAACTCTTTTTTAAGATATATGTATAATACGTATATATATATATATATATATATATATATATATATATATATATATATATATATATATATATATATACATATATATATATATATATATATATATATATATATATATATATATATATATATATATATATATATATATATATATATATATTGTAACATGGTAACTTGCCCGCACTTTGTGGCGTCATTTTTTTGTACCCTGTGAAAAGTTGTTTGTCCCACGCTTGGGCGCAATTTTCTTGCAGCTCCTTTTTAATTTCTGAGAATGAATTGAGTGAATAAAGATTTTAAAAGAACTAAAGAAATTAAACAAACACTAGCTCAGTTTTCCTTGGTAGAGAAATATGGGTAAGAGATAATTGTTGTACGTCTTTTTGGAATTATTTTTTTATGGCTAAAAACTTTAATTGTACTATTTTTTTTTTTTTTGGGCACCATTCATTTTAAAATAGAAAGGATCTAACTTCAGCTAAAAAAATGAAAAAACACTGAAGTGTTACACAGTTATTACTAAAAAGAATTAGTCTAGTACAACCCTTCTTATCCTGAAAAGAAAGATAGGTGTACAGTGAAACACTAGCTTTAATCAACTAAAAGAAAATTTATTCATGATTTTAAAATAAAAGTTCCAACCCTTGCAGTTTTAAGAATTACAAAAATTCTAGCCTAAACGGTAGTTATTAAAATTAGAGTTCCTAAATCAGACATTTTACTTCCAAAACTTTACTACACCCGAAATCAAAGAGTCGTGATATTCACTTCACGATTTATCAGTTTAAATTGCTGTTAAAACACTTATTTGCGGGAAATAGATCTACTGATGTATGTTCTGGTGACTTACGGTTTTCCTACGGGCTTCTAGGCCTTCAATGGAACACAAAACCGATTTCACACTTTCCATCACTTATGAGAAGAGCCTACTTTGGCTACTCCATGTAGAAAAAACACACTAAGCCCACTACGGCTTTTACGTTGAAAACTCGTACTTAATTTAGCTCTCGTAAATATTGCCAGAAGCCTCTACTACGGCTTGATGGGCAAAGCCTGGCTGCGGCTTCGTCGTAAAAAGCCTCTCGGCGGCTAGTTGGAAATAAGCCTTCACGGCGGCTTGGTGGAAGTAAGCCCTCACGGCGGCTTGGTGGAAGTAAGCCTCTACTGCGGCTCGGTGGAAATAAGCCTTCACGGCGGCTTGGTGGAAATAAGCCAAGATCCGCGCTCTCCGGACCCTTAAATAAGCCGTGAGAACTCTGTCTCTAAAATGGCCGATTTCCGGGAAACAAACATTTCACCAATCCCGGCGTACTACGAATTCGATAGATTCGGTCGGAAACCCGCACTGCACCTGTACCATGAGCGGCTAGACGTTCCAGTGTAATACACTGCTCGATACAAAGATGAAAAGAAGTACAATATAAAGCGAAAAATCAGTAACATTACATACTCTTCAAATCTAGGAAAAAATGAATGTTACAATATATATATATATATATATATATATATATATATATATATATATATATACATATATCCAAAAACACTAGACCATTGGAGAAGGAAAATTGCAAGAATGAGAATAGAGATCGAAGGAGAATATCTAACAACCTTGTTATTTGCCGACGATCGAGTGCTTATTGCTAATGAAGAAGTAGATATAGATGAGAAAATTGAAGATCGAATATGAATAATGAGGATTAGGCATGAACATGGATAAAACAGATCACCTGAAAATTGGAGAAGAACATGAAGACCCGGAATTAGAAGTTTAAAATATTAGAAAATGCAAACAATATAAATATCTAAGAAGCATAATGTTGGAGGAGGGAACAATGAAGAAGGATATACAAAATAGGACACAACAGGGAAGGAAAATAACCGGCATGTTAAATGGGGGGTACTATGGTCTAAGAATCTAAAATTAACTACAAAAATGCGAATCTACAGAACAGTAGTAGAACCGACTTTAACATATGGATCTGAATGCTGGCAAGTGACACAAACAGATAGAAAGAAAATAGAAACGGCAGAAATGAACTATTTACGAAGAGCATGCAGGGTATCACGACTGGAGCACATTAGGAAGGAGGAAATAAGACGAAGAACAAAAAGTCCATATTCCACAACGGACCAAGTAAAAACAAAAAAAAACGACTGTGGTACGGACACGTAATGCGAATGCAGGAAGAAAGGTGGCCAAAAAAACATTGAAATATACGCCTAAAAATCGAAGGAAAAACAGGAAGACCAATAATAACATGGAGAGAAGGCGTAGAACGGTCCATGAAGGATAAAGCCATAAGAGAAGAAGAGTGGAAACACAAAAAGAAATGGCGAACGACATGTGGGATGCGGAAAAGACCGTAGGAACCCCACAATATATATATATATATATATATATATATATATATATATATATATATATATATATATATACATACATATATATATATATATATATATATATATATATATATATATATATATATATATATATATATATATATATATATATATATATATATATATATATATATATATTTTATATATAATCTCACTGTTTGAATATGGTCTTAAGTGCTGTATCCCCGTTTAAATCCTGCTTGTTCACCTGGCTGATAACTGTCTAACTAATTTGTTCGTTAATGTTATGATTCTAGTGAGTATTTTGTATAGTACCGATAACAAGCTGATGGATCTGTAATTCTCTAAATTAAACTTGTTCCCTTTTTAAAAATAAAAATAAGCACAATCAAGGCTGAATAGAATCCAACAAATGCAGTGTATTAGTGCGAGCGGAGTCTCAAACATGAGAGCAGTATGCCATTGTTTGTCGAATTTGCGCTTTGTGCAGAACTAATAATTGTTGTGGAGACAGCTTCCTACTTCGAAATAACATTCCCAACTTTTGAGAAACTCTCTTTCCTATGCAGGCAACATTTTCAAGCACAGACATATTTGCTCCCGAATTAACGCTTAGCGTTATAGAGGAATGACGTGTCCCGACAGCAACGGTTCAGCAACGTTCACTTTTTATTAAAAAAAAACTGCCGCCTAAGTTTTTGTAGAGTTAGATTTTCCTTGATTACTGTCACCTCAAGATAGAATTTCTTCCAGGTCTTTCTTAAGTTGACAATTTTCTGCTGTCTGCGGGAGTAACCCATGTTCGAGCATTCAAAGTGATTAAAGAAATAAGCGCACTGTCATCAGCAAAACTGTATATTAGATTCATGGTTCTTTCCAGCAGATAGTTAATATAAATAAGAAAGAGAGTAGGAATTAGTATGGAGTCTTCAGGCACACCGGCGTTGATAACACTGGTCAACAAAAAAAAGAAAATTGCTTGTTTCCTGTGATTTTTTTTTGTTTCTATCTAAAATTGACGCGTATTTTTTTAAATATGGCAACAATTTTTCTCTAACAGCTTTTGTTTTTGAGTTATAGCTAACTACCCTCATTTACTATTTTTACTTAGATTTTCGTTTTTTATTGGACACTAAAATATATTTTGTTGTTGTTTTAGATATGGCTTCGTCAAGAAGATGTTGTGTGCTTAATCCCGATTGTTTTTGCTATATTTGTGGTGAATATATATTTGCAAAATATCGAAAACCTATATCGGACTTTGTGAAAACTGCGTATCATCAATACTTTAAAATAAAATTGTGTAATCAGGACAAGCCATGGGTTCCTCATATTGTATGCCAGAAATGTGTGGTATGTCTACGGTTATGGTCCAGGGGAAAAAGAGATGCAATAATGTTCGTAACACCCATGATTTGGCGAGAACCTCGAAACCATCATGACGATTGCTACTTCTGCGTTGTGAAAATAAACGGAATTAACCCTGGAAATCGAAGTAAGTGGTCCTATCCTAACTTATCTTCTGCTCAACGACCTCAATTAAAATCACAAGAGGTACAACATAGCACATCTAAATCTTCTGATTGTCCAAATCTCTGTGAACCCGAACGAAATACATCAAGTGAAGACTCTGATTCAGACTACAAATGTAGCCTTTCAGAACCTCAACCATTTAATCAGAAAGAACTAAATGACTTAGGAAGAGATCTGAACTTACCAAAAGAAGCTTCTGAAATTTTAGCATCTCGTTTAAAAGAAAAAAATTTGCTTACTCCGGAACATTTTATCGTACAAAAAATGTTATAAACGTGCCTTTAGTTAGCCGAGACCGCATCATACTTCCACCACTTCATATTAAACTCGGCATAATGAAACAGTTTGTGACAAAAGTGGCGAATGTTTTAATTTTCTTTCCAGGATTAAGTTCAGAAAAATTGAAAGCTGGTATTTTTGATGGGCCACAGATTAGGCAACTCGTGAAAGATCCTAATTTTGTCAAATCAATGACTGAAGTCGAATCCAAAGTTTGGAATTCATTTGTTTTGGTTATGAGTAGCTTCCTAGGCAAAAAGAAATCTTACGACCATGTCGAGCTTGTTGAATGCATGCTATCGAACTTGCAAGAGCTAGGGTGCAACATGAGCATAAAAATCCACTTGCTGCACTCGCATTTAGACCGATTTCCACAAAATCTGGGTGATTTTAGTGAGGAGCAGGGTGAAAGATTTCATCAGGATCTTCGGACAATGGAAGAGCGTTATCAGGGGCGGTGGGACTCACATATGATGGCAGACTACTGCTGGAGTTTGCAACGAGATCTGCCTAAAGTCGTTCATTCAAGGGAATCTTATAAAAGATCATTTGCTAGTGTTCAATAGAAATTTTGTTAACATAATGTATTATTTTTTTGTATTTTTTTGGCAAAATAATAAAACTGTATATTTCAAAAGGTAAAGCTGTTAGCAATCTCCCAGTATTTTTTTCATAGTCAAGGCCATAGAAATACCCAATAACAGAAAAAAAAATAAAGGAAACAAGACTTGTGTTGACCAGTGTAATAATAGTATTAGAAAGAAATTGACACTCGTAAAGAACGCTCTCTGAGGAAACACGAGAGCCATAAATAGAACGTTTCAGACATACCATCAAAGTGTAACTTAGCCAACAATCGGTCATGCCAAACACGGTCTAACTACCATCATCAAAGTACTTAGAATAACGACATTTTTTGTATTAGATTATTTTTATAGGTCAGTTTTTAAAAGACGCCCCCGTAGCTTAGATAACTAACGTACTGTTCACTTAAGAGAAGCGAAATGTAATTCAGTAATTATTCACGTAATTATCTAAAACACACAATTGATGACAAATATCTTTATTCTTTCCATTTAAATTAATACTTTCTAAAAACTGAAATCTGCAAACATTGTTAAAATATATGGGTAGAGAGTACACTTAATTATCAAGCTTGAATTTTAATTGTAAATTTACGCAGCTCATTAATTTCTATAATAAATGAGGTTTCTGGTTGGTTTACAAAGTAAACAATTCATATGGAGAGGCAAAAACTGTTTCATATAGAGTAACTAATCTTAAGGAAATATTCGATTAAAAACTAGGAGGAGAGTGAAAAAACCTACCAACTGCAAATCGGACTTGCGTAATTAGTGTTCCAATACGGTGATTGCTTCTATAATATATATGTTTTGTAAAACATACATATATTCTCTGGCCAGGTTATAGGCTATATTTTATTACGTTAGGTAACATAAGGAATAAGCAGTGACGATAATAGTGAATCAAGTCGGAAAAAAGTTCGCCGCTAGCGCGTTCTCTTGCAATACACTGCCTAAATCATTAAATATGGAACAATATCATGTAGCAAAGAATAACTATAATATATATAAAATGCAACTTCTCTCTGTCTGTCCGTTAGTGTGCTTTTCACTCGAGAACCACTTATCCGATTTACGTTTTTTTTTTAATTCATACATTTGTTCTCTGGCCAAGTTATCTATAATCTTCTATAATATATATAAAATGCAACGTTTCTCTGTCCATCTGTCCGTTAGTGCGCTTATCACTGGAGAACCACTTATCCGATTTACTTGATTTTTTTTTAACGTACATATGTTTCCTGGCCAGGTTATAGGATATATTTTGCTACATCAGGTAACATAAGGAATAAGCAATGATGATAATAGTGAATCAAGTCGGAAAAGAGTTTGCCACTAGCGCGTCCTCTTGCAATACACTGCCTAAACCATTAAATATGGAACAATATCATGTAACAAAGAATATAATATATATATATATATATATATATATATATATATATATATATATATATATATATATATATACATATATATATATACACATATATATATATATATATATATATATATATATATATATATATATATATATATATATATATCTATCTCCTCAGCCTATATTTATCCACTCCTTAATGAAGGCCTCTTCTAATCCTTTCCACGTCGTTCTGTTTGGGGCTGTTTGGATCCAATTTCCCCCCGCAATTTTCTGGATGTCATCGCGCCACCTTTTTGGAGGTCTTCCAACACTCCTTTTGGTTTGTCTTGGACGCCAGTTTATCATTTTGCTGGTCCATCTTTCTGAGCTTTGACGAGCTATATGGCCAGCCCATTGCCATTTGAGTTGAGCTACTCTTCTGAGGACATCTATCACACACGTTCTTCTTCTAATTTCCTCGGTCTGTATCCTGTCTCTCAGGCTAATTCCGAGCATAGATCTCTCCATTGCTCGTTGTGTCACTTGAAGCTTGTCAGCGATTTTTCGGGTGAGTGCCATGAGACCATACGTAAGGACCGGCAGAATACATGAGTCCTATGTTTTACGTTTAAGATTTATTGGGATTTCTCTAGATTTAAGTACATACCCCAACTTGCCGAACGCAGCCCAACCTTATCCTATTCTTTTAGTTATTTCAGAGCTTTGATTTTCTTTTCCAAGTTGTATTTTGTGTCCCAAGTAAATATATTCTGATACGTTTTCCAGTGTTTGGTTTCCGATGTATACCTGAATATTTTCCACACTCACTATTTTTATTTTATGTAGATTCATCTCGAGTCCGATCCTTAAGGATGCCTGATGCAATTCTTCCAGCATGCTCTGAATTTCCTCCACTTTATCGCTTATAATCACTATATCGTCTGCGAATCGTAAATAGTTCAGACGCACACCATCTATATTTATGCCCCTGGATTGCCAATTTAAACTCTTAAAAATGTCCTCTAAGGCTAGTATGAAGAGTTTAAGGGAGATAGTATCGCCCTGACGTATGCCTCTATTAACCAATATCTTATCTGTCTTTGTATCTTCGTCCAGTGTTATTTGGATGGTCGCGTTTTTCGTATATGTGTTTGATGAGATTTGAATACCTGGTGTCTACTCTTGCGTTGTCTAGAGCTCTCAATATTGCCCAAGTTTCGACCGAGTCGAAGGCCTTTTTGTAATCTACAAATGCCAGGTGCAATGGTATGTTATATTCTGTGGTCTTCTCTATGAGAGTGCGTACTGTCTGCAAGTGGTCAATCGTACTAAAACCTTTTCGGAAACCTACTTGTTCTACTGGTTGATACGAATCCATTTTTTGAGTTAATCTATTTGTTACTATTTTTGTTAGCAACTTGTATAAGTGTGATAGTAGACTAATAGGACGGTAGTTTTCTATGTCATTTCTATCTCCTTTTTTGTATAGCAAAATAACCTCGGCGTTGTTCCATTTTGTTGGAATTCTTTCTTCGGTTATGCATTTGTTGAGTAGGATTCGTACACTCTCTACTAGATATTCTCCTCCCATTTTTAGCATTTCAGTGGTGATTTGATCTTCTCCTGGACATTTCTGAGATTTCATTGGGTTGAGCGCTGTTCTTAATTCATTGGTATCTATTTCAGGAATTTCCTCGGATCCAATATTTTGAATTTTCCGTCTGTTGTACTAATGACCTTGGGACTTGGAACTGTAGAGATGCTTATAGAAGTCCTGAACTATGGCAACAATTTCGGTTCTACTATTAACTACGGTACCACTGTTGTTCTTCAATTTACTTAATTTCATTCTTCCATTTGATAAGTGGGATTTTAAAACTTTCATATTTTTTGTTGTTTTCAATAATATTCTTTACCAACTTTGTGTTGTATTTTCTTAGATCTTTTCGAATGTTCTTGTCTATTTCTATATTTGTTGTCTTATAACTCTCAGCTTTTCTATCTGTTTCTCTTCTCATTTTGATCAGATTTTTAGTAGTTTGGCTAAACTTGCCGATGTTCTTTTGTTTAGCACATATTTGTTTTGTTGCTACTTGTATGCTACTTCTTATGGTTTTACTTGGATCTTCCATTTCCATGTCCTTCAATCTGTTTGTCTCTCTTAGTTTTACGTTTAATGTATCCTGAAATTTTTCTTTATTTTTTGATAGAGTTTCCACTGTAGGATATTTTTGTTTCTTTAGTATTAGTTTGTTTCTTTCGAATTTGATGTTTAGGTATATGGTTGCTCTAACCATTCGATGGTCGCTATTTGTATCGAACCGATTTAAAACGGTAACATCCTGACAGATTTCTTTTTTGTTAGTGAATATGTAGTCAATTTCATTTCTATTACTGTCATCGGGGCTACTCCAAGTCCATCTTCTCTTTTCAGGTTTTTTAAAGAATGAATTCATACAGTGAAGTTGTTCATTTCTGCAATAGTCGACAAGCTTTTCACCTCTGGCGTTTCTATCCCCCACTCCGAATTTGCCGATTTTTTATGGTATCTTAGTTTGTATTTTTGCCAATTTTGGCATTGAAATCTCCCATAATAATCACATATTTCGCATTTTCATTTGTTTTTGCTGTTGATATATCTTCATATAGCTGTTTCTACGGCTTCGTCGTCAGATGTGCTGGTTGGAGCATATACCTGTATCACTTGCATGTTATACCTCTTGTTGATTTGTATAGTAACGTAGATGACTATACAACGTATATACGTTGCATTATATATATATATATATATATATATATATATATATATATATATATAATGCAACGTCTCTCTGTCTGTTCGTTAGTGTGCTTACCACTCGAGAACTACTTATCTGATTTACGTGTTTTTTTTTTTTAATTTCATATGTTCTCTGGCCAGGGTAGATAATAATAATAATTTATATAATATATATAAGACGCAAAGTCTCTCTGTCTGTCTGTCCGTTAGTGTGCTTATCACTCGAGAACCACTAATTCGATTTACGTGTTTTTTTTTTAATTCTTAACTTAATACTTATCAAAAAAAATCTGTAGTATATATAAAACGCAACGTCTCTCTGTCTGTCTGTCTGTCCGTTAGTGCACGTAGTACTCAAGAACCACTTAACCGATTTACGTGTTCTTTTTATAAAATACATAGGTTCTCTGGCAAAGTTATAGGATATATTTTATTACGTTAAGTAACATAAGGAATAAGCAATTACTATAATTGTGAATCAAGTCCACGCGAGCGGAGCCGCGGGCACGGCTAGTTTAAAATAAAATAAAATTATATCGCCTCACAAGAGCGACTCGCCACTCGGTTACTTTTCATAATTTTTTTTTATATCAGGTAAATTCTCAAACGTAATGCACTCGTGATAGTTTCCGCTCAATCTACACTTTATGGAGAATATTCCAAAATTTTTCCAAAACTTTTTGATCAATACCTTGCGTGATAAGGAAGGGGGACATCGATTTTAGGCAATTTTTTTAAAATAACACAAAAAAAAGTGCGAAAATGTTACATCATATATATTTTTGAACTCATAATTTCACAAGCTTTCATTTGATACCCCGCTCGATGACCTGTTAAAAAAAAATTTTTTCACTTCCGATTTCACCCCCAAAACTGACCCCTTAAGCCAAAATTTAACTTTCAAAACTATACGGCTCTAACTGGGCCATTAATTCCTATATTTGTGCCAAATTTCAACTTTCTGTGTCAAATAGGTTCGGAGAGAATCGGATGTAACAGACGGACGGACAAACAACAGACAAGTAAGAAACCCTAAAAACTTCTATTTCATTATATAAATTAGTAAGTCCTAAAGCAAAACCCTCTCATTTTATTACGTATTTTTAAAGGAAATATAAGAAACAAATTTGCCATTCGACAACCCCGCTGTAACTCCCCCCCCCCCCCCTTAATCCTCCGAAAAAAAAGCAAAACAAGTACCCATCGCGACCGTCAACATGGTACTATCTATTCTGGTACTGCTGCCGGTTGACTGTAACCCGCGAACAAGAATTGGCGACCGACAGTACGTCAGAACCCACTATCAGACCCACCGACATACTTCTCTATTGTTCGTACTTAAATAAACACTGAAAACCGCTCCAGTTTAATTATAGTATCACGAGTACTGGGTTTTTCTACTTTAGTTCAGACAGTACTGATGCAGTATTGCCAAGTTTCTCATTTTATATACGTTGTTCTGTTATGTGCGTGATATTTACGATTCGCGTGTTCAGTAGTATTAATATGTGCTAATTTGATCGCCAAACGAACAAACGTTAGTGACTTATTTAACTAGTAATTTGTCTTCATTTATTAGGTAAGTTATATTAACTGTGTATATAGATAGATATATGAACATTTCTTCAACAGAATGTAAAAAATGTGCCCGATATGTCAACGTTGACCATGAATATTGTAATAAACTGGTAATTTGGTATTTCTGCTGAATTGGTAAACGTCATGGAGGTGTTAAATTAAATTATATTATTATTTATTAACTGCGTGTTATTTTTTTATCATTGTCATTATTGTACCCAATTAGAATACTTATTTAAAATCAATTTTATTAATTTATTGAACAGCGCTACAGGCCTTGTAGACCTCGGGCCTTATTTACATTTCATATTCACAATAATGTTCAAAATTGCTCACAACCACTCTCCACCGGGCTCTCTCCATTGCCTCCCTCTTCCACTCGCCGACACTCATACTCCCAAGATCCTTCTCCACCATCTCCATCCACCCCGTCCTCGGTCTTCCCCTCCGTCTTCTTCCGATAGGCTTTCTATGTAGTACCATCTTCGGCATTCTCTCTCTCGACATCCGCTGTATATGTCCTAGCCATCTTAGACGTTGTGCCTTCACATATGTTGTTATTCTTGGTTCCTTATAGAGTACATAAATCTCCAGGTTCATTCTTTTCCTCCATCCTTCTTCCGTCCTTATTCCTCCCAGGATAATTCTTAGCATTTTTCGTTCCCATGTTTTCCAGTTGTTCTTCTTCTTTTTTGTTAAGCACCCAGGTATCACAAGCATACGTCATCGTTGGTCTTATTATAGTTTGATATATCCGCATTTTGGTCTTCCTAGATAGGTGTTTGTTTTTCATTAACATTCTCAAGCTCCCAAAATTTTGACTTCCTTTCGCTATTCTCGCTTGTATCTCCCTAACCTCATGTCTATTCTTCTCTAGTACTACCCCTAGGTATGTAAATTCTTCTACTTTTTGGAATTCGTAATTTTTACCACTCCCAGAGGTTCTCTTCAGGTTTTTCTTCATCTTCCCCTCTGCTCATCCCCATAATCATGTACTTTGTCTTCGTCTCATTTATTATTATTCTATATTTTCTTGCTTCACACTCTAATTTTGCCATAATTATCTTGAGTTCATTTGTTTTTCGCCAGTAGCGTTAGGTCGGCTGCATAAGCAAGACATTGATGGTTATTTCTGAAAATTGTTTCTCCTCTTTGCATTTCACTATTTCTTTTGATTGCCTCCATAACTAAATTAAACAGCGTCGTGGACAAGGGGTCGCCCTGCCTTAAGCCATTTTTGACCTGAAAACTCTCCGATCGTTGTCCACGCCGCATCACTTCATTTTTCGTTTCTTTCAGTGTCATTTCCGTCAGTCTTATCAATTTTTCTGGGACGCCCAACTGAAACATTGCTTGATACATTTTTCTTCTCTTTATTCTATCATATGCCTGCCTAAAATCTATAAATAGGACATACAACGTCAGGCTGTACTCATAACAGCTAGACTGAATCTCTTTTAAAGTAAAAATTTGATCTGTTGTTGACCTATTCCTGCGGAAACCGGCTTGATATTCCCCCGGTATCCTTTCTGTACGTTCCTTCATTCTTTTCCTCAGGATTTTGCTGTATCTAAAAGCGCAATGCCCCTATAATTTTCGCATAACATTTCCTTGCCTTTTTTGAGAATTGGACATATTCGTGCCACTGACCACTCTGTTGGCATTTGTTCCGTTTCCCATATTGTTTCCACCAGTTCACATATCTTTTTGTGCAGTTGTTCGCCACCTGCTTTTAGCATTTCAGCACGTAGCTCGTTTGACCCCGGGCTTTTTTTATTCTGTAATTCTTTGACACTGTGTATTATTTCTTGTTCTGTTGGTTGCTCTGTGTGTATTTCTTCTTGCGCCATTGCCCGATGCGCTATTTCCTCTTTTCAAGATCTTTGTCCAAGAATACGCGACAATTCTCGTCGAAAGTATATCCCGAAGATACCAAGCGATTATGGACGCTGATGGAGAGTGGAACGAAGTACTGAATCATGGGCATTTTAATGGCAATTTTTTACTGTCGAATCATGTAAAAAACTTTTAAATAAATATATTTTTTATTGAACAATGATACATTCTTACTTGACCAAGCATATAAATCGATATCATCTTGTAAATGAAAAAAAAAAACCGGTCAAGTGCAAGTTGAACTTATACAATTAGTGTTCCGTACGTTAATTGCTTTTAAAATAAAAAATTTTGTTACGGTGGTATAAAATGATAGGTGAACACAAAACACACCCCAAATGAGTTTTCAACAAAGTTTGTTCCCAATCTTTACTGAAAACTGATGACCTTGAAATTTTTGTTTTTTTTTATATACCAGATAAATTATTAAAGGTAATGTACTCGTGATAATTTTCATTCGATCTATACCCCGTGGAGAATTTTTTTTCAAAATTTTTTGATCAGTACTTTTCGAGATAAAGTAGGGGGACAGCGATTATATTATATATATATATATATATATATATATATATATATATATATATATATATATATATATATATATATATATATAATTTTACTCGTGTTTTCACAAGCTTTCATTTGACACCACACTGGATGACCTAGTAAAAAAAATTTTTTTTCACTTCCGATTTCACTCCTCAAAACTAACCCCTTAAGTCAAAATTTAACTTTCAAAACTACACGGCTCTGATGAGGCCATCAATTTCTATATTAGTACCTAATTTCAACTTTCTATGTCAAATAGTTTTCGGAGAAAATCGGGGTGTGACAGACAGACAGATAGACAGACACCGAAGTAATCTTATAAGTGTTCCGTACGGAACACTAAAAACAGTTAAAAACAAGAATAATAAAATTAAATTTTCACTTAGTTATAAACAGATACTATCAAATAATTATTATAATTGTTTCAAGTAGTACTGTTACGCTTTCTATACCAAATTTAGCTCAAAATCGTAGTATTACACATGCTTGATCAGCATAAAAACTGTATTAATTTAAAAAGTTATACAATAAAGAAATATTGATATTAGTTGCTGCTAAAACGATCTCTCTAGCCATTAGTTTAAAAACCGAGGAATATTTCATCTGGTGCTGCAATAATAAAATTAAGTAACACTGGACAGATTTCCAACCCTGTTACATGCATCCCGCGTCCGTACAGCGCACGTATTCTGTAAGTAAGTAAAATCGGCTGTAAATACGTAACGGTGTTGTTACTTATTTTGTTAATTATAATAGCAGGTTATATGTGGTTATATATAACTTATTAAAATGCAAAGTTAGAAAATATTCATCTGTTTCTAATAACTGTATAATTAAGGTGTCCGTTACTTTGTGACAGTACATTTTAAATTTCTAAATGAAATGAAACGAATTACTTTGTTATTTGTCACTTATATTTTATTTATCTGCTACTGCAGTTTCGTAGGTTTTCTACATTATCAAGCGTAATACTACAAATTAAGGTGGTTTATTTATTAATTATTACTATAAATAAACTACCTTAGTTTGTAGTATTACGCTTGATAATGTAGAAAACCTACGAAACTGCAGTAGCAGATAAATAAAAAATAATGTTATTTACTTTCCCTTCTATTAGGCACTGTAATTTTACTTCATTAGGTTGGACTTTTCATAATATAACGAAAGCCGGCAAGAACGTTAAATACTTTAAATTTTAGAAATCCGGCAACACTTACATTCAACCAAATCGTAACTCATCGGTTCCAGTCGCCCTTCCTCGAGTCCACTATTAATGTTGGATCGCGTTTAGATGTAAACAAGCGGAGCCTTGATGCAAAATAAGACTTAAAGTAGGTAAAGCTACACATGTCTGGTGCTGCAGTAATAAATTAATGTAAAATGAAACGAAAGACAGGTTTATTGACTTACATAAATGTGTTTAGCAACTTTACAATTATGCAATATTTACATATTATTAAGCAAATTATTAATTGATTTGCCATTAATTAGAATTTATTTGCTACTAATTAAAATTTATCGTACACAGCGGAACAGCTAATGCCATTTTAAACTGTATCTTTTCCCGATTTTATTTTAAATTTTAGAACGAAATATTATTATAGGGATATACCTAGTTATCTAGGTTAAAAAATTCAATTTTTGGAGTTTTACATTGTCTTTTGGTATAATATCTTAAGAATATGTTTTTGTAAGTTTCATAAGAATCGGTTAAAAATTGAAGCTATAGCAGTTTAAAAGGAGTGCCATTGCGTAGAGTTTTCGGAGGAGGTAGCGAGCGGCTGCTCTCGGGTCAGCCTTCACCGACCTTGACTAGATTTTAATGTATTTTAAACTTTTTCTTCTATAATATATATAAAATTCAACGTCTCTCTGCCTGCCTGTCTCCGTCTGTCTGCCTGTCTGTCTGTCCGTTAGTGCGCTTATCACTGGAGAACCACTTATCCGATTTGCGTGTTTTTTTAAAATACATATGTTCTTTAGCCAGGTTATAGGATATATTTTATTACGTTAGGTAACATAAGGAATAAGCAGTGACGATAATAGTGAATCAAGTCCACGCGGGCACGGCTAGTTTATTATATAATACAAGGAGATTCTTCAATTGTCCTTCTTAGAACGGGGAGTTTGTCCGGTACCATTGTACAGTTGCAGTTCACTAGTAGCAACTCAATCGGAGCAGTATTAAAGTTTATATCTTAATTGGCTTTGTGAAATATAATGACAGCTGTTAAGAGTTTGTTGTGGCCGAAATGCACATGACTACGCAGCTAAAGTGGAAGGAGAATGAGTTATCTTGGCCGAGTGACATTTGCTACAAAGTACAAAAGAAGCTAGAATGCGTTATAGACTAGAACAAACTAGCATTCTAGAAGCTCAAATAGCTGTTGAAGATTCAGCATATGGCACTGGAGTTGATGATTCATTTACAGGTCAGAATTTATTTTTGTATTACTGTTTTTAGCCTGATTTTTCAAACTTTAAACGCGTTCTTCTCGAAACTACAACTACTTTTTCTTCAAAACCGCTTGGCAGTGTGCAAGAAATTTAAATCTTATCAAGAATTTTATCTTTAATTAGCAAAAATGTAAGACGCGGTAATGTCATTTTTCCGCCTTTTTGTTTAAACTAATGCCATTTCCATGCTACAGTCTCGAAGCAGCTATGTTTCAAATGGGAGACCACCTCGAAGTAACAGGGTGCTAAATCAGGCGAGTAAGGTGGGTGAGGGATGATACTAATGGAATTTGTCGCCAAAAACTGTTGGGTACAGTTGAAAATCTTCCAGAACGCTTGTAGCTTTCTACTGAAGTTCGGTCGACCTTAAAATGCAAAAACCAATCGAAAATTTGCAGACAACTCTGAGCTTTATCTTCAAATATTTTCTAAGTATCAGTATCACTTTTTCCGAGTTTAAAACAAGATTTCACATAATCGCAGAGATAAATAGACTTTTTTTTTTTAATTCTTCGTTCAAAGACCACATTGCTCCTCTAGTAAACTAATTTTTTTTTGGAAATTTTGATTTCAGATGATCCAGCTCCCGGTAATCGTGCACACCGCAATGCTCCTTAAAGAAGAGGGGTCGCAGAGGAACGGGTGTAGCGCCGCCATTTTTTTTTAGTTAAAATTTCACAAATTGTTTTTTAAGCTATGTATTATTATATAAAATAGAAATCTGTTTTATATAATAAATAGTTTCGCTAGGGTACATCCCCTTATAAGTTTGTTTTATTAGATTATCTGCCCAACTATGAGGGAAAATTCACCGAACTTAAGAAAATATGTTCTTCTACACAACTACGGTCTACACTGTTACACTTAGTGTAGAGTTTTTCGAGTTGTTTCTTACCATTCAAAGAAAAGTTCTTTTGTTTGAGCTACAAGAAATTGCTATAGTGGTTTTCAACTCATCACCTGAGGAAAATCTTCGAGGGGACTTCCTTCTGATGTCTGAACTAGTAGTAACGTCGTTTCCCGTTAATAGCTTGCTTTATGTTTTTGATCATCTTTTCCTAAACCTCTTCATTAATTACGCACGCCAAAAAAAAAAAAAACAAACGCCATCAATTTTTCAAAAAATTAAAACGAGTTTTTACCTAATGAAAGGTTGAAATTTTTTATAAGACCATTGTATCAACTTCTACTTCGTAAGAAGACCCCAAGAGAACTCCAAAGCCTCGTCGCCTGTGACAATTCACAAAAACTAACTTTCATCATTCTCTAAAGGACTAAATATTTTTGAGAAATTTCTTCGTCACCTTCTGCTCGGGTGTAAAGGGTTTGAAGATCGATCGTGCACGAAGTTGTTTCATCCCTAAAGCTTCGTGCACTAAAGCTTCAGATACTCTAACTTCTGTAAGTCTGCAGTCAGATCTTCTACATCAGGGGTGCTCAAACTTGAACTGCTGGCGATCTACCTCAATATTGTTAGACTACCATCGATCGACTCTGAGAGGCTGCAAGTAAGTGTGATGCAGGATTGTCATCTAGATAGGGTGTATCGTGACATAGATATTAGTTTTCCGCACAATATGCATTTTTTAGTCAAGGTAAGTGTAGGTCTGCTCTAAAATGTCAATGAAAAAACTCATAATTATTCAAAATTGCGAGTTTATTGGTTCTTACAAAATAAACGAGTTCTAGTGTCTAAACTTAACTAAAGAGTGACCTTGGATGTTGAAGCGTGGCACTGCATGTCCTCAGCATACTTTTCATAAGATGGTACGTAATTACCGAGTGCTAATCGCAAGCATGATGACATATGTTCGTCAGTTAGTCGATTGCGATATTTTGACTTAATTATCTTCATTTCAGAAAATGCAGACTCGCACAAGTAAGTTGACCCAAATATTGCCGTCAGTTGAAGGGCGATTTGCCTTAGATTCGGATATTTATCTTCAGATATAAAACACCAGAATTTTGTATCAGATGCTGTGGCTTTGAGATGTATATCTGATATAATTTACACTAACTCATTTTCAACAGAACATGAGTCCATGTTAAACTGACTTGCTATTTCAGTAGCTAATTCCTCAATGTTTTACATGAAAAAGGATAACTCATAAATGATGCGATATTTGCCAATTTACTGAAATCATAAAAACGTATTTCGAATTGGCCCAAAATATTTGATAATTCTGCCTCATAAATATCATAATTCAACTGAGGAATTCTTGCTTTCAAAGATGGAAAATTTTTCAGATCCTTTCTTTTCAGTTGATCTATCATAAGTTGCAATTTACTTTTGAATGCGTTTATTGCGCTAATCATCTCAATAATAGTTTTTCTTTTACCTTGAAGCTCCGAATTAATGGTGTTTAAATGCATTGTGATGTCTGTCAAAAATGCCAAATCAGTCAGCCATTTTCCGTTTTTCAGCATCTGAGTGTCATCACCTCTTTCGTCCAGAAAAGCTGTTATTTCGGGCAATAATTCTTGAAACCTTTCTAGGAATTTTCCGCGACTCAACCACCTGACGTCCGTGTGAAGAACTAAATCAGTGTGTTCAGCTGACTCACTATCTTCCAACTGCAATTTAAAGAGCAGTCGTTGCAAGCTACGTGCACGGATAGAATTCATAATTTTTTATTGCAATGCCCATAATCTCCTCCATGTTTAGAACTTTTGAACACAAAACTTGTTGATGTATAATGCATAAGAAAAATGAAGGGAAATCATAATTACCTCGACACAATGCCACAAAACCGTTTTTGTTTCCAGTCATTGCTGGTGCTCCATCGGTTGTAGTGCACACTAGTAGCTTGTAGTTGGTTACAAAATTGAAGAAAACGTCATATATATCTTTGCCACGGGTCTTTCCTTTCAGAGGAATCATTGTCAAAAACTCTTCCTTAGCCGACATGTCATTGAATACCATTCGAATATAAAAATACACAGCTGGGCACTGTCTGTCATGTCGGTGGATTCGTCGAACTGTAAAGAAAAGTATGTACATTCCATGATATCATGTTTTAGTTTATCTGCCATGTCCTGACTGATGACTTCAACACGCCTTGTGACAGTCGGACGAGATAACTGAAGTTCTCTAATAGCAGACATAATCTCTGTTTTATTTTTAAAATCTCCAAATAAAGTCTCACCCGCTTCAATAAATCCTTCCTTCACAACCAATCCATCATCATCATCTTGTGTTTCGCCAATATATGAGATATTTTAAATGACGCGATCGTTGCAGCTTTTGATTGTTTGGCTGGTCTTGTGAACATGGTTTGTTCTTTTTTCAAACAAGTTATCAAATCACGTGCTTTTCGTTTTCTTAATTCACTCTGTGACGGAAAATCCTTTTCATAGTTTTTATGAACCATTTTATGATGCCTCTCTAAGTTCCCACGCTTAGGTATTGCAACTGACGCACGGCAAATGAGACAAATGCACTTATCCTTTACTATACAAAAGAAAAATTCTTCCTCCCAATCGTTATTAAAATGATAAGTTTTACTTTTCTTCGCCGCATTCATTTTGGACTATTTATTAATAAACTTTGTATCGATGTATCGCCTTCAAGTTACAACTCAGACTGACTCCTATTCCTGCAGGCGCAATATTTTTATATCGGCGCGAACAAAGTCTCGAATGTTCCCGTCAAACACGCCGCCCGAAGTTTCTAGAAAAAATCGGCGGGAATAAAAAACGCGGCTTTTCTTTGACAAGTACCGCGCGTTCCTTTGATAAAGCCGCCTTTTGCCGCTAGCAGGGGGTTATTACGATAAAAGAAAGTGATGAGGGGGTTATTTTGGCCTAATTGTGGATCGAATAAATTTTAGTAGTTTATTCATTACATTTTGTTTTAGTTACCTAAAACAAAATCTGTGAATAGTTCTATATCGGAATTTTTTCTCGAGATCGACTCAAAAAGCACTCGCGATCGACTTGTCGATCGCGATCGACCGTTTGAGCACCCCTGTTCTACATCTTCCATCTACAGATGGAACATAAGAAAAGACGAATATCAATTTAAAAACCAGAAATGGTTCGATAGTTTCTTAAATTCGTGGCCATTGCTTGCAATGCGTCATTGAACCGGAAGAAAAATTAATTGCCACACTGTGTGCATTAAAAAATACAATTACTTAGTAGATTATAATTGATATTTTCCCAAAACATTTAATTTAATTTAATTACCCGATTATATTAAATACATGCACAGGAAATAGAGGAAATACCATCCTTTATGTCCCTTGGATATACCAAATAAGTTAATGTTCATGCTTCTAATGTAAATACGAGTATGTAAACGTTAAATTGTTTACAAAGACAATGTACAGCCTGCAAGCTACAAGCGTTGGAAGTACACATAAACAAGGTTGCTATTTAGTAAACACACACAGTAACAAATTGGGTGATAATTTTATTGAGCGTGAATCAATAGAGAGATTGTGCAAAGCATATTTTGGCAGGCTAGATGGATAGATATTCTTATCGACATTATGGTAGGGCTTGTTTTTTTTTTCTACTTAGTTTTACTACAGACATCAGCGGGTCGTGCAGGAGATAAAAAAATCCCCTTATAGAAAATGAATACTAACCTAAACTTAGTTTTACTTTATTTTATTGCAATTCGGGTAAAAACGCTCTAATTAACACTATTTTTAGTATAATTTTACACACAGAGCATATAAAACGATACGGAATAATTTCTCCGCTTTGCGACGTCTTCATGTTGGTTATCTATAACATGTTTTGATTAATCATATATCCAGAAAGTAAAAAATATTTTTTGTAGGTCCAACATATAAACTGTAAGATATTTGTTACGGTGGTTAAGAAGTCTATGCGAAAAAGTTAAAATGAGCACAAGAAGAGAAAGGTGGCGAAAAATAGCGAGTTGATTAATTTATGTTTAAATAAATATACGTGGTGAGGTCCAAACTACAGCTAAAAAATCTGGAGTAGTTTCTTTTACGCTTTTTGACTCCTGTTACTTTAAAAAATAGACCCCCTGCACCCGAATGCACAGTTTCATCCACTGGTCGAATATTTTTTTGCAAGTCGATGCTCTCACCTCCTCCAGTGCCCGATTCGCATTATATCTTGTCTAGAGCCTCGAAGCGACCTTTTTACTTCATCTTCACGTGGAGGAAGAGCCCGAAGTAACAGTATGCTAAATAGGGCTAATAAGAGGGTGGGGGATCACAGTCAGATTTTTTTTTTAAGGAAAAACATTGCTTACAGAACGAAATGTGAGGCGGTATATCGTCCTGATACAGAAGGAAACTTCATCAGATATGCTCAGAATTGTCCGACGATGGTCTTCATGAATGATTTGTTGAAATATGACAATAATTTCAGGGGTGGATGCAGTTGAAGATCTTCCAAAACCACTTTTTTTTTATGGGTCTAGCACACGTGCTACAGGGAAGTCCCTAAAGGGCTACAGGAGCGGCACGTGTGCGGAGAAAGCGATTCACGTTGTTCTTAAATCGCTGTAAATTGTACTCGGTGGAAAACACAGTCCTGGGCAAATTATTCCAAAGGGATGATGTTTTCCATATAAATGACTGCTTGAAAAGCGTTGTACGAGGAGTAACAAGCTGAACCTCATACGGATGTGAAGTATTAGCGTGACGTGTACGTCTAACATGCACCGCTCTGGGAGGAATTAAGCGGGCCACATCCTTCGAACACTTTCCATGAAAATACTTGTAGAATAGGCTCAAGTCGCCAACCGTTCTTCGATGTTCCAGCGAATCAAGGCCACCTGTCAGTTCAGGGTCTCCAATCAGACGACGAGCTCTTCTCTGAATAGAATCCAACAAATGCAGTGTATGTTTGGGAGCGGAGCCCCAAACATGGGAGCAGTATTCCATAGTTGGTCGAATTTGAGCTTTGTAAAGAATTAACAGTTGTTGTGAAGTGTAAAGCTTTCTGGTTCGAAATAATATTCCCAACTTCTGAGAAGCTCTCCTTGCTATGCCTGCCACATGTTCATGCCAGGACATATTTGCTCCCAAATTTACGCCCAACAAGTGATGTTAGGGGAATGGAGTGCCCCGACATAACTATGTCCGGTTCAGCAACGTTAACTTTTTTAGAAAAAACTGCCGCCTGGGTTTTTGTAGCGTTAAATTCCACTTGGTTACTGTCACCCCAATTTCTTTCAGGTCTTTGTTAAGTTGAATGACTTCCTGCTGTCTGCGGATATTCGTCTGAGTAGCTGATGTCCGAGCGTTCAAAGTGAATGAAGAGATAAGTGTACTGTCATCTGCAAAGCTGTAGATTGGATTCTCGGTCTTTTCCAGCAGATCGTTAATATAAATGAGAAAGAGAGTAGGAGACAGTATGGAGCCTTGGGGTACACCGGCGTTGATAGTGAACGTAGCTTAGCCAACAGCCCATCGTGCCAAACACGGTCGAATGCCTTGGATATGTCAAGAGCAACCGCTCGAGATTCTCCAAAGTGTTCAATTGCGTTGTTCCAAACATGTGTTACATAAGTCAGGAGATCTCCTGTTGATCTATTTTTACGAAAGCCATATTGGTGATCGCTAATAATGTTGAATCCTTCAAGATATTTTAGAAGATGCTGATTCATAGTCTTTTCCATGACTTTCGATATTATTGAAAGCAGTGCGATTGGTCGGTAGTTATTTGGCAAGGTCTTCTTGCCTTTTTTAGGTATTGACTGAACTATAGCACATTTTCAGCAGGAAGGAACTATTCCCTTTCTGTAGGATAAGTTGAAAAGTCTACAGAAAACTGGTGTTAGTTCCCTCGCACAGTTTTTGAGAACTATGGCAGGTATTCCGTCAGCGCCAGAAGCCTTTTTGGTGTCTAGCTTCATCAAAATACGTTTTATGATACGCCTGAAGAGAATATCGGGCATCCTTGACTGCACTATGGGAATATTAGGTGGTGTTTTTCCTTGGGAATCGACAGTAGAATGTGAAGCAAAGAGTTCAGCCAACAAGTTCGCTTTCTTAACAGGTGTCTTTGCAATAGAATTATCTGGCCTTGTGAGTGGTGGTATGGTGGATTTGGTGAAATTTTGACTAACTGCCTTAGCGACTGACCAAAAGGAATTAGAAAGTTGAAATTTACGTACAGCTTAGGGCTTCGTATTCAGATTCTTTCCAATTCATGTTATACGTGTCAATATCACTTTTTCCGAGTTTAAAAGAAGATTTCACATACTCGCAGTTAGACAAAAATAGACTTTTACGCAATTGTACATTCAGAACTAACTGAACGAGCTAGCATGTTAAAACTTGTCACCCAGTATTGTTAGGAATGTATCTACCGCCATCTACCGGTGCTAGTCCATACTAGTTCGCGTTCTTGCTATATAAAGTTAGTTTGGCAACTTTTGTATCGCGCCACGTATTTATGACTTATTGTATGGTTGTACAGGGTGGTCCAAATTGGACACTTTTAAAGGTAAATCCCTTTATCTAAAGTAGATAGACAAAAACTGATGTCGGTGTCTGAGGCTCAATTTTTATGATAAACTCAATGGTGACAACCGCATATCGATATCTAGTACCGTTTCAGATCTACAGGGTGTTTTTGAAAAATCTGCATTTTGGAAAAATGTTTGTAATTCTTTTCCTATTGAAAATTTTTGATTTCTGTAAAAACATTCTCAAAGCACTTTTTCACGTGGATTTTAACAATGTAAGTTATATTTTTTTACAACTAATATTTTAATAGTTATTAACGCAAAAACATATTTTTTAAATGGGATACCCTGTATATTTTCCTTATCCGAATAGAGCTATAAATTACCATTACACATTATTGCTTAAATCTACTTCAAAATATAAAGGATTTCAGTTTTTACGCGAGTTTTAAATGCACATTTTGTGAAGTAGGCTTTGGACGGAGCGGCAATATCAATTGTTTACCGATAGCAGAGTTTATCATAAAAATTGAGCCTCAGACACCGACATCAGTTTTCGTCTACCTCTTTTAGATAAAGGGGTTTACTGTTAAAAGTGTCCAATTTGGACCACCCTGTACACATTACATATAATATTACAGAGTTTTTTTAGTCAAGAAACGGTCATTTGGGTCAATTTTAATTCTGTGACATTGGAAAAAATAACAAAAATGCCGGACACATCAATAATTAGCGACGTTATAATATTTTATAGCGGATGTAATATATTTTTTATGTCCAAATAATGGAACGGTTATTTTACAACAGCAAATAAAAAGAATTTCAATTTTATACATGATATAATAAAACAAACTACAGTATGTCAACTAAGAACGTGACCGCTTGTATTCTTGAAAAAATGTGTTTCGAGAACATTTTTTTGCCATCACTGTATACTTTGGTGTGCTAGCATTGGGGCAATTACCTTAGTAAGTTGTCCAATCGCCTCCTGCATCAATAATTACCTGACATCTTCGAGGCATGCTGTTGACCTGCAAATTTTCCGAATCTCGCGAGAGAACTGGGTCAAAGTCCTCACAATCTCTCCTCTGAGCTTTCTCTATTCAAGGAACCAAACGTTTTCAATAGGGTTGGCGTCCAGTGATTGTGACGGCCACTCTAGTATCTTATCGTGAGCCCAAGCGAACCGCTTCGCAACGTGATTTTCCCCCAGTAAAGGTTTCTTCAGCGTGCTTCGGAATTTGACATCATGAACACGAAGGTGTTTTCGAATGGTCTCATGGGATACATTCAAATACGATTTTCTTAAGTTTGCCGCGCCTTCACGCATTACCTACCCAGCAGCGTTTTGGCAAGTCGTCGACATTTTTCGTCTCGTTAAAACGATTTACCCACTTCTTCACAAACGATACCGACTTTTTAATATATTTAGCGGCCGCGGAATGTATCATTTTAGACCCCTTTGGATGGGAACAACAAACGACCTCGAACCGGCGCGCAAACAAGTGACTCATTTTGGATTTTACGTGATGTCGGCCAAAGTTCGAAATCGACTGATAATTTTACTAAAATGCGTTGTAGATAAAGGTTCCCTCTACCGATTTTTTGTTAAATCGCTAGAATCGCATCTACCAAAAATAAATTATCGCGGACACGTTTTTACTTGACAGACTGTAAAACGTGTTATTTTCAATGTTTATAATTTATTTATGGGAAATACCAGTGCAAATATCCGATAATTAAATACATTTACTTACTAATTTAATTTATTTTAGAAAATAGAGATTTTTCAGCTCATTTTACCTCATTTTTTCATGTTGAACCCATACTTTGTTCAACAATGCAGTAGGTTTTTACAATATCGTAGCGTTGTTCCAGTGTTAAATGTTTTATGATGATTTGCCAAACAGTGAGGCGCAGAAATAAAAAAAAAATAAGCATGGCATTAACAGGTGTTCTAGAATGTAAAGCTTTCTAGTTCGAAATAGTATTCCTAGCTTTCGAAGAGCTCCCCTTGCTATGCACGCGACATGTTCATGCCAAAACAAATTTGCTCACAAATTCATCATTATCATCATTAGCTTATTGCTTATGCTTATGGAAAAAAATTAATATCGTGCATTGATTAAATTCCTTGTTTTGGATGGTTTAACACCAACAGAAATTCATCCGAGATTGTTAAAAGTATATAAGGATGCATCACCTTCACTTTCCACTGTGAAAAAATGGGCCGCTCTTTTTAAATCTGGTCGTACAACCCTCGAAGATGATCCACGAGAAGGTCGTCCAAAAACTGCTACAACACCACAAATCATTCAACAAGTCCATGATATGTGTTAGATGATCGGCGAGTGAAAGTGCGTGAAATAGCTGAGGCATCTCAAAAGAATGAATTGGAAATATTTTGCATAAAGAATTACATATGAAAAAACTTTGTACAAGTCGGATGTAAGCCTCTCCAAGTTGTCTCCAATGAGCTATGTTGTTTGCTTTTTGTATCCAATCGTGTCCCGCTATTCTTTTTATGCCGTCTGTTTATCTTGTCTGTGGTGTACCTCTGAATCTTTTGTGTTTTCTAGGCCTCCACTCAACTATACGGCGTGTTCATCTGTCATCATTCATCCTTGTGATATGCCCCGTCCAATTCCACTTTAATATACATATTCGTTGTACTACATCTGTCACTTTTGATCTTCTTCGTATCTAGATGTTAGGAATATGAACTTGGAGTCTAGTATTTAGCATTTTCCTCTCCATTACTCTTTGGGTTACCTAAAGTTTATTTATTATACTTTTGTTTAATGCCCACGTTTCAATGCCATATGTTAATACCGGCAGTACTTATTGATCGAACAGTCTGGCTTTTATTGTATTTGGGAAGTCCAATTTAAGTGTAGCCTTCCGAACGCACTCTTCTATCCAAGTCAACTTTTAATTTTTTTTTGATATTTCGATTTTTGGTCCTAAATATATAAATGTTCGTGTCGTTCCTGTTCTTTTAGCTTCTATTAATAGTTCCTGGCTGTTATCTTCACTTTTGTTGTTCAAATATTTTGTTTTAGTGAAGTTTAATTTTAGACCTAATTCTCGAGACTTGTTTAATTCCATCAGCATTTCTTGTAATTCTTCTTTTGTGTTGGCGATCAGAGTGACATCATCTGCGAACCTTAAGTGATTTAATCCATTAGTATTCCTTTATTTTCCCATTTTAACAATTGGAACATATCTTCCAGAGCCAACATGAACAGCTTTGGGGATATTGAGACGTCTTGTCTAATTCCTCTTTTAATTTTGATTTTATTTGTTTTTTCTTCAAGCATTATTGTGGTGTGGCATTTTTATATGTATAGTCCAGAAGAGTTGTGTATCTTTCGTCGACTCTGCTGTTACTTAAGGCGTTAAGAACTGTCCATATCTCTACCGAATCAAAAGCTTTTTCATTGTCAATCATTGTTATCCACAAGGTGACCTAATATTCATTTAATTTTTCCACCAGTAATCTAATTGTTTGAAGATGGTCCAAAGTGCTGTATCCCCGTCTATATCCCGCTTGTTCACGTGGTTGATAACTGTCTAATTGGTTAGTTAATCTATATGTTATGATTCTAGTGAGGATTTTGTATAGTACCGATAACATTTAGGGGGTAGGACGAGCAGTAGTGGTGATCTTAGGGTCAATTTGTTTGCTGAATATTTCTCGAGTGTGTATGAGGATACCCCTTTGAAAATACCGGACTACTACTCGAGCCTTACTGAATTGACAACATTAAATAACGTGATTATTAGTTTGATTGATGTTTTTAATGAACTGATGTCGCTCAGGCCTAAAACCTCAAGTGGGCCTGATGGTGTCCCGCCTCTATTATTAAAGAAATGTGTGTGCACCTTAAGCAGACCACTACATTTCCTGTTCAATCTCTCATTGGATTTGTAAGTATTTCCTGATTACTAGAAAACTTCCTATATAACCCCAATTTTTAAATCTGGTGATCGTAGCGATGTGACTAATTATAGGGGCATCTGCATACAGTCGACCATACCAAAGCTTTTTGACTCATTGGTCACTTCTTGTCTTTTTTGGCACTGTAGGCGGGTGATCATGGATGAACAGTATGGCTTTCAGCATTCTCGCTCCTGTGTATCTAATCTTCTGACATATGAGGATTACCTGTTGGGCGCATGGGTTCGGCATTCACATTCTTCGTTGGCTGGAGAGTTTTTTAATGGGCCGTCAGCAAAGTGTAAGAATAAATAATTATATCTTTAACCTAAGTATAGTGCCTTCGGGCGTTCCCCAGGGCTCTCACTGCGGCCCCCTATTGTTTCTCTTATTTGTAAATGACTTGAGGGGTTTCGTGACCAATACCTCTTTTCTCAGTTTGCCGATGATCTGAAATTATTCAAAATTATTTCTGGTCCTGTAGACAGCCTTGATAAATGCTCCTGTATATCATTTTCCAGATTAAAAAGTCCTATGCAGTACGAGTATAAATACAACCATTTTAAAACGGGTACATGAGATTAGGGATCTTGGTGTGATGTTTGAGTGTTCTTTATCTTTCATCGGCCATCAAATGAGTGTGGTGCAGCGAGCCGGTAGATGTTTGGGTTTTATTGATAGATTTAGTGCCGATTTTTCTTGTAATGTGTTTAAATTATTATATTGCTCGTACGTTCGACCGATTTTGGAGTATGCAAGCCCGGTGTGGTCTCCTTTTTATAATGTCCATATTAATCAGTTGGAGAGTGTCCAAAAAAAATTCTTACGTATCTGTTCTTTTAAACTGAAAATTCTTTTAACTGAGGGACATACCAACTATGACCTGGTACAAAGATTGTTAAATATGTGCAGTCTTCAGGACAGACCAATGCAAGCTGATCTACATTTCTTATTTAAGCTACTCAATGGGTATATTGACTATGAGTACTTACTTAGTAAATTATCTTTTCATACCGTACATCGTACCCGCGCCAGGTCGTTATTTTACCCAGCTAATGTTACCAGAAACTATGGCTTACATAGTCCAATCTTTAGAATGCAGCGTAATTTTGATAAATACAATTTGCCAATTGATGGCCCAGTACACCGATTCGAAAATATGGTCAAGCAACTGTCCTCGGTATAGAGTTTCTTTAATTTTCGAGTAGTGTCCCATTGGTATTATATGTCAAGTAATGTTTACCTTTAAAGTGCATAATTTAGATTGTAATACCCTGTATTCTGACCTATTAGTTTTAGATTTAGCTTTCATTATATTATTCATTCACATTGTTTTTTCTCTTGCATATTGTCGATGTTTTGTAGAAATGGTGTTACCGTTGATAACACAGGGGAACAGCTGTTTTGGTGTCGAGGATTTTTTGAGCTGATTCTATATCAATTTGATGTCCTGAATTCAAATAACGTATTCATTTGTACCTAGGAGCTCAAATTTTTAAGATATACAATTTTAGAGAAATATAAGTTACATTATTGTAACTCAAATCCGTAAGTGTAGTAAACAAAAGTAGATACGAAATTTTTATTTTAGTTATACAAAATACAATATTATGTCGTACTTACAAACAAAAAAAAAACATTGAAGAAATGAAATAGTCACTCAACACTTGGAAAGCTTCTTTTCCGCGACATTCTTGAATGTTTTTTTAAACAGTCCCTTTTTAAACTCCAGCAGTAATCTGCCATCATGTGCATGTCCCATCTTCCTTGGTAGCGGTCCTCCATAACTTTAATATCTTGGTGAAATCTTTCACCTTGTTCCTCACTCATGTCTCCTAAATTTTCTGGAAAACGGTCTAAGTGGCTGTGTAAATAGTGTATTTTAATACTCATATTGCACCCTAAGGATTTGAAACTATTAAGCATCTTGTTAACCATTTCAACATAGTTTTGAGCTTTATGTTTGCCTAGAAAATTTTCTACAACTGCAACAAATGATGTCCAAGCTTCTCGTTCAACTTGATTCATTGAATTTATGAAGGCAGGATCCTTAATTAATTGTCTTATTTGTGGGCCGTCAAATATCCCTGCTTTGAGTTTTTCTGTGCTCAACTGATGCATTTTTACCCCTATATATGCAAAACAAGACCCATTCTTATCAAGAGCCTTTACAAATTGCTTCATTAAGCCCAACTCTATATGTAACGGAGGAAGTATGATTTTTCTCTTTCAACCAAAGCGTCGTTAATGACATTCTTTTCCCCAACGTCCATGTTTTCTCTCTGAGGCCAATCTTTTCTAACCCAGTGGTGTGTTTTGTCCCTACTATCCCAGAGGCACAAGAAACACGGATATTTCGTGTAACCACTTTGCTGCCCAAGAAGAAAGTTTACCATTTTTAAGTCTACACAAATCATCCATTGATGTTCGTAATACTTTATCTTCTGCAAGACCAAAGCTATGGTATTATATTCTTCTTTCAGTTTCGTTGAGTGAGCTAGTGGTATTAAACCATATTTATTCCCATTATGTAGAAGGACACATTTTTAAACTTCGCTTTGAACTGTCAATAAATAGGCGCCAATCATCTGGAATATATTCAGAAAGTCCCATTTCTTTCATGAGTCCCCTAATTTCGTGACAAAATACAAGATTGTCTTCTTGAGAAAAGAATGGTAGCAGATCTTTTTCTCTTGTACGGTAAAAGGTAATTTTGGTTCCTTGTTCCAGTAAATTTTTGTCGTTCAACCTAGAAGCCAGTACTTCAGAAGCTTTTTTCGATAAATTGAGATCCCTGGTGAGATCATTTAGTTCATTTTGATTGAAGCGTTGAGGAACTGATGACGTCCCCTCATAGTCACTGTTAGTTTCATTAGCATCAGAACTTTTATTAGCATCAGAAGAGCGATCAGAGGGAAAATATTCGTCATCAGAGATATGTGGTAGCTGATGAAATGTTGGAATCGGTATTTCATCTGAGTGCGGGATAGGGCGTATTGCCGAGTCTAAATTGGGATAAGTCCACTTACTGCGGTTATTTCGATTGATTCCATTAGTATTTACTAAACAAAAATAACAATCATTGAAGTGGTTTTTTGGTTCTCTCCAAACCATTGGTACGCCGAATTTTAGACATTTTCTTTTTCCGGTAGTCCACTGCCGTAAATGCTCTGTACAAGTTTTACATACGAGATGCGGGGCCCACGTTTTGTCCTGATCACCAAGCTTAACTCCAAAGTATCCAAGATACGCTCGCTCAGTCAGTAATAGTTTGTCTGTTTTGTTAAAACATGTATTCTCCGCATATATAGCAAAACACATCAGGTTGATTTACACAACTTCTTCTTGAACTGGAACCTGAACTCATTTTAATTCTGTTCAATAACACAAAAACACTCTTTTCTTAACATAAAATAACACGCCGAATTCGATCTACTCTCATTAGTAAGAACGCACAAACTGACGAGACTTACTCGAGTTAGGTGATTAAAAGGGTCAGTTCAGGTACCTGATAGGCAATGGTTCCACTATTTATAGATTTACCTGGAATTTACTCAATTACAGACTGACAATAAAACCATTGTACCCACATTAATGAATATATAATAATTTTAGAACGCTCATAAATGAATATACTGAATAAAAACCACATTGGTAGATAAGTTGATGTATCTAAAACAGTAGAGCTGATAGAGAAAAAACGGATTGCATGTATAGATTTAGCGTCCCAAATATAGTTAAAATCAGCTCTAAAATCACAGGCACCAAAACAAAAATATTTTTTTGTTGCCCTGTGTAATAAATAAATAAATAAATAAATAAATAAAGAGGTTGATGGGCCTGTAATTTTCCAATTTAAATGTATACCCATTTTTAAAAATAAGCATAATTAAGGCGTTTACCCAAGATGTTGGAATTTTACTTTCTCTAAGGCGCCTGTTAAACAGAACTTGAAGAGCTTGTATAATCGCTCACAAATTAACGCCCAGCAAATTAAGCGAGGATGCTACTACAGTTAACTTTTTTGGAAAGAACTGCCGCATGGGTTTTTGTAGTGTTAAATTTTATTTGGTTACTGTCACCCCAAGATTTCTTCCAGGTCTTCGTTAAGTTAAACGACTTCCTGATATTTCCATTAGTAGCCGATGTTCGAGCATTCAAAGTGAATGTAGTCCTTTCTAGCGGATCGATGTAAATAAGAAAGAGATGCAGTGATGCCTATCTATATATCGTTAACCATCGATAACTATTGGTATATCTACGAGGCTGGTTTGAAAAGTCCGTGCAAAAATAAAAACTACTTATGTGTTTGGGGTAAAACTTTTTTATTTTTCGACATAGTCTCCTTTTAGGCTTATACACTTCGTCCAACGATGTTCTAGTTTGTTGATCCCTTTCGAATAATAGGATTTGTCCAAGTCTGCAAAATATCCATTAGTGTCTGCAATCACCTCCTCGTTTGAATAAAATCTTTGTCCCGCCAGCCATTTCTTCAAATTGGGGAACAAACAGTAGTCCGAGGGAGCCAAGTCTGGAGAATAGGGGGGATGTGAAACGAGTTGGAATCCTATTTCCACAACTGCTGAAGTGTGTGCTGGTGCGTTGTCGTGATGGAAAAGGACTTTCTTGTGGGCCAATCGCGGGCGTTTTTCTTGCAGCTCGGTTTTCAAACGGTCCAATAACGATGAATAATATTCACCTGTAATAGTTTTACCCTTTTCCAGATAGTCGATGAGGATTATCCCTTGCGATTCCCAAAAGACAGTCGCCATAACCTTTCCGGCCGAAGGAACGGTCTTCGCCTTTTTTGGTGCAGATTCCCCCTTGGTAACCCATTGTTTAGATTGTTGTTTGGTCTCAGGAGTATAGTAATGTATCCATGTTTCATCCACAGTGACGAAATGACGCTTAAAGTCCTCCGGATTCTTCTGGAACAGCTGCAAACCATCCTTGCAACACTTCACACGATTCCGTTTTTGGTCAAGCGTGAGCAATCGCGGCACCCATTTTGCGGATAGCTTTCTCATGTCCAAATGTTTATGCAAAATATTATGTACCCGTTCAGTCGAGATGCCCACAGCACTAGCAATCTCACGCACCTTAACTCTTCTGTCATCCATCACCATATCATGGATTTGATCAATGATTTCTGGAGTCGTAACCTCCACAGGCCGTCCAGAACGTTCAGCGTCACTTGTGCCCATATGGCCAGTCCGAAAATTTTGAAACCACTTATAAACTGTTCTAATCGAAGGTGCAGAGTCACCATAATGTTTATCAAGCTTCTCTTTAGTCTCCTGAGGCGTTTTGCCTTTCATAAAGTAATGTTTAATCACCACACGAAATTCTTTTTCGTCCATTTCTTGAAAATCACTCGACTTCCTTGATTCACACGAATGCCAAACACAAAGAAATAGACCAATATGGCTGAAGCCTGGTGTGCGTTCATTCAAGAGATGCTACTAACTAAACATGACCTCGATACGCGCCGGTGGTGCCATCTCTCGGACTTCGCACGGACTTTTCAAACCAGCCTCGTATAATTATCGATATATTACTAACTACCGATATGTCGATAATTGTCGATATGTCGGTAGTTATCGATATATTAATAGTTACTCGATATATTAATACCTATGAATACATTGAAAAAAATTCCCATCTCTCGTACCGCATTATATTTATTTTATATAAGTAGATCATTTGTTATCTCAATAAGATCTAAAAACTAAACGCTGCAATCATTCTATTTCGTTTCTCAAGCTATTTAAAAAGCCCGAATTACGTTCCCTTGACTTTTTATAAATTATAGTCTGGTAATGCAGTATATCAATCTTAATTAGAATTTAAATTACTTAATTACCACACATTTAGTCGTTAAACTTTTTATGCAATTAGCAAATTATGTGTCTTCTTTTTAGTGCAAATTTATGTACTAATCCCAACAAAAATACATCATAATAAAACATTGCTACAAGTAATTAATTTACCCATAATAAGCACAAAAAACATCATTTTATTCCTAAAATTTTTTTTGTTTCTGTTGCAATATATTTACCCGGGTGAAAATAAAACCTTTTGAAATTATTTATTCGACTCGATGAAATCGAAATATGAGAGCTTGTTGCCTAATTTAACTAAAATATGTATTAATTTTGTTGTTATACCGATGGAATTTTTCAGCCGGACAAAACAAGATATTTTTCTAAAAAATTTAAATAATTTTATTTTAATCGTTTCCTACTGCACAGGAAAGTCCAATTTAATAATTATCTGTTTTCGAAATCGTTAGGCCGAGCTTGATTACTTATTAATTTGAATATTTGTATCACAATCACCTTGACATTTTGAACAAGTTTGCAATAGAAGATACAGTCAAAACACTAAACTGGATGAACTACGGCATACACACTGAAGAACGAAAATTAAACACACTAAAATATGCAGACGATATAGTGGATCACTTGTATCAGCTGGAAATGATAGAAGAGCTAAAAGAAATATTAGTTAGACGAAATAGAGCACCTCACAATACACTAACGAACCCGTCTTGTGGAATGAAACAAGAATAGGGGAGTGCCTTTCGGAGAGTCCATACGAAATCCAAGAGATGACACTACCTCACAGTACCACTACCTTATAGACATAGTTGGGTCTTTTATCAGGCATCTGTACAAGTTGCATTTTGTTACCATCGTAACTATGCCAGTAGCGTTCTTCTTCAGTATCCCGTTGGTACTATTTGGTCAACGGACCAAACATTAATTTTTTAAAAAAGAAAACGGCTCACGAAACTTGACACACTCGTCTGTATTGACATCTGCAAAACTGGTATATATATATATATATATATATATATATATATATATATATATATATATATATATGTATATATATATATATATATATATATATATATATATATATATATTTATAAACTCCTGGACAAAATTAACGCAACAATCTGAAAATTAATTTATCTTTTTCTTATGTCAGTTTTAAAGTTTATCGAGTATGCATATTTTGTTTCGTTGTTCATGACAGAAATCAAAACAATTCGTTTAGATTTACAGTTTTAAAGAATTTTTTAGAAGATTTTCCGTAATAATGCGATAGATTTTCTTTAAAAGTAAGCTTATAAATTGTTCCCTTTTTCAAAGTAATACGTTTTTGTGGTAGACTGTTTTATTTTTGACCCCGAAGAATTAGAAAAATGAATCGAACAAGGAATTTAACTGAACACGAGGTAGTGCGAGCCTCAGTTTTATTGGACGAGAGATATTGTCAGAGTTATGTTGCCAATTTGTTAGACAAACATCGTTCCACAATAAGTCGTATGGTAAGACGCTTGAATGAAGTAGGAACTTATTCTAAAAGGTTAGGGCAAGGGCGAAAACGATGCACTAGCGACCTAGATGAACGTTTAATAAGACAATATGCTTTAAGAAACAGGACTGTCACTATTCTATAATAAGAAACGAACTCAAAGCTGTTCGCAATGTCACAATTTCTTCTAAAACAGTTAGAAGACGTTTAAATGAAGCTGGATTAAACAGTAGGAGACCAGCCACTGCGCCCTTGGTTACTAGAGAGAACAGAGTTGCCAGGTTACGTTTTGCTCGAAATCACGAAAACTGGTCTGTGGATGATTGGAAACATCTTCACAGATGAAACTAGGGTGAGTCTAAAACATCCAGATGGTCGTGAGCGAGTATGCCGAAGACCAGGAGAGAGGTTTGCTCCTTTCAATATCTCTGCAAGGATTCCATTCGGCGGTGGCTCTGTTATGTTCTGGGGTGGCATCTGCTTTGATGCTCGCACAGAGTTAGTTCCTGCCCTTACGAGATCCATGAATGCTGACTACTATCTTGAGAATATTGTAATAGAACATGTGATGCCTTTCGGTCATTTTGTGGGGCCCAATTTCCTGTTTATGCAAGACAACGCTCGACCTCACCTGGCTAGGGAGGTACTCGATTATCTTAATCAAGTTGATATACCGATTATGCAATGGCCACCAAAAAGCCCGGATCTGAATCCGATAGAACATGTATGGGATCACCTTAAGAAAAATGTGAAACGTCATATACCTGCACCTAGAAACCTGAGGGAACTTGAAAATGCAGTTATCACATAATGGGAGCAAATTCCTCAAGATTTTATCCAGAATTTAATTAGAAGCATGCCTAGGCGCATAAACGCTGTCATCCGAAGTACAGGAGGCAACACACGCTACTAGTGTATATACATATATATATATATATATATATATATATATATATATATATATATATATATATATATATATATATATATATATATATATATATATATATTTATATATATACACATTACTGGGAAAGACCGATGTCTGGCAAATGTCGATATTCTCCGGTGAATGTCAGCATTCACATAGTCGCTTGGTGCCTCGTATATATATAATATATGTCAAAAAAGTTGGAGTCTTCTACCGCTAACACATTTCGAGCATATGTACGACACGGTCGACATTAAGGACTCTTTTTGACGGCCGCTCTTTTTATAGGAATATACTCGTGTTGTTCAGTCAGGGCTTGATTATGAACACGTGGTAGGTGGCAGCTCCTCTTCAGTATTTTTTTTTTTTTCTTTGAAATGTGATTTTTGGTATGGTCACTGCTCAAATATTCTTCAAAGGTATTACCAATTTCTTCGAGCTGTTCTTCGGTTTCAATATTTGCGATTTGCTCGCCAGGCAAAGATGACGTTGCTATACCTCTTTTTGGTTTAATGCCAAACAGGGCTTCGTAAGGATTTTGGCGCATTCCTTCTTGGCAACTTTAACAAAGGGCAAACCATCTGACCATTTATTTGTATCGTTATCGTGCATCCATGCAGTTAACATATTCTGCTGCAGAGGATTTGGCGAGAAAGAATAAAGGATTTGGCGTTTTTGTCGCTTTTCTCTGGCTGTGTCTCCTCACCTTGTCGTTTCAACCCCACCAGAGGTTATCTGTGCTTGTCGACATGTACTGGCGTTGGTTCGAATGAATAATATAACCACATATTCGGTCTTTCACTGACGTATTTGGTATGAATTGACATTTACCGGAGAATATTGACATATGTATAATATTATATATATATATATATATATATATATATATATATATATATATATATATATATATATATATATATATATGGCACATTGGTGAAACAACTAAGGCGAATCGAAAAATCCGCACTTGGTAGTTCACAAAAGTGTTCTCTGTACTTGCTAGACCATTCCAAGACGCGTTTCCCCGTATCACGGGTCATCAGCTGGACTAGGTTCAACACACACACAACACCATTTCAGACCTTATCCGGGTACGAACGGAAAACTATGACAAAATAAATGCTTATACTGCACACTGTGTGACTTATTTAAAGTCTATCCAAACAAAGTGGCCCGGTCACAACCGACACTCAATTGCAGAAGCGCACCTTCTCAAGCTTCCCGCCTGAAGGCATAGATGGCGCATTGGTGAAACAACCAAGGCGAATCGAAAAATCCGCACTTGGTAGTCCCAAAAGTGTCCTCTGTATTCGCTAGACCATCCCAAGACGGGTTTCTCCGTATCACGGCTCATCAGCTGGACTAGGTTCAGCAAACACAGAGAATACCATTTCAGACCTTATCCGGGTACTAACGGAAAACTATGACAAAATAGATGCTTATACTGCACTCTGTCGGTGACTTATTTAAAGTCTATCTGAACACGGTATCAATGTCTTCTGGAAAAAGTCTCTTCATTATGTGATTTAGGTATTTATTTGGACACTAAGCTCGCTTTTCATATTCACTATGACTTTATTGCTAATAAATGTTTAAAACTCCTTAGCTTCGTCTGTAGGAATACCAGGAATTTCCATACTGTAGATAGCTTGAGTAGTTTATGTAAGTCCTTGGTAAGATCTTCTGTAGAGGATCTGTCATGTGTATCGTCACCTTCATATGCTATACATATTGAAAGGGTGCAGAAGAAGTATGCTAGATATGTTTCTTACTCTTCTTCTGCGAAGACTCAAGCTGAAATCGCTTTCAAGATGTAGAAAAGTTGCTGATATCTGTTTCTTATTTCGACTTGTAAATGGTCATACAGGCTGCTCCGATCTTCTGAGTCTGATAAATTTTCATGTTCCACCTAGATCAACAAGGGAACACTTACTGTTCGCCCCGAAGTACTATAGATGTAATTATGGCCTATTTTCGCCGATCACTAGAATCACTAATGGCGCTGGTGAAACGGAACTTTATTTTTTTAATCTCTTTTTAAAACTTAAAAAAAAAGAACTATCGACAGTCCACTGAGTTATGTGAGGATATTTGTTGGTGTATTTGCTATAATTGTTGTATTATTATAATTTCTGTAGAAATTATGCATAAAATAATACAATGCCTAAAAAAGGCAAGAAGACCTTGCCAAATAACTATCGACCAATCGCACTGCTTTCAATAATATCGAAAGTCATGGAAAAGGCTATCAATCAGCATCTTCTAACATATCTTGAAGGATTCAACATTATTAGCGATCACCAATATGGCTTTCGTAAAAATAGATCAACAGGAGATCTCCTGACTTATGTAACACATGTTTGGAACAACGCAATTGAACACTTTGGAAAATCTCGAGCGGACGTTCTTGACATATCCAAGGCATTCGACCGTGTTTGGCACGATGGGCTGTTTGCTAGGCTACGTTCTTATGGTATGTCTAAAAAGTTCTGTTTGTGGCTCTCATGTTTCCTCAGAGAGCGTTCTTTGCGAGTGGCAGTCGACGGATTTCTTTCTAACACCTTCACTATCAACGCCGGTGTACCCCAAGGCTCCATACTGTCTCCTACTCTCTTTCTCATTTATATTAACGATCTGCTGGAAAAGACCGAGAATCCAATCTACAGCTATGCAAATAACAGTACACTTATCTCTTTTCACTTTGCACGCTCGGACATCGGCTACTCAGACGAATATCCGCAGACAGCAGGAAGTCATTCAACTTAGCAAAGACCTGGAAGAAATTCTATCTTGGGGTAACAGTAACCAAGTGGAATTTAACGCTACAAAAACCCAGGCGGCAGTTTTTTCTAAAAAAGTTAACGTTGCTGAACCCGACATAGTTACGAGGCTGGTTTGAAAAGTCCGTGCAAAGTCCAAGAGATGGCACCATCGGCGCGTATCGAGGTCATGTTTAGTTAGTAGCATCTCTTGAATGAACGCACACCAAGTTTCAGCCATATTGCTCTATTTCTTTGTGTTTGGCATTCGTGTGAATCAAGGAAGTCGAGTGATTTTCAAGAAATGGACGAAAAAGAATTTCGTGTGGTGATTAAACATTACTTTATGAAAGGCAAAACGTCTCAGGAGACTAAAGAGAAGCTTGATAAACATTATGGTGACCAAACAACAATCTAAACAATGGGTTACCAAGGGGGAATCTGCACCAAAAAAGGCGAAGACCGTTCCTTCGGTCGGAAAGGTTATGGCGACTGTCTTTTGGGATTCGCAAGGGATAATCCTCATCGACTATCTGGAAAAAGGTAAAACTATTACAGGTGAATATTATTCATCGTTATTGGACCGTTTGAAAACCGAGCTGCAAGAAAAACGCCCGCGATTGGCCCACAAGAAAGTCCTTTTCCATCACGACAACGCACCAGCACACACCTCAGCAGTTGTGGTCGCAAAATTTGTGGAAATAGGATTCCAACTCGTTTCACATCCCCCCTATTCTCCAGACTTGGCTCCCTCGGACTCCTATTTGTTCCCCAATTTGAAGAAATGGCTGACGGGACAAAGATTTTATTCAAACGAGGAGGTGATTGCAGACACTATTGGATATTTTGCAGACTTGGACAAATCCTATTATTCGGAAGGGATCAACAAACTAGAACATCGTTGGACGAAGTGTATAAGCCTAAAACGAGACTATGTCGAAAAATAAAAAAGGTTTACCCCAAACACATAAGTAGTTTTTATTTTTGCACGGACTTTTCAAACCAGCCTCGTATGTCGGGGCATTACATTCCCCTAACATCGTCACTCAGATTGTTGGGCGTAAATTTGGGAGCAAATATGTCCTGGCATGAACATGTTGCAGGCATAGCAAGAAGAGCTTCTCAGAAGTTGGGAATATTATTTCGAACCAGAAAGCTTTACACTTCACAACAACTGTTAATTCTTTACAAAGCTCAAATTCGACCAACTATGGAATACTGCTCCCATGTTTGGGGCTCCGCTCCCAAACATACACTGCATTTGTTGGATTCTATTCAGAGAAGAGCTGTTCGTCTGATTGGAGACCCGGAACTGACAGGTGGCCTTGATTCGCTGGAACATCGAAGAACGGTTGGCGACTTGAGCCTATTCTACAAGTATTTTCATGGAAAATGTTCGAACGATGTGGCCCGCTTAATTCCTCCCAGAGCGGTGCATGTTAGAAGTACACGTCACGCTAATACTTCACATCCGTATGAGGTTCAGCTTGTTACTCCTCGTGCAACGCTTTTCAAGCAGTCATTTATATGGAGAACATCATCCCTTTGGAATAATTTGCCCAGGACTGTGTTTTCCACCGAGTACAATTTACAGCAATTTAAGAACAACGTGAATCGCTTTCTCCGCACACGTGTCGCTCCTGCAGCGCTTTAGGAACTTCCCTGTAGCACGTGTGCTAGACCCATAAAAAAAAAATACATATGTATATATACAATAACCTGCATTATAGAAACAATATGACAACAAGAAATAGGAAATATTCTATTCAACAGATTGTTGTTTATTCGTGTATGCTGAATCTCTCAAAATAGTACAGAGTAATTTATTACTCTGCTATTTTTGCAAATGACGTACATTTCACAAATGAACATTTATTTTACTTACAATAATTAATTACATCTTCTTAATTGTATCATTAAATACTTACAAAAATAATTAGCGAACGTCTAACATCAAAACATTTGTTTCATGTTTGTGTGTGTTTACATCCTTTGAAAAATACACAATTAACAATTATTTTGAGACAATTAAAGCAGATCTGGAATGACAAAAAAGATGATTACATATTACAGTATCATTCGGCAAACTATAAAGGAGAACGCAGTTCATGATATACATTCAACCTTGGTTAACCAATTTTTTTTTAAAGATGTATTTATTTACATACGATTAGCCTTCGGAAGACTAACAGGTATTAAATTTATGTGGATTTGCCGTTAAAAATCAATTGACAATATGTAAACGATTAATATGTTGGACAACAATAACTACCAAATTGTACATCATGAATGTTAAGTCATAATACGAGGCTGGTTTGAAAAGTCCGTGCAAAAATAAAATCTACTTATGTGTTTGGGGTAAACCTTTTTTATTTTTCGACATAGTCTCCTTTTAGGCTTATACACTTCCGAATAATAGGATTTGTCTAAGTCTGCAAAATATTCATTAGTGTCTGCAATCACCTCCTCGTTTGAATAAAATCTTTGTCCCGCCAGCCATTTCTTCAAATTGGGGAACAAATAGTAGTCCGAGGGAGCCAAGTCTGGAGAATAGGGGGGATGTGAAACGAGCTGGAATCCTATTTCCATTAATTTTGCGACCACAACTGCTGAGGTGTGTGCTGGTGCGTTGTCGTGATGGAAAAGGACTTTCTTGTGGGCCAATCGCGGGCGTTTTTCTTGCAGCTCGGTTTTTAAACAGTCCAATAACGATGAGTAATATTCACCTGTAATAGTTTTACCCTTTTCCAGATAGTCGATGAGGATTATCCCTTGCGAATCCCAAACGACAGTCGCCATAACCTTTCCGGCCGAAGGAACGGTCTTCGCCTTTTTTGGTGCAGATTCCCCCTTGGTAACCCATTGTTTAGATTGTTGTTTGGTCTCAGGAGTATAGTAATGTATCCATGTTTCATCCACCGTGACGAAACGGCGCTTAAAGTCCTCCGGATTCTTCTGGAACAGCTGCAAACCATCCTTGCAACACTTCACACGATTCCGTTTTTGGTCAAGCGTGAGCAATCGCGGCACTCATCTTGCGGATAGCTTTCTCATGTCCAAATGTTTATGCAAAATATTATGTACCCGTTCAGTCGAGATGCCCACAGCACTAGCAATCTCACGCACCTTAACTCGTCTGTCATCCATCATAAAGTAATGTTTAATCACCACACGAAATTCTTTTTCGTCCATTTCTTGAAAATCACTCGACTTCCTTGATTCACACGAATGCCAAACACAAAGAAATAGACCAATATGGCTGAAACTTGGTGTGCGTTCATTCAAGAGATGCTACTAACTAAACATGACCTCGATACGCGCAGGTGGTGTCATCTCTCGGACTTTGCACGGACTTTTCAAACCAGCCTCGTACATATGTAGTTTCACAACGATTTAGTAACCTTTGATTGTAAAGACCATCAGCAACCCAACTAAGCTTGATCATCGATGAGTGTCTTTAAATTATTATGGTCTTTGTAGGGAAACTTTTGTCACTGTGAACAAGTTTAAATAAATGTATTTTTGTACATCACACACATACATATCTGCCAGTTTTGGGAAAAATATGAAAAATTAATGTTTATATGTTGTTATTCTGCTTATGGCTCTCATGTTTCTTCAAAGAGCTTCTTTACACCTTCACCTTCACTATCAACGCCGGTGTGCCCCAAGGTTCCATAGTGTCTCCTACTCTCTTTCTCATTTACATTAACTATCTGCTAGAAAACACCAGGAATCCTATCTACAGCTTTGCGGATGACCGGATGCTTATTTCTTCATTCACTGTGGATGCTCGAGCATCGGCTACTCATACAAGTATCCGGAGACAGCAGGAAGTCGTTCAACTTAACAAAGACCTGGAAAAAGTTGTACTTTGGGGTGGCAGTAATCAAGTAGAATTTACCGCTACAAAAACCCGGGCGGCAGTTTCCTAACGAGTACAATTTACAGCGATTCAAAACCAACGTGAAACGCTTTTTCCGCACACGCGTCGTTCCTCTAGCTCTTTAGGAATTTCGCTGTAGCACGTGAGCTACAAATAATCTTGAAAATTCCATAAATTAAACTATACCCATTCAATATAATCTGCTGAACCGAATTGCGCTTTTCACATTTTCCAGGTAATCAACTTTATTGTTCAGTGATAAGTAGTATCAGAAAATATGACAGGGCGTTAGTACTAAAATGACAGAAATTGAATGGACCGATACCAGTGAAAGGGAATGTTTCACCATTTAGTTTTATATGATAAAATGATCTGCCAAGAAGGCCCCCTAATTACTTAAATCTTAAAATGACTTTCAGTCGTAACACAAAGTTACGATAACGTTTCAAAAAACTACTCTATACGAAAGTGGATTGTTAAATCCGGTGAATTTCTGCGAAATAGCAGGAGATATCGTTAAGCGGCATGACTGTTAGTAAGTGTGATTTTTGTAAGTGTTGTGTTCAAAATTTCGGATGAGAATTTTCCTTACTTTCCTTAAAATTTCATTTCTAAATTTAGGTGAAGTTAGGGCTAGTGCTCTGTCTGTCTTATAACCCTATTTTTTGAGATTTGAGGTGGTGTGAAATATAATTTAGGTATCGACCTAACCAAGTATTCTTTGTACACCATTTGATTTTCAAGTCTTGACTGTTATCTTGTCATAATTTTGTTAAACCAAGAAGACTTAGAGTATTTTGGATTCCTATTTCTGACGTTAATTTTAGTTTGTGGTAAAAACTATTAAATATTTGCAAAATAATGTTTATCTTATTTTCGATTACAGAGGTAAGGCAATCACCGACGTACTTTTTGGTGTTCCGCATGGAACACTTACAAGATCACTTCAGTGTCTGTCCGTCTACGATTTTCTCCGAAACTATTTGGCATAGAAAATTGAAATTTGGCACTAATATAGGAATTGATGGCCCTATCAGAGCCGTGTAGTTTTACCAGGTGTATGCATAAGTTTTTGCCGGTTTTTGTGGTAAAGAAAACACGTAATTTTCAAGGAAAATTCATTTTTTATTTATTCAAAATATTGGCCATTGGCTTCTACACACTTCGCCCATCTTTCAGGTAAATTATGAATACCATGCCAGAAAAACTGCTTGTCTTTTGCGGCAACCCATTCGTCGAACCATTTTCCAATTTCCTCGAAACTGCTGAAGTGCTGCTATGCAAGCGCGTGCCCCATTGATGCGAAAAGGTAATAGTCAGATGGCGCCAGGTCGGGAGAGTACGGCGGGTGCGGAAGGATGTCCCATCCAAGCGATTTCAAGGTGTCTTTCACTGGTTTTACTGTGTGAGACGGCGCATTGTCGTGTAACAAAATCACTTTGCCATGTCTTCTGGCCCATTCCGGTCGTCTTTCGATCAATGCGTGATTTAAATTAATCATTTGTTGGCGATAGTGTTGTGCATTAACGGTTTCGCCGGGCTTCAAGGGTTCATAATACACAATATCGCTCTGGTCCCAACAGACACAAAGCATGGTCTTCTTGCCGAAGCGATTTGGCCTTGGTATTGAAGGACCGGCTTCGCCAGGTGACAGCCACGATTTTCTCCTCTTCGGGTTTTCAAAATAAATCCATTTTTCGTCACCCGTCCCAATTCGATGCTGAAATGATTTTCTTTCGTGGCGTTGAAGCAGCGTTTCACAAGTGACTTTACGATTTTTCATTTGCCCTTCATTCAAATCGTGTGGGACCCATTTACCGAGTTTATTGATCTTCCCCACTGTTCGTAAACGTCTGCTGATTGTTTCTTGTGACACATTTAATGCTTTTGCCAATTGCTGTAGTGTTTGTGTTGGGTCATCATCCAGTAACGCCTGCAATTCCTCGTCTTCGTACTTTTGTGGTCTACCAGAGCGCGCACTGTCTTTCACATTGAAATCACCACGTTTAAATTGTCGAAACCATGTCTCACATATTCTAATCGATGGAGTGTGTTCATCATATGTTTCTACCAGCAAACGATGACTTTCCGCAGCATTTTTCTTTTGGTTAAATAAGAAAAGCAATGCGTGCCGCAAATTTTTTTTTTTCAGGCACTAAACGATATAATGCAGACGCTAATGTTTGGCGGGCTCAACCTGTGTATGTTGGTTAGGTTAATGTCAGAGGAACAAACTGACGTATCTATCAAATTCATACACTGCGTACTGTTCGCTGGTGCTATGCATACACCTGATAAAAATTAAATTTTGACTTAAGGAGTTTTGAAGGTGAAATCGGAAGTGGAAAAAAAAAATTACCAGGTCGTCGAGTGGGGTCTCAAGGATCAAATATTTGTCTTATTTATCTTACTTGTCTTATTTGGCTTTTGGTCTTATTTGTTTTATTTGTCTTATTCGTCTTATTCGTCTCATTCGTCTTATTCGTCTTCTTCGTATTATTCTTCTTATTTGTCTTATTTGTCTTATTCGTCTTATTCGTCTTATGTATCTTGTTTGTCTTATTCGTCTTATTCGTTTTGTTCATCTTATTCGTGTTGTTCTTCTTGTTCGTCTTATTCGTCCTATTCATCTCATTCGTTCCATTCATCCCATTCGTTTCATTAGTCTCATTCGTCTTATTTGTCTTATTTATCAAAAATTTTGGAAAAAAATTTGGAATATTCTCCACAGGATGTAGAGTGAACGAAAAATTATCACACATAATTTATCTGGTATATAAAAAGAAAACTAGTAAAGATCAGAAAAAACTTTATTGAAGACTCATTTGGAGTCTGGTTTGTGAGGCCACTGATCATTTTATACTTCGGTAACAAAAATTGTTATTTTAAAAGCAATCAACGTACGGAACACTAATTGCGCAAGTACAACTTGCACTTAGCCACTTATTTTTTATTGAAAAATAATACTGGAATATTAGTATTGTTTAGGACTTTCTGTTCTAAATATTCCAGGACTAGTTGCGCAACTGTTTTTGGTGATAAGAAGTATTTTTATATTTAAAATCCGCACATGCAAATTTATTTTTTATTTGAATTTCTTCTTATTCGCGTTTCTTTTCTTTATAGTAATAAATTTAACCGTGACATTGAGAAGGCTGGTCAAGAACTTACACTATAACTTATAATATAGATGTTGGGAAAATCCTGCTAACCTGTTCTGCACGTAAACTGTAAGCGGACCTCAAACGGGTCTTCGCTTCATACAAGAAAACTAAAAAAGAAAGTAAACGAACATCCCAAAATAGTTTTATCCAATAAAATAGCAGGCACGTCGTATTTTGTCAAATACGAGGCTCGTCGATAAAGTAAGTACCGTTCTGATATTAAAAAAATACCAGGCCATTTTTCCTAACAATTTCATTTTTACCCAACGCTCTGGGCTTAATCTACTTTTCAACATAATTTGCACTTATATTAAGGTACTTGTCGTACCATAAGAACGACGAACACCTTCTGTATTCCATCCTCGTAGAAATCTGCCGCCGGGTTTCCTAGAAACTACAGCACGGCCGTTTTGGCAGTGTCGTCGGTGGGGCGCTGACTGCCAAGCTGCTTCTTTAAGTGCAAAAAGAAATGGTAGTCAATGTCCTGGCAAAATGACTAGTTTAGAGTGACCTAACTTCCGATAATTTAAGAGGTTTCCCACAATTTCATAGAGAACTTCTCTTGAAACTAAAGAAAACACAATAGATATTGATCTGTTTTTTTCGAACCTTTTTGATCAACTTTCCTCACCAGGTTATCGTTAATGGCAGAGAGTCGCCCACTTCGTCCCTTATCTTGCATGCTTGTACGGTCATCTGTAAATGCTTTAACCCATGTTTTTACCATTCCACCTTATATCTACGTTTAAGTCCCAGCAGTACTCGAAAGTACATATGTAATAATAATAATAATAATAGCGCCACAAAAACACAGCTGAAAGAACTCAAAATCACAGAAATATTCACCTTAGATGTCAATATAGAATTTGGTATAAGTAAATGCGAAGTGCTCTACATCAACAAAGGCCAATGGAAGTGCCACCACGAGACAGAAACCATTAACAATGAAACACTCGATAACATGTTCGACAAAGAAACATACAAATATCTAGGCTTCCAACAAAGCACCAAACTCAACCACACTCACCTCAAAACAGAGCTCAGAACTGAATTCAAAAACAGACTGACGAAACTTTTACAAACAAAACTCAACTCTAAGAATCTCACTAATGCCATCAACACGTTCGCTATACCTATACTCACATATTCATTTGGTATCATCAAATAGTCACAAACAGACATAGAAAATATTCACATCCTTATACGATCTCAATTTACCAAATACAGTAAATTACACCCCAACGCACGCAAAGAAAGACTTACCATCGAGAGAAAGGAAGAGGAATTATAGACATCAGATCATTACACACAAAACAAATACAAGCACTTAGGAAATTCTTTCACAGCAAGCAAACCAGCCTCCACACAGCGACAGTGAAAGCAGACAAAAACTACACACCTCTCGACTTATCCCGGGCAGACCACTCAGCAGATACACACAGTCACACAATTACAAGAGGAAAAGATGAAAACGTGGTCAGAGAAAACACTCCACGGAAAACACAGATACCACATACAACAAGACCACGTAAATAAAAAACAATCATACACCTGGTTACAGGATGGGCAGTTATTACCTGAAACAGAAGGCTTCTTACTTGCCATCCAGGATAAAGTCATATTAACCAGACACTACCAAAAGCATATCATTAAAGACCCAACTATTATAGAAGACAGATGCAAGAAATGCCACCAGCAGAAAGAAACGATCGAACACATAACAGGCGGATGTAAAATATTAGCCGGAACAGAGCCAGGCATGATTCAGCTGCCAAAGTAGTTCACCAAGCACTAGCCACAACTCATAGAAAACACAGATCCCTACTACAAATTCACACCAACATCCATACTTGAAAATAAAGATTACAAGCTCTACTGGGACATCAGTATCCATACAGATAAAATAGTCTCCGTCAATAGACCCGATATTACTTTTCAGTGCAAAAAAGGAAAAGTCACCTATCTAATTGACATAGCTGTCCCCAACGACACAAACAACCAAACGAAATACACAGAAAAAATTTCCAAATACACAGACCTTGCAACGGAAATAAAAAGGCTATGGAAACAAGAAAAAGTCATCATTGTCCCCCTCATTATATCAGCCACAGACCTTACACCAATAACATTCACACCACATTTAGTACAATTAGGACTCAACACAAACATACACAAAAACATTCAGAAGTCAGTGATTTTGAAAACATGTAGCATTGTCAGGTCATTCCTTAATACATAATGGTAATAGCGTTTGTGCTGACTTGGTTTTGGCCCGTCAGCCAAACATGGAACCACATTGATCAAATGTGAGAAAGAAAAACAAAAACAATCATAATAATAATATCTTTATTCCCAACAGTAAGAACCATTTACAGGGAAAACAAAAAAGGATATGAATGAAATTTTCTCTTAAAACTAAGGTACTAAAGTAACAACAAAAATAGACAAAAACAACAAAAAAAAAAGAAGAAGAAAGAAAGAAATAAAAATGAATAAAGAAATTAAATGAATCAGTGCAGTACAAATTAGAATAAAAGTGAAATAAAACAAATATTAGTTACATACATCCAACAAGCAAAACAAGTTTCAAAAAGAATTTTTATAAATGTCCTATCAAGTGAAATGATCTAAAGATATTGACCGAATCTTATTTTCGGTGTCTGCAAAAATGTCACATTCATTACTAATTAAGTAAAATTTATTGCACATAACACTGATTGGTTCAATTAACCCGAGATTAGTCCTAGCACGTGAACAAACAAAAGTAGCAGTATTTCGTGAATTAATTCTAGGCACCAATATAGCCACCTCCGATAGCAGCTGAGGACAGTCGATGACTCCGTGCAACAATCTATACAAGAAAATTATAGACGACCAATCTCTCTGCGAGCCTCAAGTGATTGACAATTAAATCTCTCCAATAACAAAGAGTACTCTATTCCTCTCATTGGATAGACACCATCTACCTTATATGATAAATATTTTAGAAATCTTTTTTGAACTCGTTCTAGCATTAGTTTGTAGCATAAATAATATGGGCTCCAAATAAGAGAGCCAAACTCTAATTTGGGTCTCACATAAGATTCATATTGCAGTATTAAAGATCGTTCACTATTAAAGCTTCTACAGTTGCGCACTATAAAACCATATAGACGATTGGCTTCCAGCGTTACGTTATAATTGTGATTATAAAAATTCATTTTGTTATCGAATACTACTCCCAAGTCCCTTACACTATTGGTGCGCCCGAGAGTTGACGTTCCTAGTGAATATTCATATGTTATTATATGGTTTTTCCTCGTCATCGACATAATTTTACATTTAGAAATATTCAAGTCTAATTTATTGTGCTTACACCAATCCTCAAGCACGCAAAGCTCAGTTTGAAGCACGGGCGCATACAGCTTGAGATCATCAACGAAAAGCAGCCTGCCACAATTCAGAGTATCACAGAGGTCATTAATATATAGCAAAAATAGTAGGGGATCAAGATTGGATCCCTGTTAGGCCCGAGGTTGCGGTATAGAAATCGGAAATATATCCATTACAGTGTACTGACTGAGAGCGGCCCCCCAAATATGAAGAAAACAAACTGCACGCATCCACACCAAAACCCATACGCCAAAGCTTCTGCAGCAAAACGAAGTGCGATATTCTGTCAAAAGCTTTAGAAAAGTCCGTGTATATTACGTCAACCTGCCCTCCTGCGTCTAATATGTTCTCTGTAAAGTTTGTATAAACTCCCAAGTTTGTTACAGTGGATCTACCATCAATAAATCCATGTTGATAGGTTTGCAGAATACCTCTAACCTGAGTATAAATGCGATTATACAGAATTACTTCAAATAGCTTCGAAAAAATTGTTGAGAATAGAAATAGGTCGATAATTGTTTACCTCGCTATAAACAGTATATAAAAAACAGGAAATGTCGAATATTTCGACTTTGTTGTCGTCTCAAAAATATTCGTTTAAAACATTCTTCGTGCCAAATATAATTTCAAAATGTAATTATCTCCAGACATAACTGTTTTTAATCTGCAAAAATGACTTTAAAATTACACAAAACAAGCGGACCTTTTTCCCGGACATGCATGGATTAGTTTTACTAAGAAAACAACAAACAAATCTCATTTAAAACATCATCATCATTACAAGAGCAATAACATCATCCTAAAATTTGTGGGGCTTGCAATGGATTTTCAATACATTTAATAATTATAATAATAATAGTAAAAGGAGTTAAGACAGTCATTAAAACAGCAGAACAACAACAATTTTATAGTCAACGCGAACAGAAAAACCCCAACAGTGGGTTGGAGTGTTTTATAGGAATATCGATTGCTACAGCTGTCAAAAAAAACTCGCATTTACATTTCTACAGTCAGCAAGGCTTAAGTCAGAGACCGAGGGATTTTTACTAGCTTGTTAGGTTGGTATGACTGTATCGTAGTCGCTTTACCGAACAAGCCGACATTAAGTGTAGGGCATGCAACAAACAGCCAGAATCATTGATGCATTTACTTTCAGGGTGTGCTGTTGACGCTATATCATCTCACATCCATCGTAATAATGCAGCTTTGCGTGCCCTTAGACATTCGTACGGTATTGATGCCGTTGACAGACTGCCGTATCTTCCGGGAGATATCTAGTCGGTTGAAGAAAATAACAAGTGACGCATTTACTGGAATTTTTCCGTTTCAACCACAAAGTGTTTGCAAGCCAACAAACCCGATATTGTTCCTCTCGATAAAACAGCAAAGAAAACTTATGTAATTGACTGCACCTGCAGAAACAAATATAGCAATCAAAGAGAAGGAAAACATTCTTAGTACAAAGATTTCAACGAACTTCGCGCTTTGTCCCCTCGACATTCAGTAGCAATGGCCGTCCTAGTCATCGGAGTTTTAGGAGGAATTAAGAACACATTCTTGAAGAACTTTAAGAAGTTACCGGCTTACTGTGCCTCGGCTGATTCATTAACAATGAAGATGCAGAGGGCAGTTGTCCTTGGGTCACTCAGCTTGCTCAAGCAAATGAATTTGGTCGATGATGACTAACGGAACGAACGTGAGGCATGATCATCATTTTCGGACCACACTGCATGACGGCCTGTGTGGGACGGAGCCACAGGATTTGTCACGTCCGTCGGATTCTTTCTTCTTTTTCAGATGAATAATAATAATAGTAAAAATAAACGTCTTAATTTAAATTGAACGATCATACAATTATTTAAACTATACAATTATAAAAAGTTATAAAAAAAAGAATAAATAACCTCCAAAGTAAGGCGATATTCAGCCACTAGAGGTACTTTTACATAAAACCTTACCTGGATACCAAATTGAAAAAAAAAAGAATAATAAGAAGTTACATTTAATATATGAGAAATACAAAAATAGTCAAGTATTCTACAAATATACATACATACATACACACACACAAACACACACATACAAAAACATCCTACTTCTACATTTAATAATAATGTTTAAACACTAATAAAAAGAACTGTCATATATAGCATGTCATCAGTTATGTACTGGTAATTAATGCGTTCAGAAAGCAGTGCCCACGAGAATGTTTAGTAAACTAAACATTCTGTTATCTCAGCAGGATATCCTTGTACTTTACTCTAAATTGTTCCATGCTGAGGATTTTTAAGGTATTAGAAATTTTGTTATATAGACGAAAGTCTGAAAGCACTTTCTGAATAAGGCCGTCGCGTCAAACCTCTTTCTTGTTTTAAGACCATGAATCTGATACCAGACTAGCTTATGTCCAAGATACTGAAGAACCAACGTAAGCATACCGAACTAACGCAACAAAGCAAAAATTCAGAAGTGATTTTATAAGATTTTGGACATAAAATTTATTTCTGCTGAAAAATTTCTTATAGCTTTTAATGTTTACTCTCGAGGCATAATGCCAACAAAGAGGCAGTCCAGCGGCTCTTTATCTCTACATACGAGAGGGCAACACAAAATCTATTGAAAAAAACTCGTCAATATAACATCGTAGACTTTTATAGCGATTGCATTCCGGCTACAACTTCCACAACAAATCAACATGTTGCAAGACAGAAAGCACTACTAGATACCTAAAAGACAGGCAGCATAGATATGAATTGCTTCAACGCTGCCATATAGCGAAGAGGGTCTTCATTGTACCAGCATCTTGTATTAAATACTTGCCCGTGCAAACGGTTTACTCTTATGCAGGAGAGAGTGGATTCCAGCTGTTTGGAATACTAGTGAGCATGTTCTTTTTCTTTTAAATTTTTTGGGCATCAGTTATGTAATGCTTAATAATTAATCCTGCACTAAGAGTGAAAACAGGAAACGCTAGGGGTCACAAACGTTGTTAGATAAAAAAAAAAGTGTTGTCTTGTTCACTAGACGATGAAACAAAATGTCCGTACACAAAATTACAATAATTAAAGGATAATAACATCAGAGATGCACACAATACTTTTGTAAGATTTTTTGACAGCAAATTATGACTAGCATATATTAATTTCTAATTAAAAAAAAAAGCTTTTTTAATTACTGCTGTGATGTGTTTGATGAATTTCAACTGAATGTCAATTATTAAACCTAGAGATCATACACTAATTTTCACTCCTAACGAATTATCTGTTACTTGAATATTCATATATTGTACCAGCCGATCCACCCTAGTACCCCGAAAATATAAGATTTTCGCTCTGAAGAGAATCAGTTTTAAGTTATATAGCTCAGAGATTTGGTTCAGAGCCATCCGTTGAATACATGAGAAATAACTGAACCCTGAGAAACATCAAGTTTAACCGGAATATCTGAGTGTCGCACAAAGAAGGCTACAGCTCATAGTATCAAAAGCCCTAGAAAAATCGAGCAAGATCCGGCCCGATATACATCCATCGTACAAATATTTAACAATGCCATAGAGGTGCTGTGCACCTTTCAAAACCCCGATTCTAGATTAGGAATAATGCTGTTGTGGACACAGTACTGACTAACTTGTTTATATACTATTTCTTCTAATATCTTGGACATAACAGGCAGGAGGCTGCAGATCCGTACTGGTGCTCTTAGGTAAAGGTTGAAAATCGCTCTGCCCACAGATTTAACATGCGTATCACATTTAGGTAACATTGTTACTTTTTTTACTTGTTTAAGTAAAGATAGCAAACCCAATATATAGATACGTAGTTTTATCACAATTTCTGTGCCTCTTGGTGATACAATAAATTCAAAAATTATCCAAAAGTTCACATTTTATATCTTTCACATTTTTTATTTCCTAATACACCGAAACAAATATTTTCTAAAATATTCCGCAAACGATTGGCTAAGGAATGAAGATCTATACTTAGAGAGGGCAATCTTTAGCCGTAATAAATGCAGGTAAATTGCCCGCCAATCCATGTTGTATCGTCTTTACTTTGTTGCCTTTGAGGAGTTTTACTGCAATCTACGATGATAGCTTCAGTAACTTCTCTAAAATATCGTTTTGATAGTTTGCTGCACTATTTTCGCCCCTTGCTAGCCGAATTACATTTAAGTAACATTAAACCATCACTCACTCATCAGATAGCCTCCCTAAAGTCTTCTTTAACAAGGCGAGACTTTTACTTCTCTTCCCATTATTTCCTGCTTAGAGTGAATTCCTTCCGCGATAGCTGTGACGATCGTTTTCGTTCTTATTTTACATGGTCAACCGCTTCTTGCTCCATCGTTTACAGATGATACTTCGTTGTGTCGTTTCAAGTTGCGCAAAGATTTTTTTGCGATATTGACTGGTAACAAGTTGAGGATATCCTATGATGTCTTGTCGAACTTACGTGATTCTATCACAGTAAAACGGTTCTTGATACCCTACTATTTTGGTTCTTGACAAACATTCTAGTGTTACTTGTATGTTCTTTTTTTCTAAACACTCTCATTCAGCAAGGACAGAATTTATGGTAAAATTAAGTAAATGTAAAAGTAGACTACAAATTAAAGTCTTTAATATATTCTAAACATTCTAATTTTTAAATAATTGTATTTAAAAACACGAATAAAAAAATCCCAAAAAAGAAAGTGCATTTATTTATTGTGTAACATCTCATATATAAAACTTATATTTAATGCAATTTTTAAAATAATTAAGCACTTATAATGTTTATCATTGGCTAAAAGATATACGAAGAATATTTGGTGGAAAATGAAGATATTACAACTTCTTCTAGAAGCCTCGTGTACTACCAAATACCGTGCTCATGACTCTGAAACACATACTAGTGCTAAGGAAATTCAACGACATTTAAAATGTCTGCATCATCCTACTCTACCAAAATGCAATTCAAGATCTTTTTATAACTTTTGATGAAACTTGAATTCACCATGATGATCTCAAATTAAAACAAGAATCAATGCACTGAATGCGAGGGAAGTTTATGGCCTTCATTTTCTGGGATACAAAAGGAATTATTCTTATTGTTTACCTTCCTAAGAACACTAAAATGACAGGCAATTATCATTCTGAATTAATTGGTAGAGCTCGCGAAGTTGTAGCGGAAAGACCTTGTGGAAAAGTTAGAAGGGATATTTTGCTTATGCACGAGAATTGGACACATAGCCCAAGTTGCGAAAAAAGCTATTTGCGAAGCTAGATTTGAAGAAATTAATCATTCACCCTACAGTCCCGATCTAGCACTCACCGACTATTATCTGTTTACGAATCTACCTTATGGGCCACAGATACAGGGACAAAGTGACTTTCTTCGTGTCTGTCTATATTAGGCTCAGATTTTGTCAGACAATTCTCGTATATATTCTCTCGTTGAGTCATAAATTTTCAAACTAGCGTATTTAGGAAGTAAAATTTATAACATCCGTTGATATATAAGTTTAAATATTTTTTTATAAACTCAGGTATACTTACCAGGTGTACAAGTATGAAATGCGGAATTTGTTTCTAGAAAAACATGTTAAATTCGGAAGGATGATAAAAAGTGCTTTATTCAAAGTATGCTCCATCGTTTGTTATACATTTTTCCCATCTTTCGCGCAATTTGTGAATACCACGCCGGTAAAAATCTTCCCCTTTTGCTGCGAACAATTCATCGAGCCATTTTTTCACATCTTCGTATGAACCAAAGCGCTGCTCAGCAAGTGCGTACCATCGATGCAAACAAGTGGTAATCGGAAGGAGCCAAGTCTGGTGAGTAAGCCGCATGGGGTAGAACTTCCCAGCTGAGTGCTTCTAACGTGTCGCGAACTGGTTTTGCCGTATATGATGGAGCATTGTCATGAAGAAAAATGACTTTGTGTTGCCTCTTTCGGTATTCTGGCCTTTTTTTTCAGGCAGCAAACGGTTCAAATCGGTCAATTGTTGTTTATAACATTTAGTATTAACCGTTTTCACCAGGTTTTTAGCAGCTCATAACGCCCCTCTGGTCCCACCAAACACAGAGCATCATCTTTCTGCGGTCGATGTGGATGGTGTGCCTGAGTCTACCAATGATTTTTTGCGTTTGGAATTCTCAAAATAAATCCACTTTTCATCCCCTGTAACTATACGATGTAAAAAACGACTTCCTTTTGAACAGAGCGAGCAAAATGTCACACGTGTTTTTGCGCTTTTCCATTTGCCTGTCGTTCAACTCATATGGTACCTATCTACCGGTGTTCTGAATCTTTCCCATCTCTCGTTGCTGATTGGAAACAGCTTGTTGACTAACGCCCAATTGCTCGGCGAGTTGTTTTTGTGTTTGCGAATCATCTTCGTCCAACAATGCTTGCAATTCCACTTCTTCGCATTTTTTTGGCGGTTTTCCACGTTCCTTGTCTGCACCATCGAAGTCACCACTTTTGAAACGCCGAAACCATCGTTCACACGTATCTTGGGATGGAGCATGTTTGCCATAAGCTTCTCGAAGTAATCGCTATGATTCAACAGCAGTTTTCTTCAAATGAAAACAAAAAATTAATGCTGTCCGCGAATGCTCTTTGTTCGGTATAAACTTCGACATACTGAACATAACAACACAACACTATGCACACACTTTTCCAATTTATCACTCGTGCGCGTCTGACACTTGTTGATGACACAGCAAGTGTCAAATCTTTATAGAACAAACTGCATTGGTGCACCATCTGTTGTTTGAAATCCGCATTTCATACTTGTACACCTGGTATACTACTCCTTTTAACCTCTGTCATAAGCCTGCAATCTTTCCCCTACGAGCCACTCTGTTGCGCCACAGTCGCAGATAGTCATCATCCCATTTAAGAACATTATTTCTGAGTGAATACGTGCAGGTGAGCGGCGAGCAATTACTCGCAATGACTTTAAATTGGAACTAGTGGCCCGACAAAATGGTTCGTGTAGAAATGCACTTAATTGCCAAATTATTTCCAACTTCCTACACAAATTTACACAAGAAACATCGATTTGTTTACACTGAAATCATACATCGAGTACAGATAACTTACTCTTAGCAGGTTTTTCATTAATTCTACGTAGTGACATTTTGTTAAAGACTCTTTGGTACACTAAATGGATGTTAACTGTTTGGTAATCTGTTTGGTGTCTTCGGTGATGGTGAGCTTAGTGTTGGTGTTTTTCTAGAAAAATATGTTACGTATTAAAAAAACTATGAAAAAGAAGGAACCTAATATCGCTTTACGAGTTTGTTTAGTCACACAAATTATTGAAATATGAAGGTATGTCCAGTTTTGTTTTTGGTCCAAACTAGCAAAATAGAGTTGATTGATTGGTCCGTTACTTTGTGACAGTACATTTTAACAATAAAACTACTTAATTACTTTGTTAACTGTCACTAAATATATTTGTAAAGATGTTACAATTGCGTTATCGCGATTTCGTAGTACAACTACATTGTCAAACGCTTAACTAAGACTAAAAGAGATTTTTGGTATTTTATGTTTATATGATGAACAGATGTGGGTCTATTATATGTTAAAAAAGTTGGAACAAAAAGAGAATTTGCTACGTCTAATTGACTATTCAGTAAATTTATATTAAAATCGTTTGAATGTCTGTAAATTTCTATAGATTCTACGAAATTGAGTTTTGACCCTTTAGGTGCCATATGGAGTATTTGTAAACAATTGATATTGAGAAAAGTATGGCCTGTTTCTAAGAAATGTTTAGCAAAGTGTGATTTTTCATTTTTTAGCCTATAAGAGGCATTGTGTTCTGCGAATCTTGTCTTGAAATTCCGTCCCGTTTGGCCTACGTAACAGCTATTGCACTCTTGACAATTAAGTTTAGAAACTCCTGATTTATTGTATTTATTAGTTTTATCTTTGGCATTAAAAAATATATCGGATAATTTTTGAGCGGGTTTTAAAGCTATTCTTGTTTTTTCGGTCGTGATGGTCAAAATAATGATAACGACAAAGTCGTGCCAAAATAAGCATTACAAAATCTCTCTCATGTCACCTCGTGAAGATTTTACTTGCCAAGTTATTTGGTTTGTGTTAGCTAAATAGCATCATGAAACACTTGCCAAGTAGAATCGAGGACGTTAAACGAGCTAAAATTAAATCAAATTTATTTCATAACTTGCGTTTATAGTTCAAGACCGGAACATAACTTTGTACTGTTTCAGTTTCAGGTATTTTTATGATTAAGGTAATTGGTAAAAGGACATTTATTATTTTGTCATATTTATTTTATTTGTCACCTACGTAGGATCCAGCAAAACCGGGTACTCGGCGGGTAGGACCCGACAATATTGTGATGAATCCCTTAGCCAAGTAAAAATCTTATTCCGGTATTCTATACGGCAGAAGGTTTTTTAGACGATTGTTGGGTTTTAAAAAATGATCGAAGTCTGGAACTACTTTTTACTTGATGAGGAAAATGAATTAAAAGTAGTATGTGGGTTATGTAGCGTAAAAATCACGCGAGGATCAGAAAAAAAAAAGCTAGTACTTCATCTTTATGGAAATATTTAAAAGTTAAACATCCCACTAGTTTGGTCAATGAAGATCAGGACACAGCACAACCATCAAACACAAACAAGTTAATATTACAGAATATCTTGGAACAACTAAACAGTGGAATATACGAGTAAGTGACTCTAAAGTAAAACGTTTTTTCGTTTGTAAAGAATATAAGTAAGCATAAAAATGAAATGTTATTGTTGTTATTTATTTTTGTACAGTAAAATGCACCCCTGCGCTTCAAGGATAAAGGTAACATTAAAGTATTTTGGAAACAATTTCCTTTCTATTTCTTCATCAAATAACCGGTCAAGTGCAAGTTGAACTTGCGCAATTAGTGTTCTGTACGTTGATTGCTTTTCAAATAAAAAATTTTGTTACAGAGGTATAAAATGATCAGTGACTTCACAAAAACACACCCCAAATGTGTTTTCAACAAAGTTTGTTTCCAATTTTTACTGAAATCTGATGACCTTGAAATTTTTGTTTTTTTTTATATACCAGATAAATTATTAAAGGTAATGCACTCGTGATAATTTCAAAATTTTTTGAGAAGTACTTTTCGAGATAAGGCGGGTGGACAGCGATTTTTCGCGATTTTTTAAAAATAATACAAAGAAAAGTGCGCGCAAGTATTACATTTATATATATATTTTTTACTCGTGTTTTCACAAGCTTTCATTTGACACCACACTCGATTACCTAGTAAAAATTTTTTTTTTCACTTCCGATTTCACCCCCCAAAATTAACCCCTTAAGTCAAAATTTAACTTTCAAAACTACATGGCTCTGATGAGGCCATCAATTCCTATATTATTTCCAAATTTCAACTTTCTATGACAAATAGTTTCGGAGAAAATCGGGTGTAACAGACGGACAGACAGACCGACAGACACCGAAGTGATCTTATAAAGGGTGATTCATTTAGAGGTACTTTTTGTGATGGGATTTAATTGCAGATTGCACATGCGTCGTGTCAACTGAAGTGGCATTCCTGTTCAGTAGTGTTTGACAATTCATAATGGAAAGACTTAGCCCGGCACAGCGTCTACAAATTGTTCAACTTTATTAGGAAAATGGGCGTTCTACGAGGAATGTGTATCGGGCGCTTAGAGCAACTTATGGTCCACATAATCGGCCTACCGAACGCACAATTCGCTCTACCATCAATAAGTTTGAGACCCAATTTTCATTATTGGATAATGCTCGACCGAATAGACCACATCCAGCACGTAGTGAAGAAAATATAGGGGCGGTAGCGGAGAGTGTACGCGAAGACCGTGAAGTGTCGATTCGTCGCCGTTCTCAACAGCTTGGCCTGTCATATTCAACAACTTGGCGTATTTTACGTAAGGATCTTTCTTTAAAAGCATACAAAATTCAACTAGTGCAACAACTGAAGCCGACCGACCTTCCGAATCGTTTCCGTTTTAGTCGTTGGGCTTTTGACAAGCTTGCAGAAGATCCACTGTTTTCGAGAAAAATTTTGTTCACCGATGAGGCCCATTTTTGGCTTAATGGTTCGTGAATAAACAAAATGCCCGTATTTGGGGTGATGAACAACCTGAAGAGGTTCAAGAGCTGCCTTAAATCCAGAAAAAACAACTGTTTGGTGTGGTTTATTGGCCGGTGAAATAATCGGTCCATATTTCTTCAAAACAGAGGCCGGCCGGAATGTTACTGTGAATGGTGACCGTTATCGCGCCATGATAACAGACTATTTGATGCCAGAAATTGAAGCCCGTGGTCTCGAAGAAAATTTGGTTCCAACAAGATGGCGCCACTTGCCATACAGCCCGTGAAACCATGGCTTTACTGCGAGAGCAATTCGGCGAACAGATCATTTCACGCTTTGGACCAGTGAATTGGCCGGCTAGATCATGTGACATCACACCTCTTGACTTTTTCCTTTGGGGCTATGTAAAGTCCAAAGTCTACATGGATAAGCCAGCTACAATTGAGGCATTGGAGGCCAATATTACTCGAGTCATTGGCCAAATACCACTCGAAATACTCACACGCGTCACTGAAAATTGGAACTTCAGAATGGACGTTGTTAACCGTAGTCGCGGACAACGTTTGAAAGAAATTATCTTTAAGAAATAATTGTAAAGAATGGTTCTTTTATATGATAATAAAGATTATAAAATAAAATTGTTTTTATTCATTTTTTTTTATTTAAAAAAAAGTACCTCTAAATGAATCACCCTTTACGAGTAAGTGTTCCGTACGGAACACTAAAAATAAGCCAGCAAGATATTCTTTTATTTGGTTTTATTTTGCTCAAAAATTTGGCAGGGTACCCGGCCAAATCATCCTGATACCCGGTTTTGGCCGGATAGATCGGGTACTAGTTACATCTCTACTGTTAATTAGCCATTTGTTTAACATGACCAAAAAAAGTTGGTATGCCCTCTGCTGAATGCAGAAATGAAAATATTTTAGTAACACTTGGAAAGCTATAATTAGAGATGAAATTAATTTTCTGCACTGGTACTGTAAAAATTTAATCACACAATTATTTCTCTTTTCTTTTTTTCTTAATATATTTACTTCATATTTTAATGCTCTTTTGTTCAAATAAATGTTCTAGCTCATTTTATAAGTTTTCCTGCAAGGAACTGGTAGAAGTCTTTTAAATGATCTCTATGACCCCGAAAAAGCATCTATTTGACTTCATTTTAATTTTAGGGAATAGCGAAAAATCACAAGGTGATAGATCAGGTAAATACGTTAACAGTGCAACCCACAAGCTTAGTTTTTAGGAGAAAATTGACAAACAATTACACAGGTCTGTAACAAAAATGCTGTCTGGATGTTTTCAACTGATTTCTATGTATTTAGGTGTTCTGAAAACTAAAAAAATACTTAAAAAATTCCAGAACGTCAGGTCATTTTGCAAAACGCAAAATTTTATTATAAAAAAGGGTTTTTTTGGGCTAACTTGAAGTCATAAATAAATAGGTACAATTTTATTTTGATTATTGTTTTTAAATGTATACAGGCCATAACTATCATTACTTTCTAAATAAAGAACGCCCTGTGTGAGCTAAATTAACAAACATAAACGTTGTAACCAGAACGTGCGCGCTCCGATAGTGTAGAAAGTGGCGCGGTACAATTACGTGTTAACTCGTCATTGTTTTATAGATCTTGGTTCATCTGTGCGGAAGTGTGTGAATTCGTCTGACAGTTTCTGTTATATTTGTGGCGAATATATGGTATTAAAGCAACAACTTAATATTACGGACTTTGTAAAAAAAGTGTACTTCACGTATTTTGGCTTAAAACTTGGAGGTCAGGATAAAGTTTGGGCACCTCATAAAGTCTGCAAACGATGTGTTGAAGACCTTCGAAATTGGTTTAAGGGCAAGAAAAAAGCTTTCCGATATGCGATTCCTATGGTATGGCGCGAGCAAAAGAACCATAGTGATGATTGTTACTTTTGTTCGTGTAATGTGAAAGGGTATAATTCAAAATGGAAGCAGTCTATTTCATACCCCAATCTGCAATCAGCTATTCGTCCCATCCCTCATGGGACCGAAATACCAGTGCCCAAGGCCCCTACTATCTTTGAAGAGATTCCAAGTTCTGACGAAGATGGTGCTGTACCTGAACCCGACGACAAGTCAAGTTTTCAATTTGAAGATGACAGCAGTCCGAAATTGTTTTCCCAGGGCGAGCTAAATGATTTGGTAAGAGACTTGAATCTTCCCAAAAACGCTGCTGAGTTGCTTGGATCAAGGCTCAAAAGCAGGAACTTACTTTTGCCGGGAGTGTCTTCCTCCTGGTTTAGATATCGTGAGAAGCAGTTCACTTCCTACTTTGCCCAAGAGGACGAGTTGGTTTATTGTACCAATATTGAAGGTTTGATGGATACATTTAAGATCTCATACGACCCAGCACAGTGGCATATTTTCATAGATCTTTAAAAAGAAGCCTTAAAGCAATTCTGCTTCACAATGGAGGTTTCTATGCTTCCATTCCTGTCGGTCATTCCGTACACCTCAAGGAAACCTACAAGAACTTGGAATTGGTTCTTTGCAAATTAAAATATAAAGACCACGGTTGGCAAGTGTGCGGTGATTTAAAAATCTTGGGCATGTTGCTCGGACAACAATCTGGGTTTACCAAATTCCCTTGCTTTTTGTGTCTATGGGATAGTAGAGACCGAACAAATCACTGGACCAAAAAGTGTTGGCCTCCGAGGAAGCTTAAAGTTGACGAAAAGAACGTCCTGCATGAAACTTTGGTGCCTCCTCATAAAGTTCTTCTACCACCGCTTCACATAAAGCTGGGATTGATGAAGCAATTTGTAAAGTCACTTCCAAGAGATGGAAATTGCTTCAAATACTTAATATCTAAGTTTCCAGGCCTCTCGGAGGCAAAGTTGAAGGAAGGTATTTTCGTTGGACCAGATATTAGACGGCTTATGACTGATCCACAATTCATCACAACCATGACGGATCATCAAAGAGAAGGGTGGGTTGCCTTTAAAGAGGTCATAGAGAAATTTTTAGGCAATAACAAAGACCCTAACTACAAACAAATCGTCAAAAGAATGTTAAAAGCATTTCAAGCTTTAGGTTGCCTAATGAGTTTAAAAGTACATTTTTTTCATTCCCACCTCGACTACTTTCTAGAAAATTTAGGAGATCTGAGTGAAGAGCAAGGTGAACGATTTCACCAAGATATTAAGGAGATGGAAAAAAGATACCAGGGAAGATGGAGCGTCTCAATGATGGCAGACTACTGTTGGACGCTTCAAAGAGACCTTCCAGATGCTTCCTACAAGCGAAAATGTACCAAAAGAAGTCTCACTGGGAAAAAGAAATGTGTTTAGTGCTTACTAATGAATGTATTTTAGATAAAAAAATAAGTTTTGTTACGCAATTATAAATTAAAAAAAAAATTTTTAGTCTTTTATCTTTTATTTTAAGATAACTTGTTTAACATAGATACCTACATTGTCAGAAAAAGTGACGTTCTATGACAAAATGAAAGTCATTTTCGGATTCAGTACACCCAAAAACATAAGAATTACGCAAAAAAACCAAAACAGCTCTCAATTTTTTTTTTTTGCAGACTTGTGTTATTGAAGTGTGTAACAAGCACGAACTGTCCCGATTTTGATATTCGTTTAAGTGTATGTGAAGCAACTTATGAGAGAACTTCCGTTTTACCTAAATCTTCTTTCAAATTTATTCAAACACTTTCCGTGTTAATGTTACAAGCTTCTTCCATCATTTCCAATGATGCATCGCGATAATCGACAACAAATTCCGAAACTCTCTTAATTATTTCTTTTGTTCGAATATTGATATTGATCTTTCCGTAAGTTTGCCCTCTGATTGTTCTAATCGATCTTAAAAACGTGTATGTAAATCACACGATGTGCAATCATCGTGGTACACTTTTGTCATCATTTTGAATGCTTCTTCGCTTTAAAATGAAAATCGAAAAAGAATACAGCCTGACAAGACAGAACAATAAGATATTAAACTTGCAGATAGTACCACTCTCTAACATACATAACATAACATACGGCACCAATCTGGAAAATTCATTGTCGCACTGTGTATGTTGAGCGAAAGATTTCCTATAGTCAGTTCGCACTCGTCCTTCAGGAGGAGATACAGAAAATTACGTAAAAATCCAATAAACCAAAAATACAAGAATTAACCACAATAATGATAAAGAGAAGTATAAAGAAAAATTTGTGGTCGAGAAAATTTATTCATCATTGGAACTAATTGGACCAAACACACGTACTCCGATCGGCTGTTATTTATGTTGACCTTTACATAACAAACTAGATGATATGTAGTTTTTCCCTAATTTCCATTCAGCAAAAAATCATTAATTGCTTGACACCGTCGACATAGTGACATATTTTCAATAGACTGCTTGATTTCTCTCAAAGTGGTGCAGTGCATTTCTACCCTTTATGCTAATATAGCACGCATCAAGCTCTTTTATATGGAAGACCTCCTCTATTTAGAATGAACTATCCAATATTGTGTTACCGAGTTTAAGCGGAAACGCTGCCTCAATCCACCTACCGCTCCTATAAATTTTAAGGGAATTTTCATTTTATATTATTAGTTATTCTATTATAAATTATAGAGTAAAGAAACGTGTCTAATTTGTTCTATCTGCGTGACTGACAATAAAAATAATGACTCCCGATCAATGAGTAGGAAATGACTGACATTTGATTGTGCATGAAATGACAGGGAACGAGACAATAAAACTATTAGCAGTAATTTGGTATAGCTAATCATTAATTTATGTATATTGTTCAGGTATAACCAATGCGAGATTAACAAATAATCAATTACATGATCTCAAATACACATGAATTTAATTGTATTTAACATACCGTTAAATATTTACATTAATTCCTGGTAGTTGGGTATTATTTATTATCCTATTCATTAAAATTAGTTGTGAAAATTGCAAAACTTATTTACCACAAACTTCCTTACCCAGGGGGAGATCACCCATGTCATTTAGAAAATCGTTTCCCATCGAATTAGTCATATTTTAACATTGGCTTCAGGTACAAGTGAAAAACAGCAACCCAAATTAAAACGGATCTTCTATGTTCAATCATAATGATACCAAATAAGTTACCTTACCCTACCTCCAGTGATGTAGTACAACCTGCTTTGGATGCCGTTCCGATGTGGCCATTTATTTATTAATTTTAAAAGCTGGTTATATATAAGTTATTAAAATACAAATTTAGAAAACATTCAGCTATTAATTATAAACATATTATTTACTTTCTTCTCCATTGGCTAAAACTGTGCACGTCAATTATGTTAAACCTTTGCGATTGTAGAAGCAAGTGAACCAAAGAATCAGAATTTTGAAAGTTTAACAACATTATAAATTTGACCGATTCGTTGCTAGGATGCAATCAACCAATCTTGACTGTACGTTGGATGACTGATTTTTTAAAGTATACAAGGCTCCGCACATAAGGGTATTTGAACGATCTACGAGGCCAAAATTATTTTTCGGTTCTATTGTATGCTAAATTATATTACCAAGTTAAATTAATCAGTTACTTTGCATAAAGTTACTTAATTTGGAATAAAAAATAAAAAACGAAACTTAATTTTACAAAAAAAAAATTTTAAATGAAAACATTTATTTGGAAAATAAATGTAAAATTTAAACTTATAACACCCCTTTTTTGCGTCGAGGGTTAAAAATACATTATAAACAATCATATTTTGTCGTCCACAAACGTATTTTCATCTTCACTTCCAGAAGAACACATTGGGTTCGGCTCTACAGGCAGGAGCATGTGACTTTATCCTCTTTATTCGCCTCATACTCCTCAACAAAGGATTGGAACTTAAAAGTAAACGATTAAAAATGTCCCTGTTGCAGCTTTCTCGTGAAAACTTTCGGGCAAAATCTTGTCGGCAAGACCGAAAGTGCTTATTCCTTGCCTCTGCGGCTTTTTCAGACAGCTGCCCAATTGGTAACAAAGCATTTTTTATTATCTCTGCGCTATGAACAAGTATCTTGGGCATCGTGGGTGTAGGTCCACATATAGACCAACAGTTTTCTGATGCATACTTGTCATATTTTTCTGGGTCGACTTTATCTCCGCTTGAGATTGTCTCCAACATGCCTTTTAACCTATATAACAGGTCATAGCTAAGGCCCGTTATTTCTGCTGCCAATTTCGGGTCTTCAAAAAATCTGCGACTGGTGTTCCCATTATTGGTGTTTCCAAAATTTGCCTTTGGCATATCCCGGTTTCATTGCGAAACCGGGTCTGGATTTCAAGTTTCCTCTCTTTCTCGAGTTCCTTTTCGGCCTCTGTTTTTCTTTCTCTATATTTTTACTGGCAGTTTATAAGCCAGATGTAGGACACTCCAATAATCTTATCCTAGCATGTAATACTGAGAGACCGAATTCTACTGCCTCGGGATTAACTTCTTTTTTTATATCCAATCGGTTAAAATCCTTTGAGGTTGCACCACAAATATAGCACCGGCTTGTTGCTGTGGTTCCAGTGGCGGCATTACATACTTTTCCATCCACCATTGTCATGATAAATTTATGTTTGACTATAAACTTTTTCTCATCCAAATCAACCTCAGTAGGAATGACAGAATTTATTCACGTAGTTAATTTCTTGTTCTGTGACATCAGTACTCTCTCTGATAAAACGAAATCTTATTGGCCGACAAAAACGCGGAGAAGACGGAGTCGGATTCTCCCACACGGTTTTTTTCATTATTTTTTCCACACACTAATTTTAGAGGCACGAAGCAACTTTGAAATATATTGCTATCCGAATCCGCATCACTGTCAAACTTTTGTTTGTATTGGGATTGTTACGATCCGTCGCAACCCCATTTATGAATCATCGTTAGGGTATTCCATTTTTGTTCATTTAATGTTTGCAATACTTCTTCCAGGTAGTCGGACAATCATGTAACAGTAAGATCTACCAAAGGCTGTAATTGAGCTTCCGCACTAGTGCTAGTTATCTTGCACGCTTCTGGTGGCGGGTAACACTTTTTTTTTTCCTTTTGTAGGAGGTTATAACACGAAAAAATATGTTTGTTCGTCCTTCTTATGATTTCATACTGTTCTCTTGTTAGATCTGCGTCTATGTACATTTGGATTGCTTCCTTAACAGTCAAAGGGCTACTTTTATTTTCTGATGATTTTGTGCGATAATACACCTTTTTATATTTCGTTGCCCGAGTTGGTGTAGTGATGATTTCTTTGAGTACATTTGAAGCATCTCGCTTTCCCATTTTTCTCAACTCAACTTGCGCGGCATGCACTATCACCTCCTCTTCAAAGGTAGCTCCTCCGTCTTTCTTCTTTTACTTCTCTCGCTCAATCAATTTGCAGACTCTCAACCACTGGAATTTCAAAGGTTCCTTCTAGCCATGAACTATTGTATTGAACAAATATGTCTTCCTTATTATGGGTTTTGATCCATCTACGTGTAACTTCGGATTTAAAATGAGCAAAATTCCTTTTTAAGGTTTGTATTTGGTCTTGTGTATATCCTTCAGTTGACAAAAGTTGTTCTTTCAAGCAATTTAGTTTGTCTTCCATATAAGGTAAATTTTCCTTCATCATGCGGTAAAACAAGTATTTCGGGATCACAACCTTCATTCCCGATGTACCAAGTGAACCTACAACAAAGAATCGTTAAGTTAAAATTGATAAAATCAAAATCTATTTTTTCTCACAATTTTGACCATAATTTTCAAAGTCCCAAAATGTATCTTATCCGGACTTATCCGAGGCCAGTTTTTTAATTTATTATTTACTGAAACTACCAACTTTAGAATATTATCAAAATTATAGCCGGATCTAACAGGGAAGTATGAAAACGACAGTAAAACATATTTTTTTTTTACAAAATAATCCTCATGGAAAAGACCTTTCTTTACCGTCCTTTACGTTCACTCACAAATAAGTAAATGATAAAAGTTTTATGAAATAAAGTACATACCTGTACTTTGAGAATCCATCACTTTTTCCACTACTTTAGAACTTATAGATATAAAATTCCACTTTCACAATTATGATTTTTAACAGCGCCGAGAACTGATAACATACACGAGGTAACAGGATCGAATTCCGACTGACATAAAACAGATAAGACTGCACGGGTGGGGTTGGAAGCGGTTGTCTTTTGTTCTCGGAAGGGTCTTCTGTCTCTGGTAGTCGGTTACCTGGATATTTTCAAAATTTGTATTTTCATAAGTTACCTATAACCACGTCTAAGCTGCTAGTAAAATTAACAAATATAAATGACTACACCGGTACCGCCCATAAGTTTTACTAGCACACCACGTGCGATTATTCCTGTTTTTGGCGGCGTTGCACGTAAGTGGGATACTGGAATTTTTTTGCATAAAACACCATTTGAATTTTCTCCAGTGTTTTCTACTTGTTCTTACCGTGCGCATTAGAGTTCCTAATGAATCATCAATTTGGCGTGAAACTATAATATGAATGGCATACTCCATCTATTATTTTTTGTATCTGAAAATGTAAATATATACTACTCATATTCTCGTTACGATTACAAATAATGAAAAACTCACTTCCAACCCCTTTATGCTTGACGAAATAAACATCCCTAAAATTTGTTCATTCCCTTAAGCAAATACCAGGTAAAATTCCTAACATTCAATGGAATCTCTAACAAAATTATCGACTTCCATCCCTTTCTCCCTGTTATGTTATGGCATGGCTATTCCCCCCTGAAATCGTTGATCTGTTCGCTATAATAAGGTTAAGCTAATACCAACTAATAAAGGATCAGTTTCTTTGCTAGAGGAATACGTAGCAAAATAAATATGTATTGTATCACGACTATAAGGAATAAAATAATATAAAGAGGGACCGCACTGTGATCCAGAAATTTAATTTTTCGTTCACAATTATCTACAGATCTTAATTTCCAACCCATTTTGGATAAGTATTTTTTAAAATACTCGTAACTAGATTTCCAAAAAATTTCTCGAAGCCAATTTTTGAATTATGGCCAGTTTTTGTTATTTTTCTACCACTTTTGGATAATTTTTAGTAATTTTTTCGAAATTGCAATATTTGAATGAACAAATCAAAGCAATTTATGTTTTTCGATCCACATAATCTAAAATTTGTTGTTTCAAGACCTAAAGGTCATAAGGTGAATCAATATAGCCATTTTTCGACCATTATTTGGACATATTTTGACCACATTTATCATCATCATTTTAGCCAGAAAAAATGATGAATAGTCAAAATATCTTCAAATAGTAGCCGAAAAATGGCTACGTTAATTCACCTTGCGACCTTTAGATCTTGAAACAACAAATTGCAGATTATGTGGATCGAGAAACATAAATTGCTTTGGTTTGTTCATTCAAATATTGCAAATTTCGGAAAAGTTATCCAAAAATGGTAGAAAAATAACCAAAAACTGGTAATAACTGATAAATCGGCTTCCAGAGATTTTTTTGAAACTTTGTAACGAATATTAAAAAAAATTATCCCGTAAATAATTTTGAACGAAAAATTAAATTCCTGGACCACAGTGGACCGGGGGAATTTCTCTCTAACCTTTTGATTTGACGAAAACCTTGATACAGCACGAAAGGCGTATAAATCGGAACACACAAATACATTTACAGAAAACACTATTATTATGTCGATCTTCAGAAGCAGTTACTTCCTACAACTGCTTGAAATGTTTGGCTCAATGACACTACGCTACAGTTATCATCATAAACCTGCACTTTATTTATGTAGCATCATAAAGAGCGATGAGTGACTAAACAGATACCGCTCCTGATGGTGCTAACATGGTTAGCGAAACGCACGTCGAGTACATAATTAAATAGAACTTTTTTATAACAAGGTTTATTTCAAAGAGCTTTAAATAATCTAGATTTAAAAAGTGATATAAGTATCTGAACCAGGATATTAAAATCTTAGATTGGAGATTAATTTAAATGATATAATCGCAAGGTAATGTTAGTTAGATTGTTGATTGTAATGATGTAAAACATAAATAGGCGGCGGGCAAAACAGAGTGTGCAAATGATATGCATCTATCGGTTAATTAAACTGCTATGGTACTTACATGCCGTTATTTACTGAAAATAGTAATCGTTCTTTTAATTACTCACTGTAGTACTTCTTTAGTAAATTTTTTCAATATCTATTGTTTAGTCGATAAGTGACTCATGTTATGTTATCGTGTATTTGTTTTTTAATTACTCAGATTTTTTTGACGTGATGTAATTTGTTTTACTTTAATTTCTTCCTTCCACATTAAAACTAATTTAGTTATTTAAAACTTGTAATTACATATTATAGGAATTCGATGATATTCTCAAATTTATAATACATATGTATATATATATATATATATATATATATATATATATATATATATATATATATATATAAAGGGTGATTCATTTAGAAGTACTTTTTGTGATGGGAATTTAATTGCAGATTGCGCATGCGTCGTATCAACTGAAGTGGCATTCCTGTTCAGTAGTGTTTGACAATTCATAATGGAAAGACTTAGCCCGGCACAGCGTCTACAAATTGTTCAACTTTATTACGAAAATGGGCGTTCTACGAGGAATGTGTATCGGGCGCTTAGAGCAACTTATGGTTCACATAATCGGCCTACCGAACGCACAATTCGCTCTACCATCAATAAGTTTGAGACCCAATTTTCATTATTGGATAAGGCTCGACCGAATAGACCACATACAGCACGTAGTGAAGAAAATATAGGGCGGTAGCGGAGAGTGTACGCGAAGACCGTGAAGTGTCGATTCGTCGCCGTTCTCAACAGCTTGGCCTGTCATATTCAACAACTTGGCGTATTTTACGTAAGGATCTTTCTTTAAAAGCATACAAAATTCAACTAGTGCAACAACTGAGGCCGACCGACCTTCCGAATCATTTCCGTTTTAGTCGTTGGGCTCTTGACAAGCTTGCAGAAGATCCACTGTTTTCGAGAAAAATTTTGTTCACCGATGAGGCCCATTTTTGGCTTAATGGATTCGTGAATAAACAAAATGCCCGTATTTGGGGTGATGAACAAACTGAAGAGGTTCAAGAGCTGCCATTAGATCCAGAAAAAAAACAACTTTTTGGTGTGGTTTATGGGCCGGTGGAATAATCGGTCCATATTTCTTCAAAACAGAGGCCGGCCGGAATGTTACTGTGAATGGTGACCGTTATCGCGCCATGATAACAGACTATTTGATGCCAGAAATTGAAGCCCGTGGTCTCGACGAAATTTGGTTCCAACAAGATGGCGCCACTTGCCATACAGCCCGTGAAACCATGGCTTTACTGCGAGAGCAATTCGGCGAACAGATCATTTCACGCTTTGGACCAGTGAATTGGCCGACTAGATCATGTGACATCACACCTCTTGACTTTTTCCTTTGGGGCTATGTAAAGTCCAAAGTCTACATGGATAAGCCAGCTGCAATTGAGGCATTGGAGGCCAATATTACTCGAGTCATTGGCCAAATACCACTCGAAATACTCACACGCGTCATTGAAAATTGGAACTTCAGAATGGACGTTGTTAACCGTAGTCGCGGACAACATTTGAAAGAAATTATCTTTAAGAAATAATTGTAAAGAATGGTTCTTTTATATGATAATAAAGATTATAAAATAAAATTGTTTTTATTCATTTTTTTTTTTATTTAAAAAAAAGTACCTCTAAATGAATCACCCTTTATATATATATATATATATATATATATATATATATATATATATATATATATATATATATATATAGAATAAAGAACGAAAGCAAAAAGTTGCCGTATCTACCAAAATTATTAAAAATACAATCTTAATTGGGGAACTCGGCAAATTAGGGCGTGATAGGAGATCACACAATTTTCATTAAGCCGCCAATATTTCGGTCCTGGATTGGGACCTTCTTCAGGGCAGAACTGAAAAGAAGAACAGAGCGTATTCACTGATAGTGTCTGGGACAACTTTAAATTAATGATGTTATCATTAGGTTGTTATAATAAATAAAATTAGTGTGGAACGAGAATAAGATATTAGTAATAATAAGTTAAAAAACTCACATGAGAAGTGCAAAGATTTCGTTAGCCTGAATGGCCGTAGGTTATACATAAAAAAGTTGTTACATATAAAAGTTGGTTAATCCATAAAATATACAAAATACACATTAAAACACTGTAGACAAATTTCTAAAAAACAAATTTAACACATGGATGTAATTGGGAACCTTGGATGTTGAGAACATCGTTCGTTATTTCACTTGTGACCACCACATATGGCCACCGCCATTTAGGAACAAATGACAAGAACGACAGGAGACAGCTACCCGACAGAGATAAGGGATTTAGTCAAGAAAACTCAATTAACCAGAATGCGGGGTCGACACCTGGAAGGAACCGCGGTAGAAAAGGAAGTACAAATATTGGACCCTAAGTGAGAGAGAGGTAGCCAATTGAGCGACCAAAACCACCCGGTATGTAGTAGCGGAAGGATAAAACACAACCTAATTATAAGTAAATGGTGAGCGAGGGAGCGAGAGAGAGAGTGACAATAATGGGAGCAACGAAGAAGAAAATTATCTAGTGAATTAATTATTAATTTATTAATTTTTTGTTGGAATCTGATTGGAGGAAGGGATTGTTGGCAAAAAACCAATGAAGACTCGAGGCACCAGGAAGTGTTAGAGAGGTGACGCAAGGCACTGTCAATGGAAGGAAGACAGTAAACGCTAGGTGCAAAAGATGGCCCAGATAAAATGGAAGGAATCTGTGATGCTCAGAATCAAAGAGAACCGTAAATAGAGAGAGGAAGGAGGAGAGAAACCCTGGAAATTACGGAGCTAAAAAAGAGATGACCAACGCGGTTCAGATGGATCATAAAGCACTTGAAGGAAGGAAATGATTGTGAGAAGTTGATTTATCACAGGAGAGGAGGAAACTATATATGTTACTAAGACCATCCAGGTCGGTTCTTTTATTGATATTAAGGTGATTCTCCTGGATGTAACACATCTCAAGGAATTCTCTCTTGAAAAGATTATTGGAGAAATGAAAAATTTTGGGTTCCCTGAAATTAAAAGAATGACCATTGTCAACAGAATGGGTCGCCAAGGCACATCGGTGTGGATGGCATCTAGTGTCACTTTTATGGAGTGCAATACGACGATTCAAGGATTGAGAAGTTTGGCCAATGTAGATTGATGGACAATTGAGGCAGGAAATTGAGTAAACCAAGTCTGACATGGAAAGAACTGGCAGCGGGGCCTTCAGTTTACTGAAGACACGTCTGTTTTTGAAGAAGTAATATTTAGCGATTTTAATGTTGGGAATGACACACAATATGTGGACCAATTTGTTTGTAAGACCAGGAATGAATGGTAAAGAAAGCAACGACCAATTAATTTCTTTAACTCCCCCAGTCGAAATTAATTGGTCATTGCTTTCTTTACCATTCATTCCTGGCCTTACAAACAAATTGGTCCACATATTGTGTGTCATTCCCAACATTAAAATCGCTAAATATTACTTCTTCAAAAACAGACGTGTCTTCAGTAAACTGAAGGCCCCGCTGCCAGTTCTTTCCATGTCAGACTTGGTTTACTCAATTTCCTGCCTCAATTGTCCATCAATCTACATTGGCCAAACTTCTCAATCCTTGAATCGTCGTATTGCACTCCATAAAAGTGACACTAGATGCCATCCACACCGATGTGCCTTGGCGACCCATTCTGTTGACAATGGTCATTCTTTTAATTTCAGGGAACCCAAAATTCTTCATTTCTCCAATAATCTTTCCAAGAGAGAATTCCTTGAGATGTGTTACATCCAGGAGAATCACCTTAATATCAATAAAAGAACCGACCTGGATGGTCTTAGTAACATATATAGTTTCCTCCTCTCCTGTGATAAATCAACTTCTCACAATCATTCCCTGTCTTCAAGTGCTTTATGATCCATCTGAACCGCGTTGGTCATCTCTTTTTTAGCTCCGTAATTTCCAGGGTTTCTCTCCTCCTTCCTCTCTCTATTTACGGTTCTCTTTGATTCTGAGCTTCACAGATTCCTTCCATTTTATCTGGGCCATCTTTTGCACCTAGCGATTACTGTCTTCCTTCCATTGACAGTGCCTTGCGTCACCTCTCTAACACTTCCTGGTGCCTCGAGTCTTCATTGGTTTTTTGCCAACAATCCCTTCCTCCAATCAGATTCCAACAAAAAATTAATAAATTAATAATTAATTCACTAGATAATTTTCTTCTTCGTTGCTCCCATTATTGTCACTCTCTCTCTCGCTCCCTCGCTCACCATTTACTTATAATTAGGTTGTGTTTTATCCTTCCGCTACTACATACCGGGTGGTTTTGGTCGCTCAATTGGCTACCTCTCTCTCACTTAGGGTCCAATATTTGTACTTCCTTTTCTACCAGTTCCTTCCAGGTGTCGACCCCGCATTCTGGTTAATTGAGTTTTCTTGACTAAACCCCTTATCTCTGTCGGGTAGCTGTCTCCTGTCGTTCTTGTCATTTGTTCCTAAATGGCGGTGGCCATATGTGGTGGTCACAAGTGAAATAACGAACGATGTTCTCAACATCCAAGGTTCCCAATTACATCCATGTGTTAAATTTGTTTTTTAGAAATTTGTCTACAGTGTTTTAATGTGTATTTTGTATATTTTATGGATTAACCAACTTTTATATGTAACAACTTTTTTATGTATAACCTACGGCCATTCAGGCTAATGAAATCTTTGCACTTCTCATGTGAGTTTTTTAACTTATTATTACTAATATCTTATTCTTATTCCACACTAATTTTATTTATTATAACAACCTAATGATAACATCATTAATTTAAAGTTGTCCCAGACACTATCAGTGAATACGCTCTGTTCTTCTTTTCAGTTCTGCCCTGAAGAAGGTCCCAATCCAGGACCGAAATATTGGCGGCTTAATGAAAATTGTGTGATCTCCTATCACGCCCTAATTTGCCGAGTTCCCCAATTAAGATTGTATTTATATATATATAAAATATATATATATATATATATATATATATATATATATATATATATATATATTTAATTAAGGGTCTGTTACAGCTGACGCTGTCTCCCTTTTCAACCTCGCGTTCCATTCTCTTCGATCTTCCCAGTCTCCCTCCTGTAACCCTCTGCTTTCCATGGCCTCATCACGTCATCCCGCCATGAGCGCCTAGGTCTTCCCCTCTTTCTTCTTCCAATTGGACTCCATTCTGTGATTTTCTTAATCCACCTTCTGTCGTCGCTTCTCCTTACGTGACCATACCATTTCAATCATTTTTCTTCTATAGCATGTACTGCGCCTTTTGTTATTCCCATTTGCGCTCTTATTTCCTCGTTCCTACTCAGTCCGGGTCACCGTACAACACATTCCATATATATATATATATATATATATATATATATATATATATATATATATATATATATATAAAATTCAACCCTTTTATTATACTCGTATTAGGTTAAACGAGTGTCCATCATAAAATTGCTTAGATAAGCCTTTTTGGTGAAACCACAAATTCATTAATTAGAACAAATTTCCAAGTTTTACATGATGATCGTTTTGAGGCCATTTCTGAGAATTCCAGTTGAGGTAAGAACTCATTTCAAGTTTCTAGGGATTATGGAAATTCCTAGTGACATTTTATGATAAGAACTGCTATAAATACCATTGAAAATTAACCATTCGCAAACAGCACTTTGTCATTAATACAGGCTCAATTGTTTTGTGAAAATGCCAAAAACGAAAGAAGTTTCTGTTGAAAGGCGGGCTCTGATAATTAAGAGACATCAAAATGGTCACTCGAGTCGACAAGTGATATGCGGATGCCAAAGAGAACGGTGGACTACATCGTAAAAAAATTTTTTGCTGGACATGGAATTCACAACCAAAAACGTTCAGGAAGGCCTCGAAAAACGACTGAAGACAGAGCTATAAAAATGTCCAGCAGACGTAATCGCCGCCTAACCGCACCAGAAATCACGGCTCCATGGGGATGGGCCGCTCCAGTTTTATTAAACTGGAGCGGCCCATCCCCATCAGCAGCGTGACAACCGTGAAGAACAGGTTAGCAGAAGTGTAATGAGGAAACCACTTCTTAGGCAAGTGAATAAACGTAAACGATTAGAACTGGCCCGAGAACATGAAAATTGGAGATCAGAACAATGAAATTCCGTCCTTTGAAGCAACGAATCTAAATTCGAAATTTTCGGTTCAAATCGACCAGTTTACGTACGGCGGTCAGCTGGAGAGAGGATGTTGGAAGCCTGTCAGTTGCCTACAGTAAAACATGGTGAAGGTTCAGTAATAGTTTGGGGTTGTTTTGGCAACAGTAAAGTTGGAAAAATCTTTAGGATAGAAGGAATCATGCAAAAAGAACAGTATCAAGAAATTTTTCAGGGGAAATTTATTTTTCAGCATGACAACGACCCTAAACATTCTGCTAAAGATATCAGAGAACTGACGATGACGTCCTGGAAGTGATGACTTGGCCTCCACAATCATCGGACTTGAACCCCATCGAATTGCTGTGGGACCATTTGGACAGGTGTATTCGAAAACTCAATCCAATATTAGAAAATCACTTGTGGGAACTTTTACAAGCAGAATGGGTTAAAATAACCGAAGAAACTTTGAAGAAACTACATGAAGGAGGTCACATAGATGAGAAAAATCCTGGAAAATCATGAATATTTTGCCGATTTTCTAGACTGTAAATGATGTGAAAATAAATAATAATTCATTAAAATTAAAAAAAATATATATTATCTAGGTTTTTGTTGTCTTGGGACTGAAATAACTAGATGGGCAAATACTTTCTGACAGTAGTGTATATATATATATATATATATATATATATATATATATATATATATATATATATATATATATATATATATATATATATATATATATATTTTTCTTCTTTAACCCATAGAAATCCTCTCCTGCACATAGTCATCTTCCAGAGATTTCCATGCCGATCTTTGCTAAATCCAGTTTTTCCTCCCATGTCGCTGGTGTCGTCCCTCCATCGCGCCTGCATTCTCAAGGTCCACACTGCATTAGGGCTTTGGTTCATTTAGAATTACTTCTGACCACGTGTTCCGCCCAACGCCTCTTCAGTCTGGCCACACGCTCGATATCGTAGACTCCCATTCTTCTTCTTATTTCGTCGTTCCGAATTTTGTCTCTCAGGCTTACCCCAAGTATCGCCCGTTTCATTGTACTCTGACAAACTCAGAGGTAATTGGCACAGTTTGTGGTGAATGTCACCATCTCAAGTCCCTAGGTCGCCACTGGTAAGATGCATGCGTCGTAGACCTTTTGAGGTTCACAGGGATTGTCGGACAACGGACGATGTAGCTGAGTCTTTCCAACGTCATCCAGGTGAAGTCAATTCACCGCGTGATCTCTGCCGTCTGATTTTTCCTAAGCTTGATATTATGTTCTAGATAGTTGTAGCCGTCGATTTCTTCCAAAGCGTAATTTTCGATGGTGACGGTCACTACTTGGACTCTAATGAAAATGTCGAACTTAATAAAATACTTAATGATAAACAATGTTTTATTTAACGAATTTTGAATCTAAAAATAGGTTACGCACCTCGAAACAGTGTTGTTTTTCATTTGGTCGCACTAAAACGGAAAAAAGAGAAAGTGTTTATGTTTGATTTTATTGGCATAATTAGTAACGAATGCGAATTTATACACAGTTGTTTTAAAAGTTGTTTTTTCACTGTGCAATATTTATTTTATTAAATTTTGTTAAATCTGACTTAAAATGTTATTGTTCTCTTTATCATTGTCAATATGGTATGTTGTTCTTTTTTTTGATACATATCGTTTCTATTACTAGAAATTTGCGATAATCTCTCCATTGAGTGACAACTTTAGTGTTTGAAAAGCCAAATTCGTGATTTTCATTTGCTTCGTGCTTATCTAAGGCTACAGATATTTTTTTTGTATATTTATGTCCATTTATGATTTTGTTTAAGTGTTATGATGTCATTGCAATATATTTTTTCGCGCAATTTAGACAGGGTATACTATATACAATCGAGTGAACGTTTCCTAAGAGTGTTTTGACTTAGTTAAACATAATTCCAGTGAAATTCTTGAGGGTTTGATAACAACAGATGAAACACGGATTCATCATTACACGTCAAAGATGAAAGAGCAGTTGAAACATTGGGTGGGAGCAGGTTAAAGTGCGCCCAAAGAAGCATAGTGTTATGCTTATAGACTACCTTGACCGAAGAGTATTATTCTTCACTATTTACCAATTAAAGGATGCTATTTAGGCCAATCGTCCACATGTCGCAAAAAAACGTGTTTTTTCATCAAGATAATGCAACCTCACACACATCTCGGATTGTTGATGTAAAATTGCACGACATTCGCTTCAAAGTGCGTCCATATCCATCGTATTCACCAAATTTGGCTCCCAGCGATTATTTCTTGTTTACAAACCTAAATAAATCACCGGCCGGGCGAAGATTCACTTCGAATGATGGAGTTAAAACTGAAAACGTTGATTTAGCACAGCTGGACACATCTTATTATAATGGGGGTAGTAAAAGCTTTGAAAATCGTAGAAAAAGAAAAAACTCTTTAATCTTGCATTTCCTTTGTTAGGCCGAGAACTTTTGTAATTACCCTCGTAGTTCTTTTTTATAAAACCTATATGTATTATTTAAATATGTTAAATACGATAAAAAGTTAGAGTACAATGTATTGATTGTTACAACCATAATAGCATCATTGTTTAAAAAAATTTCTGTTAGTAAATCATAAAATCATTAACAAACACATGTTAATTGTCAAAATATTAAAAAGCTGTAAACAATACAAGGTAGGCAGCATTAATAAATTATGGTAATAAGTTTTACCGTTAATTTTAAATAATTTAGAGGTGTTATGAAAAAGCAGACGACATTGTTATCGTGGCTGGTACTTTCGAAGATTCGCAAAACTTAGTTGCAAGAATCCACCAATATTCACGACAATATCGCCTTAGTCTAATTGTTTCCAAAACCAAATACATGGTAGTGGCCAAGAAACCACACATCGAACCAAGACCCTTGACAGTGGAAGATAGAGAGTTGAGAGGGTATCGACGTTTAATTATTTAGGTACGACGATCTACGATACATAGGTTTACAAGGAGGAAATTAAATACCGATTTTAAAAGGCCAAAGTCGCATTGCTTCAGATGAGAGAATTTTTCATTGCCAAAAATTTTAGTCTACCACTAAAAATCTGATTGGAGTGTTACGTGTTCTCTGGTTTAATGTATGTGGCTGAAGCGTGGACAGTAAATACGTGGGTAAATCAAATATAAACGGTATTTTTTTTTATACGTTTATTGAATAACCTTATACACAAATCATTGATTTAACCTTTTTCAATATAGTCTCCTACGTCATCTACACACTTTTGCCACCGATTTGGAAGTTTCCGTATTCCCTGGTCATAAAAGGTTTGAGGGCGGGTTGTAAGCCAATTGTGCACGTGTTCCTCGACTTCTTCATTGCTTCCAAATCGCTGTCCTCTAAGTGATTCTTTCATAGCCGCAAAAAAAAATGGTCACAGGGGGATAAGTCAGGGCTATAAGGAGGGTGTATCCCTTGTCAAAGCCGCAGTGTGAGGCCTGGCGTTGTCCTGGAGGAGAATGACATCTCTGATGGGCATGTCCCGTCTTTTCTTTCGATAGGCGGCTTTTGCCAACCGTAACAACTGGCAGTAGTAAGCCGCATTCACCGTACGTTGATCGTGCAGGAAATCGATCAGTAAAATTCCCCCAGAGTCAAAAAAAATCGTTGCAAGGACTTTTCCAGCAGAGAGACGAGTTTTGGCCTTCACTGGGGAACCTTCATTCTTTCTTCGCCACTCCTTACTTGCCATTTTGGACTCGGGAGTGTAGTCTCATCACATGTCACTATGCGCTTTAAAAAGGCCTCCCCTTCTTGCTGAAATCGATTCAGAAGCCTTTCAGCGATCTCCGACCTGACCTGTTTTTGGTTTCCAGTCAACAACCTTGGAACCCATCGAGCAGTAATTTTTCTGAAACCGGGTCGATCAGTAATTATGGATTGAACACTTCCATAGCTGATACCCACTTCTGAGGAAATTTCTTCAACGGTTAATCGGCGATCACCTTCGATAAGGTGTCTAAGGTCAAGGATGTTGCCATCTGTAAGACTTGACCTAGGGCGTCGATCATGACTTTCGTTTTCAACCCGTTCTCGTCCGCCCTTAAATTCTCTCGCCCACGTATACACACGATTCTGAGACAGTGTACTGTCCCCAAACTGTACCTTCAAACGGGTTAAAATTTCTGACGGTTTAACGCCTTCATTGGTTAAAAACTTGATGATAATACGTTGCGCAACAGACGAAGGTACCTCTTGCTCGGTCATGGCTGTACTGACGACAAAGACGAGTTGGCGCGCGCACCCATCTGGTTCCCCCACTTCTCACAAACCAAACATCTACTCCACACAACATCATCTAGCTAAGAACTGCATTCTAAGAAGAATAGCAAAATTACCGTTTATATTTGATTTACCCACGTAAAACTATACTAATAAGAATTAACGCTTTTGAAATGTGACTTTACAGTCGCATACCGAAAATTCCCACACATAACATATAATAAATGAAATTGTCCTCAGGAGAATGCGTGGAGATCTGGAATTGATCTATACCTTGAAAAAACGCAAACTAGAATACCTGGGTTATATCATGAAGCACGAGAAATATAGACTGTTGCAGCTCATACTCCAGCGCAAACTTGAGGCGAAGAGAAATCTAGGTAGACGACGTCACTCTTGGATGAAGAATTTGCGCGACTGGTTCGGACTCAACTCAACTGAACTCTTCCGCATAGTCGCGAACAAAGTGAGAATTACCAAGATAATCGCCAGTATCCGGAACGGATGAGATACATTGAGAAAAAAAGATAAAAAAAGCCAGCCAATCATTGCTTATAATAAATCATCATTGCTGGGTTGAATTAGTCAATACGTTTATATTGATATTTTCAAATCATCTGGAACTATTTGAATTTACCAAACTGTTTAAAATACCAGAAAGAAATCAACTTCAACAAGTAAACTTGAAAGTTTCAACTGCAGTCCGAAATATTTAGAGTCTGAGTTAATACAGCTACAATATTTTGTTAGTAGAAATTCTTCAAACTGGATTTAGTGCTACAATACTGTGACTGGTTCAGGATTATTTTAATGCTGAGCTGCAATTTATAAAATTCAAATGTTTCGTTATGTTAAACTTGTACAGGGTGCATCACCACAATCCAGACAAATTCCAATTGAAATCTCCCGCCATATTACGCTTCCGCCAGACGTCGCCGTTAGCGTCCGAGTAGCAAACTGACTGAAATAAGTAGTGTTATCTTAAAATTGTCACCGTGTCGAAAAAAAGTGCAGAGTATAATCGAAAAACCGCGATCATGGAGCTGGCCGTTCAGCACTGGATATAATTCGATTTTTCGAACACTCAAAATCAACTGTTTGTTGTTGTAATCAAGTACAAGACTCCTGAACTGTCCAACTAATATTTCAATACGCCGGCTAGGAAGCGCGACTTGAAAGAATGTATCGTAACGACCACTAAAGTGATCAAAAGGACTCAAGGACTGATTTCGGAGGACCCAGGGTAATCGGTACAAAAAATTGGAGTCGTTCGTGGGTGTAAGCGAGCCGACAATGCGTAGAATTGGAGGATCTTCGATACCATTCCTACAGAATTAAGATAAGACAGATGCTCTCTGAAGATGTTAGGACAAAGCGGGTGGCTCGCTGCAATCTGCTTGTCTGTTGTTCAAAACACGAAGCGGCGAGACCCATCAGATTCTTCTCAGACGAAAAAATGTTCACTATTGATGCAAAAATTAAGCAGAGAAATGATCGCTGCCTTGCTCACAATCCCAAGAAAGTTCCCGTGGTTGCTGGAACGAAATTTCCGGCCAGGGTCCCCTTACTAAGTATGGTGCCCAGTGAAGGTGATGTAATACTACAAAACTTCTTCCAAAAAAGGGGAAACTCTAATGTAAGAGATACATTTAAAAGTTCTAAACAATATAGTGAAGCCATGGATAGAAGGGGAACGCCATATATTCTTCAGCAGGATGGTGCACCAGCTCACACAAGCCATTTGGCTCAGAATTGGCTCTTAGACAACTATGTCATGTTTTGGTCCAAGGAATTCTGGCCTTTTAATAGTCCAGTCTTGAATCTCTTGGACTACTACGTAAGGAGCGTATTTGAAAGGATCACAAACGACCTTCATTGAGGCAGCGTTCGCTAATATGAACAGCGCGAAATTACAGAGAGCGTGTCGGCGCTTCAGACCGAGAATGGAGGCCGTTATTCAAGCTAATGGGGAATACACTGAATAATTAGTATTAACATAGATGTCCTAAGCGCCATGTGGAACTATTTTTTTCAAACTTCATTTTTCATTAAAAAACATTCCCTTAAAAACTTGTTTGATTTGTCCGGCTTTTGGTGAAGCACCCCGGACATGTCATTAAAACTGAATTTCGGTATTCAATCAAGTAATATAATTTATTATTATTATTAAATAATATTAAAATATTTCAACTAAAAGACGCCCGGTATACAGGAAATGGGATTTATGTCATTGAAAGAAAAATATTTACATTACATCATGAAATAATTTAATTAGTTGTTTGGTGACTGTTTAGTCTCAAATTTTTGACGACTTATTTGCATAATGCTTTATTTGGTACCAGTTGCTGACTCATACAAGTGATAGTGTAAGTATGGGCCATAAAAATGTTTATTAGTGGAAAATCCACGTTAGTTTTATTGCTCTCAATAGTCACGTCATTTACAGAAAAAGTTGTAAATATAAAGCCAATACAAACACCTATTTCAGTCAGCAGAACTATTAATAATACTTTAATTCATTTTACGAATTTGTTTCTTTTTTGTGGGTACAGTACACAGGCAGCAGGAAATTTAGAGAATAGATTCTCTCTACGGATACCTGCATGTGTTCCTGATGCTCTAGCATTCAAGATAAAAGAAGAAATAAACGTACTGTCATCGGCAAAGCTGTAGATTGGATTCCAACAGATCAATAATGTCAAGGAGAAAGAGAGTAGGAGAAGCACTGAGGTTTATACTGAAGGTCCTAGAAAGAAACTTATCAACTACTACTTGTAAAGGATGTTCTTCGAGTTATAAACGAAGCCTGTAAGGTCGTAACATGGCCAGCGATCCGTAATGTCAAACGCGATCTATTGCCTTAAGTATATCAAGTGCAAAGAGATTTTCCAAAATGTTCAAGTGCGTTGTTCCAAATATACGTGACATAAGTTAGAAATTTCCTATTGACATTTGCTTACGAGACGGAGGATCATGTTGACAGTCGTTAATAATATTAAATATTTTCAAGTATTTTAAATGATTTTGGTTGATTTCCATATTACTGGAAGCAGAGCCACTAACAAGGTATATTGTTTTTTTTTTGGGGGGGGGGGGGGGGGTATTGGCTGTACTCTAGCATATTTCCAGCAAGAAAAAAGCGTTTATTTTATATGTGACAGGTTAGAAAATCTAGAGGGAACTGGTGTTTGTTAGCTTGCACATTTTTTAGTACTACAGCGGATATTTCGTCACCTCCAGAAGATTACCTAGTGTTTAGCTTTATTAAAATATGTTTTTTGACACGCTGTTCCACCACAATATCGAGGATCTTTGTCTGTACATTAGAAATAGTGGTGTTTTTCCCTGAAAATCAAATCTGCTTACAAATTAACTTGCTTAGCAATAATATTCTCTGGCCGTATGAAAGGCGGTACAATAAATTAAATGAAATTTTGAATAAATAAAGAAGTTCGTTTTTAATTCCTAATTGTGTAGCTCCTTGGAGCCTACCAAATAAAATGTCGTACCTCAGTCATCTAACAGTATTTTACGCTGAAATTTTAAATGAACAACCTGATAAACTACAGCTTAAATATTCTCCTTCTTCTTCGGACTTATAACTAGGCACTTCTTTGTTCCCTGATTTATATGTCGTCGCTCCATCTCTTTGTTGGACGTCTTAATGATCTTTTTCTATTTGGGAACTTGTCTCTTGCTATCCGTACTATTCTGTTGTTTGTCATTCTTCCTATGTGTTGATCCCATTCCATTTTTGTTCCTCTTATCCACTGGTTGATATTTTCTATATTACATGTGCCTCTTATATCTTCGATTCTTCCTCTATCCCTCAGTCTCTTGTTTGTACACCTCCTAAGTATTCTCATTTTAGTTGATTCCAGCATCCTCTGTATTATACCTGTATCGAGTCGTCTTTCAGATGTGTAAATCATTACTGGTCATATCAGGTGCTTATTGGTCTCAAGAGAAAGGAATTTATTTCTAAATATGGCATCATTGAGGCATTCCGCTGTTGACTTGATGTTTTACTTCCTCCTCGATTTTTCGGATACTAGATATTTTGATGTCCAGGTAGTCGACCTCGATCACCTGTTCTATTGATTTATCTACCACCAACTAGCACCTGAACGGCTGTTTTGCTATTACTATTGTCTTGGTTTTTTTAGTTGAAATTGATACATTATATTATTTTGCTGCTTTTAGAAGAGGTTATAGTACATGTGAGCATCTCCTAACAATGAGAATCTTGATAGAAAAGGCTGTAGAGTATAACTTTGAGATTTGCTTAGCTTTTGTCGACTTTCGAAAGGCATTGGACACAGTGGAACATTGGGCTTTTTTCAGAGCACTGGAAAATGCGATAGTGGACTCCAGATATGTGGAACTCTTAAAGTATATATATAATAACGCCACTTCAAGTGTTTATATCAATGAAAAAACCAGACCGATTAGAATAAAACAAGGCATAAGACAGAGCGATATATTGTCACCAAAGATGTTTACGTTGGCTCTTGAAGATGCATTCAAAAGGTTAGATTGGTATGATAGAGGTATTCTAATAGATGGAAAACGGCTGAATCACCTAAGATATGCCGATGATATCGTTATCATAGCTGAATGTTCGAAAATAGGCCTCAACATGAACATCTCCAAGACCAAAGTCATGTGCAACACGGATCCGTTGATCGAATTAAACAACGAAATACTTGAAAATGTGGAAAGTTATGTGTATCTGGGGCACACAATTGCAGTAGGCAGAGAGAACCAAACACTTGAAATCGGCAGACGAAGGAGACTCGCCTGGGGTGCATTTGGTAGACTCGGAGACACACAGGAATAAAAATATACCAATGAGTATACGGTCAAAAATTTTCGATCAATGTGTTTTGCCGATTTTGACATATGGGGCTCAGACATTGACTCTAACGAAAAAATCTATGCACAAGCTTAGAGTTACACAAAAAGCAATGGAGAAGCAGATGCTGGGAGTATCTGTGAGGGACTGAAAGAGAAATGACTGGATACTTCGGTAACAAAATGCAGAGATGTAGCAGAGGCTGTGGCGGAACTGAAATGGAATTACGCGGGACATATAGCTGGTGACCAAGAGAGAAGATGGCCACACACTATTTTAAAATGGAGGCCATATCTCGGGAGAAGATCCAGGGGACGACCACTCACCCGATGGATAGACGATATCAAGAGGTCAGTGGGATTAATGTAGCATAGAATTGCCCAATGCCGAGAGACATGGCGATCAATGAGAGAAGCCTATGTTCAGGACTGGACTTCGGAAGGCTTATGAGATGAGATGAGATTATTTTGCTGATATATAGAATTCGTATGGCAGCCGTTTTCAGTCTCAGCCATTATTATCGCGTCATCTGCATAACATACAGTTCTCTGTTACCCATTCTATATTCCTTCTTTCTTTTGACATTCTTTAGAATTTCATCCATGATAATATTAAACAGAAGAAGATTTAACGCATCTCCCTGCCTGATTCCAGATTCATAGTTGATTGATCCTGTCATTCCTTCTGCTAATCTTGCGATTTAATATGATACGAGGTATATCCACAAAGTAAGTTCCGTTTCTATTTCTATCCGCGGCAGCGCTGCGATCGCAGTTCCGAGCATGCGTGGCAGTTACTCTGACTCAAGCAGAAGAAATGTACGCCATTTTCAGATCGCTGCTGCCGACGTGTTCTTTGTAGTTCTTTATGATGTCAGCTTTAATTGAAAATGCCGCCGCTTGTGAAATCAGATCTGTGATTCGTTTTCTAAATGCAAAGAAAGTTAAACCAAGTGAAATTTATCGGCAAATCTGCGAGGTTTACGGACAAACTGCTATGAGTGATTCAATGGTTAGAAGATGGATCAGACAGTTCAATGAAGGACGTGATCAAGTGCACGATGAAGAACGATGTGGACGCCCGTCTTTGGTTACTGATGAACTGGTTCACGCAATTGAAGAGAAGCTTTAGCAAAACCGTAAGTTTACAATTAGTGCTCTTGCTATGGAATTTCCGCAAATCTCACGATCACTAATTCATGAAATTGTTAATAAAAAACTGAAATTTCGAAAACTTTGCTCACGTTGGGTACCCAAAATTCTTACTGAACAACACAAAAAACAACGGATGGGCAGTGCACTTCAGTTTTTGACACGCTACAATGAAGACGGTGATGATTTTCTTTCTCGGATAGTCACGAGGGATGAAACTTGGGTATCTTACGACACCCCAGAAACTAAACGGCAATCAATGAAATGGAGGCACACTTCGTCCCCAACGAAAGTTAAGCCTAAGCAAATCTTGACACCTCGAAAACTCATGTGCACCGTTTTTTGGGACAGAAAAGGCATTTTGCTGATTGATTTCTTACCACGGGGCCAAACAATCAATGCACATGTTTACTGCGAGACCATTAAGAAATTGCGCCGCGCAATACAGAACAAGCGCCGAGGATTACTGTCGAAAGGTGTTGTTTTTTTCCACGATAATGCCCGACCTCACACTGCGAACGTGACAAAAGAACTCCTACAGGAATTTGACTGGGACGTGTTTGATCATCCTCCGTACAGCCCGGACCTCGCTCCTAGCGACTTTCATCTCTTCTTACACCTAAAATCTTTCCTTGGTGGTCGACACTTCAACGATGATGACGAGCTGAAAGAACATGTTACCACATGGTTGAAAACACAGGCGGCAACCTTCTATGAAGAAGGCATACAAAAACTTGTGCCACGCTATGACAAGTGCCTACAAAATTTCGGAAGCTATGTAGAAAATTAGTTTAACAGTTATAGATTTTTGTACAATAAATATTTTTTCTGTATCTGTACACGTTTTTTTTTTATATAACCAAACGGAACTTACTTTGTGGATATACCTCGTATATTAAATTTGTAGATGACGCTAGTAGCTCATGTCATTCCTTCTGCTAATCTTGCGACTTAATATGACATATTAAATTTGTCGAGGACGCTAGTAGCTCATGTTATACAGCACTAGTCTAGAAAATAAATTGTCGCATTGTATACACCCATAAATCAACAATCATCCTTTTTCTGCGTATGAATAGGAATCTTAGTTCAAGAGAAAGGAATTAATAGTATATTGAAATTTGCTCGGACACATCCTATTAAATTCTAACAATGAAAAACACCCAATAATTCATCAATTGGATGACAAATAGTATTCTCCGTGGTCAAAGGGTGTAATGATGTCATAGACTTGTCAGACATTATAATAGAGCATATGCTAACAATGCTAATTAACTGACTTTCTTATCTGTCTCATCTTAGGTCATTGAAGCGGTATATATAGCAAGATGACTGTATTATTAAGAGTCCCAATGCACACTGCAATCTCATCGTTCATATATTTTTTTTAGGGACTGCCGAGGAATTTTGATTTTTACGGATTAATGTCATTTTATTCCCAGAAATTTTTCAGATTTGATCGTCCGCCTGTAAATTTGTGTACACTCCGACATATTCAATTTTACGAGTATGTACTTTTTTAGTATTTCTATAAACTATTCATATTATAAATATACGTTATGCATTTTAGTGTCGTTTGGTTTCGTTCAATATGCAAAAATTTTATTCATGGCCGCGTATAAAAAGAAAATAAAGTAGATAATAAAAATAACAATTATTATGGTAAATTAAATGTCAGATATGTGTACCTTGCAATATGAATTTGAAACGGAAATAAAAATATTATTACAAACATAAAACATTTATAGTAATTGAATAATTACCGGAGTTAGAAAATGTTTTTATCGTATTGAAAGGAAAAAAAGGATGTAGTTACACAGAAAATTAAAAATGGTTAATATTTTTCAACGAACGAATGCAGGAAGAACACGTAACCGAAGAAAACGAGCAAGAAGAAAATGAAATTGAATTGATTCTGGAACCAAGAGATGAAATAAAAGAAATTATACTAAGAAGTAAGAACGGAAAAATGCCAGGCAAAGATGGGATAAACATGGAATTGTTCAAATACGGCGGAGAAGAACTGTGTGAAAGCATGTACGTACTAATTAAACAAATATGGAAAGAAGAACATATGCCACATGATTGGAAAGGAGGTGAAATTGTAATAATACACAAGAAAGGCGACTAACGAGTCTGCGAAAATTATCGAGGAATTACCCTGCTCAACACCGCCTACAAGATTTTGACAACGAATATGTAATAAATAACCGGTCAAGTGCAAATAGTTTTTCGTACGTTGATTGCTTCTGAAATAAAAATTTTTGTTACAGAGGTATAAAATGATTAGTGACTTCACAAAACTCACCCCAAATGAGTCTTCAACAAAGTTTGTTTTCGATCTTTACTGAAAACTGATGACCTTGAAATTTTCGTTTTTTTTTATATACCAGATAAATTATTAAAGGTAATGCACTCTTGATCATTTTCGTTCAATCTACATCCCGTGGAGAATATTCCAGAATTTTTTAAAAATTTTTGGATCAGTACTTTTCGAGATAGAGGGGGGACGGTGATTTTTCACAATTTTTTCAAAATAATACAAAGAAAAGTGTGCGCATGTAAGACATTATATATAGTTTTGAACTCGTGTTTTTACAAGGTTTCATTTGACATCCCACTCGATGACCTAGTAAAAAAATTTAGAACTAACCCCTTAAGTCAAAATTTAACTTACAAAACTACACGGCTCTAATAAGGCCATCAAATTTTATGTTAGTACCAAGTTTCAACTTTCTTCGTCAAATAGTTTTGGAGAAAATCGGGTGTGACGGACAGACAGACAAACAAACAGACATACACCGAAGTGATCTTATAAGTGTTCCGTACGGAACACTAAAAATGTAGTAGGACAATACCCATGCGGATTTACACAAGGAAAATCTATGGTAGATGCAATATATGTGGTCAATAAGCATTGGAAAGAGCACAACAACATGCACTAAACTTGGAAATGCTATTCATTAACTTCAAGCAAGAGTTTGATTCGGTTAAGAGAGCTGGACTAAATACAGTGCTTCCAATTATTCTAATATCTTTTTCATCTAGCTCTATCTCTAGCTAAGTATCTCAATGAGTTTGTCATATCGGACGTCATCGAAGAAGTAAGAAGAATAAGAACGGAAAAAAGCCAGGCAAAGACGAGATTAACATGGAATTGTTCAAATACGGCGGAGAAGAACTCTGTGAAAGCATGTACGTACTAATTAAACAGATATGGAATGAAGAACGCATGCCACATGATTGGAAAGGAGGTGAAATTGTAATAACACACAAGAAGGGCGACCAACGAGTATGCGAAAATTATCGAGGAATTACCCTGCTCAACACCGCCTACAAGATTTTGACAACGATGATTTTCGAAAAACTAAAATATGTAATAAATAACCGGTCAAGTGCAAATAGTTTTTCGTACATTGATTGCTTCTGAAATAAAAATTTTTGTTACGGAGGTATAAAATGATCAGTGACTTCACAAAACTCACCCCAAATTAGTTTTCAACAAAGTTTGTTTTCGATCTTTACTGAAAACTGATGACCCTGAAATTTTCGTTTTTTTTTATATATCAGATAAATTATTAAAGGTAATGCATCCTTGATCATTTTCGTTCAATCTACATCCCGTGGAGAATATTCCAGAATTTTTTTAAAATTTTTGGATCAGTACTTTTCGAGATAGAGGGGGGACGGTGATTTTTCGCAATTTTTTCAAAATAATACAAAGAAAAGTGTGCGCATATAAGAGATTATATATAGTTTTGAACTAGTGTTTTTACAAGGTTTCATTTGACATCCCACTCGATGACCTAGTAAAAAAAATTTTTTTTTACTTCCGATTTCACCCCCCCAGGACTAACCCCTTAAGTCAACATTTAACTTTCAAAACTACACGACTCTGATGAGGCCATCAATTTTTATATTAGTACCAAATTTCAACTCTCTAAGTCAAATAGTTTCGGAGAAAATCGGGTGTCACAGACGAACAGAGAGACACCGAAGTGATCTTATAAGTGTTCCGTACGGAACACTAAAAATGTAATAGAACAATACCAATGCAGATTGACACAAGGAAAATCTACGGTAGATGCAATACATGTGGTCAAATAAGCATTGGAAAGAGCACAACAACATGCACTAAACTTGGAATTGCTATTCATTAACTTCAAGCAAGCGTTTGATCCGGTTAAGAGAACTGAATTAAATACAATGCTAAAAGGACTGGGAATACCGAGCAAGATAGAACGACTTTGCATGATGACACTAAAGGGGACATTCGCCAGTGTCAAAACACAGAAAGGAAGAACACAAGATTTCGAAATTAATAAAGGAGTTAGACAGGGAGATTCATTACACAGGGCAACAAAAAAATATTTTTGTTTTGGTGCCTGGGATTTTAGAGCTGATTTTAACTATATTTGGGACGCTAAATCTATACATGCAATCCGTTTTTCTCTATCAGCTCTACTTTTTTAGATACATCAACTTATCTACCAATGTGGTTTTTATTCAGTATATTCATTTATGAGAGTTCTAAAATTATTATATATTCATTAATGTAGGTACAATGGTTTTATTGTCAGTCTGTAATTGAGCAAATTCCAGGTAAATCTATAAATAGTGGAACCATTGCCTATCAGGTACCTGAACTGACCCTTTTAATCACCTAACTCGGGTAAGTCTCGTCAGTTTGTGCGTTCTTACTAATGGGAGTAGATCGAATTCGGCGTGTTATTTTATGTTAAGAAAAGAGTGTTTTTGTGTTATTGAACAGAATTAAAATGAGTTCAGGTTCCAGTTCAAGAAGAAGTTGTGTAAATCAACCTGATGTGTTTTGCTATATATGCGGAGAATACATGTTTCAACAAAACAGACAAACTATTACTGACTTTGTAAAGCGAGCGTATCTTGGATACTTTGGAGTTAAGCTTGGTGATCAGGACAAAACGTGGGCCCCGCATCTCGTATGTAAAACTTGTACAGAGCATTTACGGCAGTGGACTACCGGGAAAAGAAAATGTCTAAAATTCGGCGTACCAATGGTTTGGAGAGAACCAAAAAACCACTTCAATGATTGTTATTTCTGTTTAGTAAATACTAATGGAATCAATCGAAATAACCGCAGTAAGTGGACTTATCCCAATTTAGACTCGGCAATACGCCCTATCTCGCACTCAGATGAAATACTGATTCCAACATTTCATCAGCTACCACATATGTCTGATGACGAATATTTTCCCTCTGATCGCTCTTCTGATGCTAATAAAAGTTCTGATGCTAATGAAACTAACAGTGACTATGAGGGGACGTCATCAGTTCCTCAACGCTTCAATCAAAATGAATTAAATGATCTCCCCAGGGTTCTCAATTTATCGAAAAGAGCTTCTGAAGTACTGGCTTCTAGGTTGAACGACAAAAATTTACTGGAACAAGGAACCAAAATTACCTTTTACCATACAAGAGAAAAAGATCTGCTACCATTCTTTTCTCAAGAAGACAATCTTGTATTTTGTCACGAAATTAGGGGACTCATGAAAGAAATGGGACTTTCTGAATATATTCCAGATGATTGGCGCCTATTTATTGACAGTTCAAAGCGAAGTTTAAAATGTGTCCTTCTACATAATGGGAATAAATATGGTTCAATACCACTAGCTCACTCAACGAAACTGAAAGAAGAATATAATACCATAGCTTTGGTCTTGCAGAAGATAAAGTATTACGAACATCAATGGATGATTTGTGTAGACTTAAAAATGGTAAACTTTCTTCTTGGGCAGCAAAGTGGTTACACGAAATATCCGTGTTTCTTGTGCCTCTGGGATAGTAGGGACAAAACACACCACTGGGTTAGAAAAGATTGGCCTCAGAGAGAAAACATGGACGTTGGGGAAAAGAATGTCATTAACGACGCTTTGGTTGAAAGAGAAAAAATCATACTTCCTCCGTTACATATAAAGTTGGGCTTAATGAAACAATTTGTAAAGGCTCTTGATAAGAATGGGTCTTGTTTTGCATATATAGGGGTAAAAATGCATCAGTTGAGCACAGAAAAACTCAAAGCAGGGATATTTGACGGCCCACAAATAAGACAATTAATTAAGGATCCTGCCTTCATAAATTCAATGAATCAAGTTGAACGAGAAGCTTGGACATCATTTCTTGCAGTTGTAGAAAATTTTCTAGGCAAACATAAAGCTCAAAACTATGTTGAAATGGTTAACAAGATGCTTAATAGTTTCAAATCCTTAGGGTGCAATATGAGTATTAAAATACACTATTTACACAGCCACTTAGACCGTTTTCCAGAAAATTTAGGAGACATGAGTGAGGAACAAGGTGAAAGATTTCACCAAGATATTAAAGTTATGGAGGACCGCTACCAAGGACGATGGGACATGCACATGATGGCAGATTACTGCTGGAGTTTAAAAAGGGACTGTTTAAAAAAACATTCAAGAATGTCGCGGAAAAGAAGCTTTCCAAGTGTTGAGTGACTATTTCATTTCTTCAATGTTTTTTTTTTGTTTGTAAGTACGACATAATATTGTATTTTGTATAACTAAAAAATAAAAATTTCGTATCTACTTTTGTTTACTACACTTACGGATTTGAGTTACAATAATGTAACTTATATTTCTCTAAAATTGTATATCTTATAAATTTGAGCTCCTAGGTACAAATGAATACGTTATTTGAATTCAGGACATCAAATTGATATAGAATCAGCTCAAAAAAACCTCGACACCAAAACAGCTGTTCCCCTGTGTTATCGGCCACGTTATTCAACTTAAACCTACAATATATACTAAGGAATATAAATCAAGATACAGTACGAACAAGGGGCAGCCAGATAGTGGCGTATCCGGACGATGTAGTAATTACTGCAAAAAACCAGAAAATAATGAAGGAACTGGTGAGAGAAATAAGCGTAGAAGGGGCAAGAATGAGGGTTGAAAATAAACGAAGAGAAAACCAAAATAATGAAAAATGGAAAACAAAATGATCAGGAAATGGAAAGGATTAGAATAAACGAATATACCTTTGAAAGTGTAGAGAAGTTAAATATTTGGACTGGCGCTGTATTGGGACAGGAACAAGGAAATGGAGGTAAAGGAAAAATTAATAATAGGAAGACACAGTAAGACGAGGATATACAAGACAATAATACTTCCAAAACTAATATATGCTACCGAAGAGATAAGCATGACAAAGTAACAAGAGGAAGACGTGAGAAGAATTGCACGAAAAATATTGAGAGCTATCCTAGGGCCAATAAGAATATGTGAAGGAGTCCACAGAAGGAGGACTAATCAAGAGATATTGGAAGAAGTAGAGGAGGACATAGTCAAAAAAATAAAACAGAAGAGATTTAATTGGCTAGGACACATAGAGAGTAGGCCCAGGAGCACCAATATATGAAATACTTCAATGGGAACCGGGACGTAGAAGGAGAGGTAGACCAAGAATAGGATGGCTGCAGCAAGTCAAAGAAGACATAGAGGCAACAGGGATTACAAACTGGAAGGAGAAGACGTGTAACAGAACACTTTGGAAACATCTAAGCAGAGAAATATAACAACAAGGAAGACGGGACTGATCAACCCATAAAGTAGATCTAGAGAACCCAAAGGATGGTCCTACCTCAAGAGGGGTGTTTCCAGGCCGTTTATTAATTCTTTTTATTAATATTTTTCAAGAGTTTCAAACAAAAAATCTAGAATTATCCACTTCTGATTTAACTACTACATGAGTAATAAGAACAAACGATCTTTTTGCCAAAAATCGATTTTATTCTTCAACAGAGTTTCCTTCAAGAGCGATACAATTAAGTCAACGATCTTCCAACATTTGGATACCAGGTATACAAGTATGAAATGCGGATTTTTTTTCTAAAAGAACATGTTAAATTCGGAAGAATGATAAAAAGTGCTTTATTCAAAGTATGCTCCATCGCTCGTTATACATTTTTCCCATCTTTCCGGCAATTTGTGAATACCACGCCAGTAAAAATCTTCCCCTTTTGTTGCGAACCATTCATCGAACCATTTTTTCACATCTTCGTACGAATCAAAGCGCTGCTCAGCAAGTGCGTGACCCATCGATGCAAACAAGTGGTAATCGGAAGGAGCCAAGTCTGGTGAGTAAGCCGCATGGGGTAGAACTTCCCAGCTGAGTGCTTCCAACGTGGTTTTGCCGTATGTGATGGAGCATTGTCATGAAGAAAAATGACTTTATGTTGCCTCTTTCGGTGTTCTGGCCTTTTTTCAAGCAGCGAACGGTTCAAATCGGTCAATTGTTGTTGGTAACGTTTAGTATTAACCGTTTCCTCAGGTTTTAACAGCTCATAATAGACCACGCCCCGCTGGTCCCACCAAACACAGAGCATCGTCTTTCTGCCAAAACGATTCGGTCTTGCGGTCGATGTGGATGGTGCGCCTGGGTCTACCCATGATTTTTTGCGCTTGGAATTCTCAAAATAAATCCACTTTTCATACCCTGTAACTATACGATGCAAAAACGACTTCCTTTTGTACCGAGCGAGCAAAATGTCGCACGTGTTTTTGCGCTTTTCCATTTGCCTGTCATTCAAGTCATGTGGTACCCATCTACCGGTCTTGTGAATCTTTCCCATCTCTCGTAGCTGATTGGAAACAGCTTGTTGACTTCGTATTTTTTTGACGGTTTTCCACGTTCCTTGTCTGCAACATCAATGTCACCACTTTGAAACGCCGAAACCATCATTCACACGTATCTTGCGATGGAGCATGTTCATCATAAGGTTCTCGAAGTAATCGGTATGATTCAACAGCAGTTTTCTTCAAATAAAAACAAAAAATTAATGCTGTCCGCGAATGCTCTTTGTTCGGTATAAATTTCGACATATTGAACACAACAACACAACACTATGCACACACTTTTCCAATGTATCGCTCGTGCGCGTCTGACACTTGTTGATGACACAACAAAATGGCGCAGTGTCAAATCTTTATAGCACAAACTGCATTGGTGCACCCTCTATTGTCTGAAATCCGCATTTCATACTTGTACACCTGGTATACAGTACTCTTTGTCGAGCTCTTTAAAATAAGCCTCAGTTTTCCATTCGACTCCTTCATTTGAGCCAAATCTCTTTCCCTGGAGCCCCCTTTTCAAATAGGGAGCCCGATCTGGTGATAACGGCGGATAAGGAAGAGATTGGTGCAATTTCGCCATCGATTTTATGGCCTGTGGCCTTGTTTTCTTAATTTCACCAGTCAATAGGTCCAATAAATCAATGTAATAGTCTGCGGTGATTGTTCCCTCTTTTGAAGATCAGTATTTTTTCACGCGCATACCCAGAAATATTTTCCTAAGCCTTTCCAACTTTTCTTTGTGTTTGTGAATGCTTCGGTTATTTTTCAGGCAGTTCCATCCACTCTGCGGACTGCCTGTTGAACTCAGGCGTGTAGTGGTGGATCCATGTTTCGTCAATTGTTACGATTGCCGAAACAGTGCCAAACATTGTTCTGAATCTTAAACACGTTACTGTTTTTGATCAATCGCGAGAGTATGCGGCACCCAACGAGCACAGAGCTTTTTCATATGCAAGTACTCATGCAAAATATGCCTCACGCTTTCTGTTGATATCTTCAAGATGTCAGCTATCTCTCTCACTTTTACTTTGCGGTCGTTCAAAACAATATGGTGGCATTTTTTTGTGTTTTTTAGAGTGACTGCCACATTTAGAAGTCCGAAACGTGGTGCATCATCTGTGCTTGTAGGACCGTATTTAGATTCACTAAACCATCGACATATAGTTGCTTTCGCCGGAGACATAACATTTCTCAAGCCATTCTTGGGTTCTGACTGTATTTTTTCCCATCGAAAAGCAATGTTTAGTCAACACACGAAGTTCTTTTCGTGCCATCGTTTTGCAAAAATCAAAAGTGGTGTCACTCAGACGACTGTAACTCGCAAACTAAAGTGTATTTGTTTGGAGTTGATAGCAGAATTTTCTCATTGTAGATGCAAATACATGTTGGGGTGCGCCCAAAAAAAAAAAGAGATTTCTTATGTATTTTACTGGGTTTTGCTACCTGTTTTGAATTATTTTTAAGGGTTCATCCTATTTTATGCAGAAAACCTCTGCTATACAATAGAGTCATAAACTGTAAATGAGGGTTCATCGGTAGCATAGCTGTCCGAGCGTAACCTGCTTTTAGTGTTTAATAAATAAAATTATCTTAAAAATAAAGTTATAGGAATATAAGACGATTACCAAAAATTTTTTAATCTGTACGAGGCTAGTTTGAAAAGTCCGTGCAAAAATAAAAACTACTTATGTGTTTGGGGTAAACCTTTTTTATTTTTCGACATAGTCTCCTTTTAGGCTTATACACTTCGTCCAACGATGTTCTAGTTTGTTGATCCCTTCCGAAGAATAGGATTTGTCCAAGTCTGCAAAATATCCATTAGTGTCTGCAATCACCTCCTCGTTTGAATAAAATCTTTGTCCCGCCAGCCATTTCTTCAAATTGGCTAACAAATAGTAGTCCGAGGGAGCCAAGTCTGGAGAATAGGGGGGATGTGAAACGAGTTGGAATCCTATTTCCATTAATTTTGCGACCACAACTGCTGAGGTGTGTGCTGGTGCGTTGTCGTGATGGAAAAGGACTTTCTTGTGGGCCAATCGTGGGCGTTTTTCTTGCAGCTCGGTTTTCAAACGGTCCAATAACGATGAATAATATTCACCTGTAATAGTTTTACCCTTTTCCAGATAGTCGAGGAGGATTATCCCTTGCGAATCCCAAAAGACAGTCGCCATAACCTTTCCGGCCGAAGGAACGGTCTTCGCCTTTTTTTGGTGCAGATTCCCCCTTGGTAACCCATTGTTTGATTGTTGTTTGGTCTCAGGAGTATAGTAATGTATCCATGTTTCATCCACAGTGACGAAACGACGCTTAAAGTCCTCCGGATCCTTCTGGAACAGCTGCAAACCATCCTTGCAACACTTCACACGATTCCGTTTTTGGTCAAGCGTGAGCAATCGCGGCACCCATCTTGCGGATAGCTTTCTCATGTCCAAATGTTTATGCAAAATATTATGTACCCGTTCAGTCGAGATGCCCACAGCACTAGCAATCTCACGCACCTTAACTCTTCTGCCATCCATCACCATATCATAGATTTGATCAATGATTTCTGGAGTCGTAACCTCCACAGGCCGTCCAGAACGTTCAGCGTCACTTGTGCCCATATGGCCAGTCCGAAAATTTTGAAACCACTTATAAACTGTTCTAATCGAAGGTGCAGAGTCACCATAATGTTTATCAAGCTTCTCTTTAGTCTCCTGAGGCGTTTTGCCTTTCATAAAGTAATGTTTAATCACCACACGAAATTCTTTTTCGTCCATTTCTTGAAAATCACTCGACTTCCTTGATTCACACGAATGCCAAACACAAAGAAATAGACCAATATGGCTGAAACTTGGTGTGTGTTCATTCAAGAGATGCTACTAACTAAACATGACCTCGATACGCGCCGGCGGTGCCATCTCTCGGACTGTGCACGGACTTGTCAAACCAGCCTCGTAGATCTATGTATATATACAAATTCACAATTCACAATATATAAGTACTTTCTTTACAATCAAAAACAATCATCATCCTCAAAACCTGAAGACTCGACTTCTCTTAAATTGATAATTAAGGGTTCTATTTCCACAGTTTCTTCGATGTATTCGTCAAGTTTCAACATTTTATTTTCTTTTTCTATAACATGTCGAATGGCATTTTTCCAATTACCCTCTTTGATCCTCTCTATTCCGGTGATTAATAATTGTCTTACGTCTTGAAGTTTTGAACGTGATGTTTTCCTTTGCAACGAAACGTTTCCTTTGTGCATAAATTAGCTTTATAGGATTTAATTCGTAATGATATGCAGGTAATTTAAGCACTATGAGATTCCGTTCCTTTGCCATTTCATCGACTGCATATTTCTTGAACTGGGCCTTATTTTGTTTCGCCGTTTTGAGAAGTTCCGCTTTTAAGATACCATATTTATGTTTGCAATTTTTGTCTCTTATTCATTGCTTTCCATCCATCCGCTTTCTTCCATGAATTTGTCGGGAATCCTAATAATCGAGAATGGCATGGTGCATTGTCTAATACTATACCTGATTCTGCTGGTATACATTTAATCATTTATTGGACGTACTCCTCAAAACCTTCGACCGTCATCTCCTCATGATAATCTTTAGCTGACTTTGATTCAAATTCTATCAAGCCACCGTCGAGAAATCCGTTTTCACTACCAATATGTGCTATAATTAGCCTGCAACATTTTCCTGAAGAGGGTTATAATCCAGTTGACCAACCTTCCATAAAAGCTTATTTGGCACTCTTAATGTTTTTGTAAATCCAGAATTTTTTCACTGTGTGTCCCTCAATAACCCAATTCTTATCTAAATAAAAAATATTTCTTTCTTCGGCTTAAAATGTTCTGATTACTCGTAAATATTCTCTTCTCCAACAAATTATTTCTGTTTTATCGATAAGAACAGATTTTCTGTTGTGTTTCTTCCAACGAAAATTCAGGTTATGAATGATTTTCCATAATATCCATTTTTTTAAAACTCCCGTCATGTTGGCACAGATTTCCACAATTTCACGGACTTGTTTTGTTGGCTGTTGATGCACTAGGGCATCGTGGACGTTGCGTATTATTATTTTTTCTCGCAGGGAAAATACACATTTATAGACTCCGCGAAGTTTGACCGGGGAAAAAACTGAAAGTTGAAGCCATCGCTGTTCTAATTTGAACTAAGCATATTATATTTTTGTCATCGTCTTTATTGAATTTAAGTTAGGCTATGCCTCTTACTTACATTTATGATAGATTATATTCCTATACTACTTAACCTAGGTTCTATACAGTAATCCTAATTAACTTAACCTAGGACATTGGGATTTAATTACATTCGTTGACTAATCTAACTTAACTAGAGCTTAATTCTAAACTAATCTAGAACTTAATTCTAAACTTAATCTAGGTTACAATCTTCATGGGGGTGGGGGAGGGCCATCGTCTTCGTCGGATATGGGGTCAGAAGGTCTTGGATAGTGATGGCGGGCGTTGGCGGGCACGTGGAATGCGCTCCTTATGGTGGCGTTTGGGTGTTGTAGCGCCTTTGCGAAGAACTTGATGTTGGTGGACCTCATGTGTGCCTTGATTGTTGGCACACCGAGGTCTCTATGCAATTGACGGTTTCGGACGAACCATGGGGCTCCCATGATCATCCTCAGGGCCTTGTTCTGTACTGCCTGAAGTTGAGCTCTGCGTGTCTTGGTGAGTTTAGACCAAGTGGGGCAGGCGTGTGTGAGTCCTGCCCTCACGATGGTTTTATAAATTAGCAGCTTGATTTTTGGCGTTGCAACTTACTGGACCGGCTGATGATTGGGTACAGCTTGCCCAGTAGTTGCTTGGCTTTCCTTGAGGCAGCACAGACCTGGTCTTTCCAGATGACGTGTTTGTCATACTGGATTCCCAGGTATTTGATGGTGGTTGCCCATTGGATGCGGGATCCCTGGAGCTGGAGTTGTCCATAAGGAGTGCCGTTGCCCTTGGCGAAGACGATGGCCTGTGTCTTACATGGGTTTAGCTGGATCTTCCATCGGTCGAACCAGGGGGCGAGGACGTTCAGGTGGCGCTGCAATCTACTGGTGATGACTCTGTAGCTGTTGGATTCTGCTATGATGGCTGTGTCGTCAGCATACAGGAGTAGGGTAGCTGGGCAAGATTTAGGGTCTGTATGGTTGTAGCGACCCTAAGATCACGGGCTGGATCGGGATTGGCAGGAGTGTTAGGAGAAAACTGTTCCTCTAGCAGATCTGCCAGAAGGTCAGCCTTCTCCTGGGTTGTGGAGGCTGTGGTGCCGGCGTGGGTGAGGGCTGGAATGGACCTTGGCTCGTCATTGGAAAGGGCTGTTGCCATTTTCCAAAGAGAACAGTCCTGGGTAGTGAGGGATTCTACTTTGGACTCCCACCTGCTGCTGTAGAATTCAGCAAGTGAGTCTTTCACCTGCTGCGTTGCTTGATTTGCGAGCCTTTTGAGGCGGGGGTCTCCTGTCCTGAGGGCTCTTCTGAGCAGCCGGTTTTTATCCCTGATCTGCTCTTTGATGGCTGGGGGTAGTCTACCTTGAGAAGAGACTGTTTGGGTTCGTGACGTTGTGGCCTGGGCAAGGGCTGTCTGGATATCAGCAGTCAGTTTATTGACTGCCGAATCCAGATCCTGGGTTGTGGAAATTTTTGGGATGGGACCCGTGGTCGCCAGGAGGCGTTGGAAGTGGTCCCAGTCTGTGCTGGAAGTGGTGACTGTGGCATTCATTTTGTCGGCCGGATTTCCCAGTGAAAAAATGACCGGTAGATGGTCAGACGAAAGGCATATTATAGGTTTTTGCTTTATTTTTATACTTACACAGAATATTTTTATTGCATACTTAGGTACTTAAGCACCTATCTACCGATAAGTACTTTGGTTAATTATATTCCAATAAATGCTAATATCCTAATTAATTTTATTGTACCTATTATCATTCAGCGTTATAACATTGTAGATTTCTGTTTCTTAAGAAATGTTAATTGTACTCATTTAGGCCTTTATCATACAAATAATATTTCTAGTTTCATCATTTACTCATCAAAATAAACTTTGAAATGCGTTGATTTATATAGCTTATTGTAAAGTTTAGAAGGCATGTAATAAAATATTTTTTAGACAAAGGCCGCACTGTTGTACAGAGATAGAAAATAAAGGTGATTAAAACTAAAAATGCAAATAATTAGTAGAGAAATTTCGGACGCTTATGGTTTATGACATTTTAATGTTTATAACTCATGCTGTGTGCTATCCACTCCAAACAAACAGACTTTAATGAACGAAATGTCATGAACATTTTACACGAATCTTTTAAGAGTTGACACTAACTGTAAATCATATGGTTTTCTTTGTTTGTTGCCTTCTTTTGAAAAGTCTCGATACAAGTGTTACAAACAAAAAATCCACTTTCAGTAGATTTTCTCCTTTAATAGGTCGTTTTCTCAACATTATTAAGTAGTTTCCCTGTAAAGCGGTATTTATGCGTCGCCTGTCTATTTGTAAAAAGCTTCATGCGATAAACGTTAATTTGTATGCAATAATATTACGTGGTGATCTAAATTAAATTTGCATTTTTTATGTATTTGTCCTCAAAGAAAGATAAATGTGAGAATAACCTATTAGGACCGGGTTTCGCGAAGTGATTTATATCAGTAGGTACTATAAGTAGGTAAAATAACGCTCCAAATTGAACTATTAATAATGATGTAATTGTTATGGTTAAGTATCCACTTTCAACTACACTGTATTTCAATTAACACAAACGACTACGACCTTGCTCTTTTCGGAAATCTTTTCGACATTTGAAATACTTAATGCACTTTTTTATTATGAAATTAATCGTGCTGAATTTAATTCTTAAGCTTGTTATTGTGTTCCTGATATATCAAAACATCTATTTTTTGTTACTTTTTCAACAATGCACAACGCAAACTTTGAATAACCGTTAAAAAGTTAGAAATATTAATAAAATGTCATATTAAGAGATCCTGGTTCTGAAGATTAGATTGTGTTAATTTCAACCAACTTTCCGACGTTTCGTCTGCGGTTGTATGATCCAGCATCAGGACTCTTTACTCTTTGAGATTCAAATACTGAACGAACTCGAAGAAAGAAAAATCAAGTGTGTATACTTAATCGGAGTTTACTGAGTCGTAACCCAGTGTAATGATAGTTTACCATGTGTGATGCAGATCGTAACCCAGGTCTCGATTAATTCCCAAACTTTCGTTGATAGAAACACAAAAACAAGAGCTCTTGTTCTGTGTCGACTCAAGAACTGAAGTCTACTTACCACGCACAACGAAGAGAGTTCGTTGAATGGATTATGGAAGAACAACAAGTGGATACTGATTTTTCGAAGCGATGAAGCTTATTTCCATCTTGATGGCTTCGTTAATCGAAATTCAGGGAGACTGGATCAATTAGTGATCTTAAACGCTCTGGCCGTCCTTCAACAAGTCGTTCGACATAAAACATTAAAGCAGTTCGTGAGAGTGTTGCTGACACTCCAGGAATATCAATTCGGCACCGTGGTCAAGAACTGGACATTTCGAGAAGCCCCCTACAGCGTATTCTCACGAAATATTTGCATCTTCATGCTTACAAAGTTCAATTGCCTCAAGAACTGAAGCCTACTGACCACGCACAACGAAGAGAGTTCACTGAATGGATTATGGAACAACAAGTGGATACTGATTTTTTGAAGAAAATTATCTTCAGCGATGAGGCTCATTTCCATCTTGATGGCTTCGTTAATCGAAATTCAGGGAGACTGGATCAATTAGTGATCTTAAATGCTCTGGCCGTCCTTCAACAAGTCGTTCGACATAAAACATTAAAGCAGTTCGTGAGAGTGTTGCTGAAACTCCAGGAATATCAATTCGGCACCGTGGTCAAGAACTGGACATTTCGAGAAGCCCCCTACAGCGTATTCTCACGAAAGATTTGCATCTTCATGCTTACAAAGTTCAATTGACTCAAGAACTGAAGCCTACTGACCACGCACAACGAAGAGAGTTCGCTGAATGGATTATGGAACAACAACAAGTGGATACTGATTTTTCGAAGAAAATTATCTTCAGCGATGAGGCTCATTTCCATCTTGATGGCTTCGTTAATCGAAATTCAGGGAGACTGGATTAATTACATAGCCCCACAAAAAAAAAAGTGGGGTATACTTTTGATGCGATATATCAGATCCGTAGTATTTTTGCCCGCTGATCACGAATCTGACGTCAGAATATCGCCATCACATCTCAATTTTTTTCTAACCTCAAAAAATAGGTAAAAATTAGTAAAAATTAAGAAAAATATACCCCTAAAAAATTGATTCAAGCTTTTTCATGAATCCAAAGATGTATTAATACGTATTCGGACACGCTAAGCTAATATTCATCGGTTGGATTGAGCCATACAGTTCTGTTTTCTTTCTAACCTCAATAAATCAGACAGATATAGTGCTTCTCGAATGCAAAAACGAATTCAAATTAAAATTCAACCGATCCTTATCAAATTTGGTACACGGGGATTTTTTGGGTCGCTAATCACGAATCTGAGGTTGGAATTGCAAAATTCAAGATGGCAGATGTTTTCGCGCCATTTTGAACGCCGAGAAAATTCATCGGTCGATTTTTATTCTTCTACCTGCATCCAGGCCACCTCCACGTGGTGACGGTGGGCAACGGTGTTACTCCACTAGCCGGCAGAGTCCCTGGATAACGGCTTAGATGCCGTCATGGCAGGTAGAAGAAAGAGAATTACGATGCAGGGACTCGGAAACCCAGTATCGGCGGTTGGTCAGAGTGGGAAAGCGGGCCCGCAGCCGTCGTCATCCAGCGAGCGTAGCTCTTCATGTGTGGGTGACTTGGCTCATGTAGAGTATAATGCTACAAGAAAACGGTCTCACGGTACAAGGACTTTTCATAAGTGCGATAAAAACAGTGATTCATTTTGTTATATTTGCTGTCAACACGTATTGAGTAAAATGGGGTCACCGATAACGGATAAGATTAAAACCTTATATAAGGATTGTTTTAACATTGAAATACAGCACCAGGATACAGGTTCCCCACATTATTTGCAGTTCTTGCAAAATAATGTTGTACATCAATAAGAAGGCGATTAAATATTCCAGACCAGCAATATGGAATAGACCATACAGTGAAAATGACTGCTACTTTTGTATGAATGTTGTATCTAGGCATAACCGAAAAAATAAAAGCACTATTACTTATAACGATGTTTCGACAGTAACAAGACCAACTAAACTAATTCCGCCTCCTGAACCACTTGATGCTGATGTTATGGAAACAAATGATTTCACCTTATCAGTTCATGCCGAAAACATTGAGACTGTCGAAAAAGATTCAAACACTGTTACTAATGAATGTTCTAGTGACAACCTATCATATACTAGTGACACAGATAAAGAATTTCTACCATACAACCGTAAACCAGAACCAATACTCGTATCACAGTCAGAACTTAGTGATCTAGTCAGAGATTTAGGCTTATCCAAAGACGGTTCAGAGCATCTTGCTTCCTTTTTAAAGAAAAGACATTTACTTAAGCCAGAAGCTACGATTTCTTATTATAGAAACAGAGATGAAGAATTTCGAAAATATTTCACAATGGACGAGGAATTGTCACTTTCATATTGTACCGATGTAAAAGGTCTAATGGATGAATTTCAAAATAACTCATACGATCCTGAAGAATGGAGACTGCTCATTGATTCTTCTAAACGGAGCATTAAGGCAGTTTTGCTGCATAATACCAACGTTTACGCTCCCATTCCGATTGCTCATTCCACAGTTATGGAAGAGCAATATGAAAAAATGAAGCAGCTTTTGATAAAAATAAAATATGCTGATCATAACTGGAAAATTTGTGGAGATCTGAAAATTGTAACAATATTGCTTGGCCAACAGTCAGGGTTTACACTTTATCCCTGTTATAAATGTCTGTGGAATAGCAGAGACAGGGAACGTCATTATAAGAAAAAAAATTTGGCCAACAAGAGAATCGTTCACTCCTGGTGAAAATAATGTATTGTTTCCACCATTGGTAGATCCAGGAAAAGTTCTTATTCCCCCTCTTCACATTAAGCTTGGACTTATGAAGCAATTCACGAGAGCATTAGATACAAACGGCCCATGTTTCAAATATTTTCATAAAAAATTTCCGAAATTTTCTGAAGCTAAAATTAAGGCAGGCGTATTTGACGGGCCACAAATAAGAAAATTGTTTCAAGATTCATTATTTGTTACTAAAATGAATAAAGTTGAAAAAGCTGCTTGGCTTAGTTTTAAAGAAGTCGCAACAAACTTTTTGGGAAATAATAAAAGTCCTAAGTACAAAGAAATAGTCGAGAAAATGGTAAAAAATTTTCAAACATTAGGTTGCTTAATGAATCTAAAATTACATTTCCTGGACTCCCACATCGATGATTTCCCAGATAAACTTGGTGACTACAGTGAGGAGCAAGGGGAACGTTTTCACCAAGATCTGAAAATCATAGAAAATCGGTATCAAGGACGATGGGATGACCATATGCTAGCGGACTATCGCTGGTCGCTAAAAAGAGAAACAAGTCCTCAAAAGCGTTTGGGCAGAAAGCCTTTGAATAGGTCATTCGCGGAAAAAAGAACAAGATACAGCCAAAAAAAGGAAAGTTAGGCGCGGGTCTAACCTTCGCAATTCTAGGGCTTAAGGGTCTACTATTTGAGAGTATATGGTTTAAAAGTCCTGGTTTTGAGTTTATTGGGTCTCATTTTTAAAGTTACAGGGTTATTGAGGTCTATTTTTTGAGGTTACAGGGTGTGGGAGTCTAAGGTTTCAGGGTTTAGGGTTTAAGAGTATCAGGTTAGAGGATTCCCCAACTGTATACCAAATTTGGTAAGAATCGGTTGGTTTTCAAAAATTTTGTCCGCCATCTTGGATCCGCCATTTTGAATTTTGCAAATCCGACCTCAGATTCATGATCAGCAACCCAAAAAACCCCCGTGTACCAAATTTGGTAAGAATCGGTTGAATTTTAATTTGAATTCGTTTTTGCATTCGAGAAGCACTATATCTGTCTGATTTATTGAGGTTAGAAAGAAAACAGAACTGTATGGCTTAATCCAATCGATGAATATTAGCTTAGCGTGTCCGAATACATATTAATACATGATTCATGAAAAAGCTTGAATCAATTTTTTAGGAATATATTTTTCTTAATTTTTACTAATTTTTACCTATTTTTTGAGGTTAGAAAAAAATTGAGATGTGATGGCGATATTCTGACGTCAGATTCGTGATCAGCGGACAAAAATACTACGGATCTGATATATCGCATCAAAAGTATACCCCACTTTTTTTTTGTGGGGCTGTGTTAGTGATCTTAAACGCTCTGGCCGTCCTTCAACAAGTCGTTCGACATAAAACATTAGAGCAGTTCGTGAGAGTGTTGCTGAGACTCCAGGAATATCAATTCGGCACCGTGGTCAAGAACTGGACATTTCGAGAAGCCCCCTACAGCGTATTCTCACGAAAGATTTGCATCTTCATGCTTACAAAGTTCAATTGACTCAAGAACTGAAGCCTACTGACCACGCGCAACGAAGAGAGTTCACTGAATGGATTATGGAACAACAAGTGGATACTGATTTTTCGAAGAAAATTATCTTCAGCGATGAGGCTCATTTCCATCTTGGTGGCTTCGTTAATCAACAAAATTGTCGCATGTGGGGTTCAGACAATCCACACGTGACTGTTGCGAAACAAATGCATCCACAACGTGTCACTGTTTGGTGCGGATTTTGGGCTGGACGCATCATCGGACCATTCTTCTTCGAAAATGCGGTTGGCCAGGCAATAACAGTTAATGGTGATCGTTATCGCGATATGATAATCCAGTTTTTTTTGTGCCTAAATTGCAAGATATGGATGTCGACAACATACGGTTTTAACAAGACGGTGCCACATACCATACGGCCAGAGAAACAATTCAATTACTGCATGAGTCATTTCCTGGTCGTGTAATATCCCGTTTTGGTGATCAGAATTGGCCGCCCAGATCATGCGATTTAACTCCGTTGGACTTTTTTCTTTGGGGTTTTTTAAAGTCTAAGGTTTATGCCAACAAGCCCACGACCACCCACGACTCGAAGGAGGAAATTAATCGCTGTATCAACAAAATTCAGCCACATTTATGCAAAACGGTCATGGAAAATTTCGACAAAAGAGTGCGTATGTGCCAACAAAGCCGTGGAGGCCATTTACCCGATATGTTTTTCCATACATAACCCTATACTGAATAGTTCATGAATCAATAAAAAAATTACAATTTTTAATTAAAAACCTGTGTTTTCTATCAAAATTACTTCTTGCGTGAATTTTGGGACACCCTTTAGTACAGGGGTGCTCAAACGGTCGATCGCGATCGACAAGTCGATCGCGAGTGCTTTTTGAGTCGATCTCGAGAAAAGAATTCCGATATAGAACTATTCACAGATTTTGTTTTAGATAACTAAAACAAAATGTAATGAATAAACTACTAAAATTTATTCGATCCACAATTAGGCCAGAATAACCCCCTCATCACTTTTTTTTATCGTAATAACCCCCTGCTAGCGGAAAAAGGCGGCTTTATCAAAGGAACGCGCGGTACTTGTCAAAGAAAAGTCGCGTTTTTGATTCCCGCCGATTTTTCTAGAAACTTCGGGCGGCGTGTTTGACGGGAACATTCGAGACTTCGTTCGCGCCGATATAAATGTTGCGCCTGCAGGAATAGGAGTCAGTCTGAGTTGTAACTTGAAGGCGATACATCGATACAAAGTTTATTAATAAATAGTCCAAAATGAGTGCAGCGAAGAAAAGTAAAACTTATCATTTTAATAACGATTGGGAGGAAGAATTTTTCTTTTGTATGGTAAAGGATAAGTGCATTTGTCTCATTTGCCGTGCGTCAGTTGCAATACCTAAGAGCGGGAACTTAGAGAGGCATCATAAAAACGGTTCATGAAAACTATGAAAAGGATTTTCCGTCACAGAGTGAATTAAGAAAACGAAAAGTACGTGATTTGATAACTTGTTTGAAAAAAGAACAAACCATGTTCACAAGACCAGCCAAACAATCAAAAGCTGCAACGATCGCGTTATTTAAAATATCTCATATATTGGCGAAACACAAGAAACCATTTGATGATGGATTGGTTGTGAAGGAAGCATTTATTGAAGCGGGTGAGACTTTATTTGGAGATTTTAAAAATAAAACAGAGATTATGTCTGCTATTAGAGAACTTCAGTTATCTCGTCCGACTGTCACAAGGCGTGTTGAAGTCATGAGTCAAGACATGGCAGATAAACTAAAACATGATATCATGGAATGTACATACTTTTCTTTACAGTTCGACGAATCCACCGATATGACAGACACTGCCCAGTTGTGTATTTTTATTCGAATGGTATTCAATGACATGTCGGCTAAGGAAGAGTTTTTGACAATGATTTCTCTGAAAGAAAAGACCCGTGGCGAAGATATATATATGACGTTTTCTTGAATTTTGTAACAAACTACAAGCTACCAATATATAAACTAGTGTGCATTACAACCGATGGAGCACCAGCAATGACTGGAAACGAAAACGGTTTTGTGGCATTGTGTCGAGCTAATGATGATTTCCCTTCATTTTTCTCCTTCCATTGCATTATACATCAACAAGTTTTGTGTTCAAAAGTTCTAAGCATGGAGGAGATTATGGGCATTGCAATAAAAATTGTGAATTTTATCCGTGCACGTAGCTTGCAACGACGGCTCTTTAAATTGCAGTTGGAAGGTAGTGAGTCAGTTGAACACACTAATTTAGTTCTTCACACGAATGTCAGGTGGTTGAGTCGCGGAACATTCCTAGAAAGGTTTCAAGAATTATTGCCCGAAACAGCTTTTCTGGACAAAAGAGGTGATGACACTCAGATGCTGAAAAGCGGAAAATGGCTGACTGATTTGGCATTTTTGACAGACATCACAATGCATTTAAACACCATTAATTTGGAGCTTCAAGGTAAAGGAAAAACTATTATTGAGATGATTAGCGCAATAAACGCATTCAAAAGTAAATTGCAACTTATGATAGATCAACTGAAAAGAAAGGATCTGAAAAATTTTCCGTCTTTGAAAGAAAGGATTCCTCAGTTGAATTATAATATTTATGAGGCAGAATTATCAAATATTTTGGGCCAATTCGAAATACGTTTTTATGATTTCAGTAAATTAGCAAATATCGCATCATTTATAATTAATCCTCTTTCGTGTAAAAATATTGAGGAATTAGCTACTGAAATAGCAAGTCAGTTTAACATGGACTCATGTTCTGTTGAAAATGAGTTAGTGCAGATTATATCAGATATACATCTCAAAGCCACAGCATCTGATACAAAATTCTGGTGTTTTATATCTGAAGATAAATATCCGAATCTAAGGCAAATCGCCCTTCAACTGACGGCAATGTTTGGGTCAACTTACTTGTGCGAGTCTGCATTTTCTGAAATGAAGATAATTAAGTCAAAATATCGCAATCGACTAACCGACGAACATATGTCATCATGCTTGCGATTAGCACTTGGCAATTACGTACCATCTTATGAAAAGTATGCTGAGGACATGCAGTGCCACGCTTCAACATCCAAAATCACTCTTTAGTTAAGTTTAGACACTAGAACTCGTTTGTTTTACAAGAACCAATAAACTCGCAATTTTGAATAATTATGAGTTTTTTCATTGACATTTTAGAGCAGACCTACACTTACCTTGACTAAAAAAATGCATATTGTGCGGAAAACTAATATCTATGCCACGATACACCCTACCTAGACGACAATCCTGCATCACACTTACTTGCAGCCTCTCAGAGTCGATCGATCGTAGTCTAACAATATTGAGGTAGATCGCCAGCAGTTCAAGTTTGAGCACCCCTGCTTTAGTATAATAAACTATAAAAGTGATATTTTAGGATCCGATTGAACTTTTTTTAGGAATAAAGTTGAATAAAGTAACTGAAGGCATTTTAAATTTAATCAAAATCAAATATTTAGCCAATGGCAATCGCTTTGATTTCGGTTCATTTTAAATAAAGTCTCCGTCAGCACTCTTCCTAAAAAGGACGTCGTAAGACGTAGTTACGAAAGAAATAAATCACTTTCTATTTCGGCAAACATTCCACAATTGAATTTAAAAGGGGTAGAGAGAGATGAGGCAAAGCAGAAACTGAAAAATCGCAAGGGATTTGTCTGCGGCGACCTGATGAATTAAAGATGGACGTCAGTTCGTCAGTAATCCAGAGGGAACCTATTCCTTAACCCAAAAAACGACCCTTTATTAAGTAAAAATTTAATAACATTTAGCGTAAGATGGCAGCTCATTTATTTCGTGTACTTTGGTCGTTTCAATATCAACTATGATAACCTATATTCGCTGAAAATTTATTATAACATAATTAGTGTTCTGTATAGTGTCTGTCCGACCGTCCGTCTGACAAACACGATTTTCTTCGAAACTGTTTGATATATAAAGTTGAAATTTGACACAAATATAGAAATTGATGGTCCAGTTAGGGCCATATAGTTTTAAAAGTTAAATTTTGACTTAGGGGGTTAGTTTTGGGGGGTGAAACCGGAAATAAAAAAAAAAATTACCAAGTCATCGAGTGGAGTGTGAAATGAAAGCTTGTGAAAACAGGAGTTTAAAAATTATATGTGATGTAATAATTACGCACACTTTTCTTTGTATTATTTTAAAGGCTCTGTCCACCCACCCTATCTCGAAAAGCACTGATCAAAAAATTTAAAAAAAAAAATAGTTATTACGAGTGCGATTTCTATGACTGAATTTTATTAGTTTGTTTATTTTTATATATTAATCAAATATTTAGGTAGTAAATATTTGTTTTAAACTTTTACTACTAGATTCTAAATTAAGCTAGATTGATTTATTGGCTATTTGGTACCTAAGAAGCTATAACTATTATACATTATTGACTAAGAAAGAACAGGAAAATACATATTGGATCTTAAGATATATATACAGGTCAGGGACCTAAATAACTAGCTTAGGTAAAGATTTTATTTTATTATAAAAGCAATCCCCGTACGGAATACTAATTGCGCAAGTCCGACTTGCACTTTGCCGGTTTTTTTTATATAAAAGGTGTCCCAAAAAAATTTTCTCAATCTTTCACAGTTATCAAAGGCTTGAGGTAAAGCTATTGTACACCACCAATTCAAAATGTACGTTTCAGCTATATATATATATATATATATATATATATATATATATATATATATATATATATATATATATATATATATCTATAATATATATAAAATGCAACGTCTCTCTGTCTGTCTGTCTGTCCGTTAGTGCGCTTATCACTAAAGAACCACTTATCCGATTTACGTATTTTTTTTTTAAAACATACATATGTTCTCTGGCCAGGTTATGGGCTATATTTTATTACGATAGGTAGCATAAGGAATGAGCAGTGACGTAAAACAGTGAGTGATGTCGGAAATAAGTTTGCCGCTAGCGCGTGCCTTTGCAATACACAGCCTAAACCATTAAATATGGAACAATATTATGTAGCAAAGAATATCTGTAATGTATAATCTATAATATATAAAATGCAATGTCTCTCTGTCTGTCTGTCTGTCCATTAGTGCATTTATTACGCGGGAACCACTTATCCGATTTACCTGCCTTTTTTTAAATTCATACATATATTCTTTGGCCAGGTTATATAATAATAATAATAATCTATATCTATAATATATATAAAATGCAATGTTTGTCTGTCTGTCTGTCTGTCCGTTAATGCGCTTATCCCTCGAGAACCACTTATCCGATTTACGTGATTTTTTAAATTCATACATATGTACTCTGACCAGGTTATAGATATATATTTTATTACATCTATAATATATATAAAATGCAACGTATCTCTGTCTGTCTGTCTGTCCGTTAGTGCGCTTATCACTGGAGAACCACTTATCCGATTTTCGTACTTTTTTTTTAAACATACATATGTTTCTCCGGCCAGGTTATAGGCTATATTTTATTACGATAGGTCGCATAAGGAATGAGCAGTGACAATAATAGTAAATGAAGTCGGACAAAGTTTGCCGCTAGCGCGTTCTCTTGCAATACACAGTCCAAACAATTAAATATGGAACAATATTATGTAGCAGAGAATATCTATAATATATATAAAATGCAATGTCTCTCTGTCCGTCTGTCTGTCTGTCCGTCCGTTAGTGTGCTTATCACTGGAGAATCACTTATCCGATTTACGTTCTTTTTTTTTAAACATACGTATGTTCTCTGGCCAGGTTATAGGATATATTTTATTAGGTCACATAAGGAATAAGCAGTGACGATAATAGTGATTCAAGTCGGAGAAAAGTTTACAGCTAGCGCGTTCTCTTGCAATACACTCCCTAAAGCATTAAATATGGAACAATATCATGTAGCAAAGAATACAATATATATAAAATGCAACGTCTCTCTGTCTGTCTGTCTGTCCGTTAGTGCGCTTATCACTCGAGAACCACTTATCCGATTTACGTGTTTTTATAAATTTATACACATATTCTATATAATTCGATATAAGCCTAGATAATGGGAGATAAGGTGAGATAATGGAAGATAAGGAGAAATAATGGGAGATAAGTCGAGATAAGCCTCGATAATGGGAGATAAGGTGAGATAATGGGAGATAAGTATAAATAATGGGAGATAAGGAGAGATAATGGGAGATAAGCAGAGATAAGTCTGGATAATGGGAGTTATGGTGAGATAATGGGAGATAAGGAGAAATAATGGGAGATGAGCAGAGATAAGCCTAGATAATGGAAATTATGTAGAGATAATGGAAAATAAGGAGAAATATTGGGAGATAAGGAGAAATAATGGGAGATATTTTATTACGTTGGGTAACATAAGGAATAAGCAGTGACGATAGTAGTGAATCAAATCCACGCGAGCGGAGCCGCAAGCCCGGCTAGTGTATATATATATATATATATATATATATATATATATATATATATATATATATATATATATACATATATTTATATATATATATATATATATATATATATATATATATATATATATATATATATATATATATATATATATATATATATATTTATATATATATATATATATATATATATATATAAAATAAAGAAAGAAAGCAAAAGTTGCCGTATCTAACAAAATTCTTAATTATAAAATTTGTTGGGGACTCGGCAAAGGGCGTGATAGAAGTTCACACAGTGTTCATTAAGTCAATATTTCGGTCCTTGGTTGGGACCTTCTTCATGGCAACAACTGAAAAGAAGAATTAGTCTACTAACTGGGAAAACTTGAGCAAAAATTAAATTATTCAAATTATTACTATTATTATTTTTATTAATAAACTTATGTAGAAGTGCAACGAAATATAAGATGTAATATAAAAGAAAAAAACTCACATGAATAGTGAGAAGTAGAGTTAACATGAATGACCATAATTAGCTTGTAACATAGAAACGACTAACAGTCCATTAAAATAAATACTATAAACTAGTACATAAAGTTAAAAAGATCAAATTTATAACAGGGATGTATTTGAAAACCTTGGATGCTGAAAACAGTTTTAATTATTAATTAATTCACCCGAACCAACCACCTGTACCCGGCGCCATGTACAAAATGATTGACATACCACTGACAAAAGACTTGACAGAGATAAGGGACTTTTTTGAAAACCTAAAAACCGAAATTGTAAACAACCGGAAGGAGAACTGGTCTGGTGTCTTTTGTCAGTGGTATCATTTTGTACATGGGGCCGGCTACAGGTGTAACTTCTTCACTGGAGCCAAATCTCTTTCCCGCGAACATTTCTTGGAGGTCTGCGAATAGATAATAGTTGCTGGCAGCCAAATCTGGAGAATACGGTGGATGAGGAAGCAATTCGACTTGTGACACGGTACATTGTCTTTCAGAAAGAGCATTTTTTTCTTGTTTATTTGGGGCCGTTTCTTTACGATTTCTTCCTTCAAACGCACCAATAACTTTATAAAATATTCGCTATTGATGGTTTTTCCCTTCTCAGCATAGTCGATGAAAATTATTCCATGCGCATCCCAAAATCCAGAGGCCAAAACCTTCCCAGCCGACTGTTGTGTCTTTGATCACTTCGGGCTGCTTTCACCGGCTGCTGTCCACTTAGCTGACTGCCGAGTGTGTAGTGATGGATCCATGTTTCATCCATTGTTACATATTGCATGAAAAAATTCTTTTTATTGCGCTTAAACAGGTCCAAACAGCACTCAGAATCATCAAAGCGTTGTTGGTTTTGGTCTACTGTGAGCAAACACGGTACCTATTTCTAACAGAGCTTTCTCATCCCCAAATGTTCATGCAAAATATGACCAACACGTTCCTGTGATATCTTTAGGGTGTCAGCTCTCTCACGCAATTTCTCTTTACGATCATCCAAAACAATTGTGGATTTTTTTGATATTTTCCGGTGTAACCACCTCATTTGGGCATCCAGAGCGTTCAGCATCATTTGTATCTGTACGACCGCGTTTAAATTCAGCATGCCAGTAAATGATGAGTAATTTTCCAGGGGCAGAGTCCCCGTAATACTTATCAAGCCATTGCTTTGCTTGCACAGTATTTTTTTCCATCAACAAACGATGTTTAATCAACACACGAAATTCGATTTTTTCCATTATGTTAAAAATATCAAAAGTAGCGTCACTAAAACCACTGTAACTTGTATAATGCAGAATTGCAGAATTTTAAATATGCTCGCACATCGGTCTTTTCAATGACAAAAGTCCACGAGTTGGGCCTCGAAATAGTTTCTCACTCACCCTATTCTCCAGATTTGGTCCGAAGTTACTTTTTTTTGTTTCCTTACCTCAAAAACTGACTTAAGGTGAAGAAATTTCCGTCGAATGAAGGAAAGGGTTGGCTGTACTGTAGACAAGTGTTATGCACAATTCGAAGCAATTTTTTTTTGGAGATTATTGTGAGAAATAAACCTTGTTCTTTACAAGACTTTTTAATTCACCATGGTATAGACGATGCAATGTAAACCACAAAAAAAAACAAAAAAGAAGAAATAGAGAAAGACCTAGAACTTCATGGGGAGCTTAGGTTAGAAAAATAATGAGCACAGGATACCTTCAAGGTGAACAGTGGAACAATATGATGGAATGGAAATCGAAGATTGAACGAAACGATGATGTAATTTTAATTAAAATTGAATAATAATAATCCGGATATGCAGAATATTGTATGCAAATAACTTTATCATCAATGGAGGAATTGATTCTAAAAATAATTATATTTTTAAAGAGAATACCAGAATAATCCAATTCGTCATAAGCTTTTACCGGCTTATGACCTGATAGTCCACTCATATTATGCTAATTTACAACTTTTTTTAAAAAAATATGGAAAATAATAAATGAGTAGGATTTTAATAGCATCTTGTATGGGATACTTGTAATACAAATTTTCATCTCATCATCCGTTTATGTTAGAACGTCAATTTGTCTCCCTGTAATTGGTAGTAGTACCCAAGTTCAATAACCACTCTACATCATCATCATATTTGCACAGCGCCGCCGATTGTATCACGTGTCCCGGTTCAATCCCGGAAGGTCAGTGTATTTATTTATTAATTTGTTTAAGTGTATTTGACTTGGCCACATACATAAGCAGTAGTCGTTGTAGAAATGTAATAATGCCAATGGCAGCACTACCGCGTTTCCTACAGAGGCGCAGTGAAATACAAATGTGTGTTTTGGAACTTGGACAACGACATCCTCACCGATATCCATCCAAAATGGATAATCTCTATTCAGGCGAGAAGATAATCAATGCGTTAGAATTGTTGACGACGCATTTTTCATTCATATGTAAGATAGACAAAATATGATTTTTCTCATAGAAACGAACTTGATTATGTGGGGAATCTTATTAGTATTATTAAATATACTATCTGAGAAAGAATTTATTCTATTTTCGTCTGCTTACCAACACGTAACAATATGTAAATTTTAAAGTCGCGTTAAGGGTACCAAACGCTGGCTCTGGACACCGGTATGGTTTTGTAGATACGAACCTTGTTAATTCGTCCGCTTTTTCAATACTTTGCATCCTCCTCGAATGTCCTGGAACCCACGGTACTTCAACCCTGTTGCTCATGGAGAACAGTACTAACAGGTCATGATTACACTCTATTATGATCTCGGACTTGGCCTGATAGGTATCTAAAGAAGAGCAACTTGACTGTAGAAGAGAATATATATTTCTTCGCAGGATTATAGGACGTCTAGGTGTTTCTGGAATCTGTCAAATATATTTCTAATGTTCACGGATATTGCTATGGTAACATTGTCATTTGCGTAAGGACAGTACAGTGTTCTGATTTTAAATTGTAGTGTTCGTCGGAGATGATTTGTAGCTCAACAGTCTTGTCCATGATGATCCCGAGGGTAACTTTCATGATCGGCCTACATAGAGAAGGAGCTATTCTGTCGATAGTTAGTAGCCTCGTTGGAAAGTATACCCAGTTTTCTCGATCAGTAACAGTAAGCTGAAACCCCGATCGATAATAATTTCTCAACAGAACGGTAGCTCAACTCTAAACGACAAATAATGATGGCCGTCAAGAGAGAAAAATAAAAGTTAACCAAAATAGCTAAATATTTTTCTTCTTGGTTCATATATAATACCATTATTCATATGCACATGAACGGATACCGCAATATCATTAAATACTTCCTCTTTCCTTAAAAATCTTCAAATTTGAAGCATCAAAAAAACAGAAACCGCGAATGTCGTCTGACGATAGTCATCATTATAAATTCAGTGGTTTGTCTTATATCATTGTCATCAGCCACAAATCGATAACATTATTTACTATTTTTGCTTGTAATGGTTGATGTAATGACAATTAGACACACCTCCGTATTGTATGTATATATATTGTGTGTGTGTGTGTGTATATATATATATATATATATATATATATATATATATATATATATATATATATATATATATATATATATATATATATATATATACTACGGTGATTCAAATATAAAGTACATATCAGTACAGATTACTTCAGTATCTGTCCGTCTGTCACACCCGATTTTCTCCGAAACTATTTAACATAGAAAGTTGAAGTTTAGTACTAATATAGGAACTGATGGCCTCATCAGAGCCATGTAGTTTTGAAAGTTAAATTTTGACTTAAGGGGTTAGTTCTGGGGGGTGAAATCGGAACTGAAAAAAAAAATTGTGTGTGTGTCACTAACCAAGTGCGCACGAAGTCTTCCACCACGTTGTCGTCATTAAATCGTTGGCCTCCTTTTTTGATTGACCCAAAGAGATGAAAATCGCAGGACGATAGGTCAGGGCTTCCCCTTCTTCCGCAAACCGTGCTGAGAGTCGCTGCAAACGTGCCAATTTCTGTTTCTGCCGTCAAAAAACGAGGCACCCATCGGGCAGATGCTTTACGGAATCCTAGGTCCTTTGTAATGATGGCTTGAGTGTCTCCATACCTTATTCCGACTTCAGAAGACATTTCCGAAACCTTCAAACGTTTGTCGCACTCAATCAGGTTACGAATAGTGCAAATATTCTTCTCGGTAATACTCGTCCGTAGACGACGATCATGGCTCTCATTTTCGATCTCTTCACGGCCTCCCATGAACTCCTTATGCCAGGCGAGCACACGAGGCCTTGACAGTGTTTGATTCCCGAACTATACCGTTAATCTCCGCAGAATTTTGGTCGGTTTCACGCCTTGATGAATTACCAATAATACCAGTGGACCCATGGGTAAAACATTACCAGGACCTGTTGACGGAGAAAAGGTCAAAATATGTGGGTGTAAACGATAGAATAATAAATGTACAAGGAGAAACCATAGAAATAGACAAAGAAACGGTGAGACAGGCGGTGATGAAACTGAAAAATAGAAGATCATGTGGTCCAGAAGGAATATCGGCAGAAATGTTGAAAAGTGGAACAGAAATTATTTAAAATAATAACACAATTATTTAATCAGTGACTGAAAGGGGAAGAAGTCACGGGACAATGGAAGGTAGCGTATATATCTGCAATCCATATGAAAGGGAATAAGAAGGACTGCACAAATTATAGAGGAGTTTCGGTGACCAGTGTGCTTAGTAGGTTATATGGTAGAATACTTAGAGACCTGATAGAGAGAGAGAATGAAAATGAAGAAGAATAGAGTGGGTTTAGAGGTGGCAGATCATGCAGTGATAACATATTTTGTATGAAACAAATGATTGAAAAAAGAAACGCCACGAAACAAGAAATCCACATATTATTCGGAGATCTAACTAAGGCATATGATAATATACCAACTAGTAAACTATGGGAAGTACTACAGCAGTCAAATATAAGCCATACTCTAATAAGGGCCGTACAAAATTTATACTCTCAATCGACATCTAGAGTAAAAATAGGTAATAAATTATCGGAATCCTTTCCTGCCACCAAAGGATTGCGCAGGGCTGCTGTATTTCGCCCACCCTGTTCAAAATTTACATAAAAAAAGCGTTACCTGTGTGGAAGCGGAAATGTCAAGGAATGGGAATCTCAATAAATAACACAACAGTGTATACACTTCAGTTGGCAGACGATCAGGCTGTCTTAGCTGGTGATAAAGAAGATCTAGAATATATAGAGCGCAAACTAAAAGAAACTTATGAAGAATGGGGTCTTGAAATGAATGTAAAGAAAACAAAATACTTATGCGTACGAGCAAACAACACAAATTTGAATCTAGACACGAACGACACCATCGAATCATGTAACGGATACAAATATCTGAGTACGATCTTTGAGTCCGCAGGAACAGATGATAAAGAGAGAAGGTCCCGGCTTATGCACGCAAGAAAAATAATAAGGTCCTCAAGCGGAGTCTTACGGAGTAAAGAAATAACCTAAAGACGAAAGTTAGACATATATAACACACTAATTAAGAATAACCTACTATATGAGTCAGAGACATGGAGCCTAACAACACGAAATAAAAACCGCATAGAGGCAACTGAGGTGGATGCTCTTAGAAGATCAGCCAGAGTATCGCGTACAGAGAGAGTGCAGAATGAAGTGATACGACAACAAATGGGGATAAAAGATATTGAGATAAACCAACTTATATGGTATGGCCATGTACAACGAATGGCAGATGAGAGATTGCCTAAGAAAGCAATGGAATGGGTGCCGCAACAACGAAGATCGAGAGGAAGACCCAGGAAGAGCTGGGGAGAGGGAGTGAAGAGAGCGATGAGTGATAGGAATCTCAATGAGGGAGAATGGTAGGATTGGAAACAGTGGAGTCTAGGGATAGGATAACGTCGTCGAACGTTTTAACCTATATATATATATATATATATATATATATATATATATATATATATATATATATATATATATATATATATATATATATATAACCACGAGTGTTTAATAATGACGCGTTGTGCAATCGAAGGGTGTACGTCTCGCTCCGACATCGTGAGCTGTATTATTGAATGAACCTGGCGAGGCCAACCGATCATTCTCTCCAATCATAACAAAACCCAACCAACATTGCTAGAAGCGACGGCCCGCTCCGAACGATACTAAACGCTCAATACAAAAAGTTTCGTATTTAATCCACCCTCGTATTCAGAAAAAGCGAATCACGTTGATCTTGAGTCGCTGTAAATTGTACTTCGTGGAAACCACAGTCCTGGGCAACTAATCCAAAGGGATGAAGTTTTTCATACAGGCGGCTTGAAAAGGATTGTACGAGGAGTGATAAGCTGCTTGTATTCCTGGCATGTGTTATTGTGCGGGCTACATTCATCGACTACTTTCCATGAAAATAGTCTCAAGCCGGCAGCCGTTCTTCAATGTTCCAAGGAATTAAGCTTGCCGGTGAGTTCTAGGTGTCGAATCAGACAAATTGAATCCAATAAATGCTTTGTATGTTTGAGAGCAGAGCTCCAATGAGGAAAGCATCGTGGGGCGAATTTGAGCTTAATACAGAATGAACAGCTGTTGTGGAGCGTAAAGCTTTCTACTTCAAAATAATATTCCCCGCTTATGAGAAGTTCTCTTTGCTATGCATGCTACATGTTCATGACAACAGATTAAGTGACAATGTTGGAGGAACAGAGTGTCCCGACATAACTAAATCGGGTTCAGCAATATTAAATTTAAAAAAAAAATGGCCGCTTGGATTTTTGTAGCGTTAAATTCTACTTAATTACTGCCACTCTAAGATAGAATTCCTTCCAAGTCTTTGTTTAGTTGAACGACTTCCTGCGGTCTGCGGATATTTGCATGAGTAGCCGATGTTTGAGCGTTGAAAGGGAATAAAGAAATAAGGGTACTATCATCAGCAATGCTGTAGATTGGATTCCTGGTCCTATCCAGCAGACCACTAAATACAAAAACTGAAAAAAATTGCTTAAAAACGCTACAACTTGTATTTTTAACATTTTTACTTAACTCTTCAAAAAGTAAGTTAGATGGATGATCAATCAAACTTCCCTCCTACACATCCATCTTTTCTGCCGAATTCCTTGCAATCAAGGAGGCCATACGACACGCACTCTCAATCAAATCAACGTCAAGATCTAATCATTTCTGACTCTTACAGTGCCCTCACCTCCAAAAAATCCAGAAATGTAGAGCACAATCATGTCCGCCAAATCTTAGATCTCTGTTACACAGCTAAATTGAAAAATCGTTACATCTCATTCCTCTGGATACCCAGCCACTCTGGTATCAGAGGCCATGATAAAGCAGATCTACATGCAAAACAAGCCATAACTAAAGGTATTCCAGGACAGGGAGAGGACCACTTACAAGACTTTAACAACCATATATCTCTCATTATTTCAACTTAGTTGGGACCTAACAAACCCGGAAATTAAACTGTGGTCGATTAAACCACTAGTGTATCCTGCCCTGAACTCTCTCAATATGAGAAGAAGGGAAAATGTACACATGCGGAGGCTAGCAATCGGACACACCTATAGTACCCACTGCTATTTATTAAAAAACGAGCAAGCTCCCTCTTGCTTCACCTGTGGATCTCTCCTTACAGTGGCTCACCTAATCGAGGCCATACATTTTAAACCTTCTAGAGATAAACACAATGTTCCTTCCAGCTTGAAAATAACTAGTGACAATTTTGAAACAATAAAGACAGGTCTCGCAAACTAACTTCATAGTCTAATTTCCTCAACATACACAAGAGGCGCTAAATGACCCAGCTGTCGACGCGCCCAGACCAATTAATATCTATCTATCTATCTATCTATCTATCTATCTATCAATTTATAATTAACTAGCCGGGCCCGCGGCTCCGCTCGCGTGGACTTGATTCACCACTATCGTCACTGCTTATTCCTTATGTTACCCAACGTAATAAAATATCTCCCATTATTTCCCCTTATCTCTTAATATTTCTCCTTATCTCCCATTATTTCTACATAATTTCCATTATCTAAGCTTATTTCTGCTCATCTCCCATTATTTCTCCTAATCTCCCATTATTTCTCCTTATCTCCCATTATCTCACTTTAGCATTATCTAGGCTTATCTCGACTTATCTCTCAATGTTTCTTCTTATCTCCCATTATTTCTCCTTATCTCCCATTATCTCACCATAACTCCCATTATCTAGACTTATCTCTGCTTATCTCCCATTAGTTCTCCTTATCTCCCATTATTTATATTTATCTCCCATTATCTCACCTTATCTCCCATTATCGAGGATTATCTCGACTTATCTCCCATTATTTCTCCTTATCACCCATTATCTCACCTTATCTCCCATTATCTAGGCTTATATCGAATTATATAGAACATATGTATAAATCGGATAAGTGGTTCTCAAGTGATAAGCGCACTAACGAACAGACAGGCAGACAGACAGACAGAGAGACGTTGAATTTTATATATATTATATTCTTTGCTACATGATATTGTTCCATATTTAATGGTTTAGCATGTTTAAAAAAAAGCACGTAAATCGGATAAGTGGTTCTCCAGTGATAAGCGCACAAACGGACAAACAGACAGAGATACGTTGCATTTTATATATATTATAGATGTAATAAAATATATATCTATAACCTGGTCAGAGAACATATGTATGAATTTAAAAAATCACGTAAATCGGATAAGTGGATCTCGAAGGATAAGCGCACTAACGGACAGACAGACAGACAGAGACGTTGCATTTTATATATATTATAGATATAGTTTATTATTATATAACCTGGCCAAAGAATATATGTATGAATTTAAAAAAAAGACATAAATCGGATAAGTGGTTTTCGCGTGATAAACGCACTAATGGATAGACAGACAGACAGAGAGACATTGCATTTTATATATATTATATATTATAGATTATAGATATTCTCTGCTACATAATATTGTTCCATATTTAATGGTTTAGGCTGTGTATTGCAAGGGAACGCGCTAGCGGCAAACTTTTTTCCGACTTCATTCAATATTTTACATCACTACTAATTCCTTATGCTACCTATCGTAATAAAATATAGCCTATAACCTGGCCAGAGAACATATGTATGTTTAAAAAAAAAAGTACGTAAATCGGATAAGTGGTTCTCCAGTGATAAGCGCACTAACAGACAGACAGACAGACAGACAAAGAGACGTTGCATTTTATATATATTATAGATAACCTTGAACTGTTTTTGTATTCTTGAACTTCGTACTGGTTTTTCAAAAATAAGCATAAATTATTTTTAGTCTATCTACGCAAAAGGCTAGGACGTCAAGTGACCAAAAATGGCAAACGATACTAAAACCGGCAGTAAGGTTAATGTAAGAAGCAGAAACCCTTAGAAAATATATCTGATTTTGACGCTACTAGCAGTGATACCTACTTTAACTATGCTTTACGACTTATTAAGGACTTTTTTTTACAAGATAAATTTCGAAACCACATGAGCTCGTTAAATCAGGCTTCGAAATAGCCCAGTGTCATCAGACACTGAATTTCAAATTTTCTATGACGTCAGACTTTTAAAGTCAATGCTCAGAATGCAGCCATTCACCATATTTGGATTTTGCACCTTGTTCTTATTTCTCCGAAAATTGATATCGTTTCTAGTGAAGCATGAAAAGCACAACAGTAGTACTAAAGTACATTCTGACGTGCGAACTTTGGAAAAACATTCCATCTGATAAACGTTTATGAATGAATTCATTGAAAAGCCGGTACTTAAGAGTTAAATTATCGGCGGCAAAATTATTTCGAGTCGCGACTTTACAACGTAAAGATCTGTATTCTATAATTAACTCTGATTAGTCGATGTATAGTAAACGGTTGTTTTTGTGACGTTTTAGTTCTAATTTAAAATTCAAATATTACAATGTAAGTTTGTTTTAATTTGCCCGCTTTTTTTAAGGTTTTTTTTTTTAATTTTTAGTGTTCCGTATGGAACACTTATAAGATCACTGCGATGTCTGTCTATCTGTCCGTCTATCACGCCTGATTTTCCCCGCAACTATTTAACATTGAAATTTGAAATTTGGCACTAATAAAGGAATTGATGGCCTCATCAGAGCCGTGTAGTTTTGAAAGTTAAATTTTGACTTAAAGGGTTAGTTTTGGGGAGTGAAATCGGAAGTGAAAAAAAAATTTACCAGGTCATCGAGTGAGGCGTCAAATAAAATCTTGTAAAAACACGAGTTCCAAAATATATATAATGTAATACTTACGCACACTTTTCATTGTATTATTTTTAAAAAATTGACAAAAATCGTTGCCCCTCCCGTATCTCGCAAAGTACTGATTGAAAAATTTTGAAAAAATTCTGGAATATTCTCCACAGTATGTAACTTGAACGAAAATTATTACGAGTTTATAATTTATCTGGTATATAAAAAAGCAACAAAAATTTCAAGGTCATCAGTTTTCAACAAAGATCAGTAACAAACTTGGGGTGTGTTTTATGAAGTCATTGATCATTTTTTACCCCCGTAACAAATTCTTTTATTTTAAAAGCAATCAAAGTACGGAACACTAATTGCACAAGTTCAACTTGCACTTGGTCGTATATTTTTTCTGTTAAGGGGATCCTCAGGACTTTTTTTTTGAAGTAGTACCTCAATTTTAATAACTTTTTTCATGTCTTTTTGCAACATCTTTCTTACGACATTTTATTGATCTTTTTTGTGGTGTCAATGGATGCGACAGTATACAACAACATAATTAAAACTACCCATTGTAAAATCAACGGTAATTAATTACCTACGAATTCATAACGATCTGTATTATTTATATATTTGATCAGCTTCAAAAAATTGCTCAATTCAACACGTTTGTGTTCCATATTGTTCAAATGTCTTAATATTTATGTGCATTAGGTCTTAGACTTATGGTAGGTCACAGTGAAGGAATCATCTAAATCGATTTTAATAGCTATTTTTTTTCAAAGCGTTAATCAGTAGACGATGTCTTGCGGATTAATGCCAAGACATTATCTTGTGATCAACGCTTTGAAAGACATGGCCGATATTCCATTGAAACGTCAGCGTAACTGTCCATCCAGGAACTTTTGAGCTAACACGGGATGCCAGAAAAACCACTACTACAATTGACACCCGTGAGAACATTCATCAAAACATATATATATATATATATATATATATATATATATATATATATATATATATATATATATATATATATATATATATCCTGTAATTAATGTGTGCATGAAGTCGTTCGACATTTTGGTGATTTAGTCGATCCATCTCGTTGGTGATATATACATATATATATATATATATATATATATATATATATATATATATATATATACATATATAATTTTTATTACTATTATCATCTGAAGTTCGTAGATAACAAAATAAATTAATGTGGACCTAGTGTGTTTACGTCTTAGCAATACGTTGCCCTCGTCAGAGTGAAGATGTATATCTTAAACAACTTTTTAGGGAGACACCAATTTAAAACAGAATGTTACGTTGTGAACTTAACTAACCTGAACTAATCTTTTTTAAAGTTAAAAAAAAACAATAGATATTTCTTTTACAAATAAAACCAACCTTTAATTTTTCAAAGATTGCGGGTCTGTATTTTCATTTCCCTACGCATTCTTTTTATAGACAGTTGATAATCTTAATATTGTTAATTTTGAATAAACAAAAGATATGATTATGGTAATTTGTCTTTCATTTTATACTTAATCACTACATGATGAACTATTCTGACCCTTGTAAATACACAGAACCTTTTACTTAAGACATAAGCTCCTGTTAGTTCAGGTCATAACGTATTGACTTCACCCCCACCCTTATTGTTTTCAATATCTATTATACACATTGCCGGCTGTATGTTTGGTATTATGGTAATTTGTTTTTCATTTTATACTTTACCTAATCTCTTTTCGACAATCTATAGAATTCCTAAGCATTCTGTAGATTGCCTAGGCAAAGTAAATAATAGTTAAAGAAAAAGAAAATATTTCAAATATTATCTAAACAAGCACGACATTCTATAGAATGCCTGAATTATACACGTACACTTTGTCGGTAACATATATAACTGAAAAGTCTACTTAGCCTAGTCGCCAGGGATTTTGAGCTCTTATTAAATGTTAACACAGGCTGCATTTTGGCACACAGGTAGTTTTTTATATATAGAATACAATAAAAAACAGTTTGCTAAAGTTTGATGTACGCTAAGCCGAAAAAATTCAAAATAAAATCAAAAATTCGGTTTTTCGGTAATATCTCAAAAAATATAAAAGATATGGAAAAACTAATAGCACCACGTGAAATAGAGCTAAAATTTTATAAAAAAACAGTATATAATAGTATATAGATTCTTTTTATAAGCGTGAAAATTTATTAAAAATTCGGATAGGTGATTCAAAAAGATTTAATAAAATATAGTATTGAAAAAAAAACCTTGTGCATATATTATTACTATACCCTAATATAAGAATAATTAAAAATACCCGCAGTGTCTGTGTTATTTAAAAATTGAGTTTTAGAATATGAAAATTTACGTTTTACGTTCACAGCAGTATGAAATGATCAAAGAAAGCCGGAAAATTTTTTATTTTTTTTTTAGTTACAATTAAAAGTATACTTAATATTAGAAAATTATTAAAACCTCAAAAAAACTTTGTCTTTTTTTGTAATTTTGCTCTTACAAAAGTGTTCATGATAAACGTATTTTTTGCTTATTATTAATCAAACAACTTAAACTTAAAATTAAAAAAAATATATTTAAAGGTGGAAAATGAAAGATAAAAGTCTAAGCTTTAAGTATTTAGTATTTATATTTCATTTAAACATCCAGGTACAAAGAAAACAGTTATTACAAACACAAAAATTCTAAATTACTCCCAGAAATTAAATGAATTACCTACTCTCTGGCCGTCATATTGGATCCGCTATTTTGAATTTTTCAAATCTATCATCGGTTCCTTGATCAACACCTCGAGGCACCCCTTAATAACCAATTTCAAAATATTTAGCAGTATACAAAAATGTTAATTTAATCATAAATGAAGTTGGAAGCATGATTCCCATTACAACTGAAGGGGATAAACCAGCCATTATTATAATAATTTTTTTAATTACCGTAAAACTAAAAAAAAAATCTATATATTATATTTTTGCAAAATTTCCAGTTCTTTCCCGGGCTGCTATTAGTTTTTCAATATCTCTTTTGTTTTTAGAGATAATTGGGAAAAACTGGATTTTTCATTTTATTTTCGATTTTGTAGCTTATTCTTTAGAGCAGCAAACTTTTCTATCATATTCTACATCCAAAAAACTACCTGTATGTCAAAATGCAGCCTGTTAACATTTAATGAGAGCTTTTCGTCAAAATTTGCCTCTGACGACCTGACTAACTCTCAGAAGTCAACAAAGTATTTGATTTGGCAAATTTCGATATTCCATTTGGACGGTCTAAAAAAACTTTACATAAGTTGTTTGAAAAATGTTCCAAATGCTGAACTTGAATGCACACACCTTTTTATAACTAATACGATAGACTAAAGATACCTCCTGTGTATCTACTGTAACAAAGCATACCACTTAATAGTTCGCGTAGCCTATTGCCTATTACTAGATAGATAAATCTATTTAAGCTCTTAGGAGGGTTTCATTCAATACCCCTTTAACGCCTTTGTAGTGTGAATTGTTAGGCTATTAAAGCACAAAGCTGCACTAGGAGTGCTTCTAAATTTGAATTAGACATAGGCGCGCAGATGGGGTGAAAATAACTTATATTTTAAAAATGTTTAATTTTAAAAGTATGAAAGTTTACGAGGGCTACCTTTTAAATTTTAACAAAAACAATGAAAGAAACAATTTTGTTTGGTAGAAATCATTTTCTTGTTTATCAAAATAATCAATATCAAAATCAAAACCATGGTAGATGAATAGATGGACCTTGGGTTTTTGGTTGTAAAAAAAAAACGAGAAGTACGATAATTTATGGTGAAAAAGAGAGATGAAAACATATTAATACCAATTATAGAAGAGAGAAAGATAGGTTCAATTTCACTCTGTTACTCATTCAGACGAGTGGCCAGCATATAGCGTTAATCATCAGCAAAACCATGTTGATTCGCTCACAGGAGCTTATACACAAGGTATGGAATGGTCGTGGCGAGATGCCAAAATTCTCTTTATCTATCATTATTCAAGCCATTCTCCAAATATTTCTCCTTATCTCCCAGGATCTCCAACTTTCCCATATTATAAGGGCTTATATATTGCATTTTCTGTCATTTTTCCGCATTATCTCCCATAATCTCGAATTCTCCCGTAATATAGGGGCTTATATCTCTTTATCTGTCATTATTCAAGCCATTCTCCAAATATTTCTCCTTATCTCCCAGGATCTCCAACTTTCCCATATTATAAGAGCTTATATATTGCATTTTCTGTCATTTTTCCGCATTATTTCCCATAATCTCGAATTCTCCCGTAATACAGGGGCTTATATCTCTTTATCTATCATTATTCAAGCCATTCTCCAAATATTTCTCCTTATCTCCCAGGATCTCCAACTTCCCCATATTATAAAGGCTTATATATTGCATTTTCTCTCATTTTTCCGCATTATCGCATTTGGTCCAGATTAAAGCTTGTAATATGTAATTTTGAATTTTAAATGGCATATTAAGAAAATGTGCTGATTTGGGTTCAATACCGACCCAAATTTGAAAATTGATTTCAAAAAAATTTCAGAAAAACTAAAGTAAAAATCTAATTTCTTAATATAACCAAAAGTTTTCTTTGATAATCTTATTCTATGTGTATGTATCCCACGGATGAAAAAGGAGACATGAGAAAGAATAGCCGACAAGCCGTCGAGTTGTACATGGCAAGATATCCCGATAGGAGGCACCCAGCAAACAATTATTTTTCAAGGGTAGAGCAGCCGTTTAGAATGCAACCGATTGAACCTGCTGATGTATTTATTGATGACGAAGAGTCAGAAATCAATGTACTGGCCATTGTTCAAGTAGATCTTACAATTTCTATAAGTCATGTTGAAGAACAAACCGGTGTAAATCGTGAAACCGCTCGCCGCATTTTAAGAAAATATAAATTCAGGTCCTACAAATATTAAATCAATAAACAATTATTTCAAACAGATTACCAAAGAAGAATGGATTATTGTAACTGGTTTTTGCAAAGATACCACCTTGATAATAAATTTATACACTTTTGCATGCGTCCGAACCAATTCTCGAAACATTTTTTCCACTCTGAAGTTGGTACCTCAAAATATGGTTTTGAAAGGATTCAGCAACTTCTTGAGGTGATAAAAATCGCTGTTCATGTAATTTTTTTCCACATTCGGGGACAAAAAGGAGTCGTTAGGCGATAAATTAGGTGAATACGGAGAATGAGATGGTGTGTTGAGTCCGAAAATAATAATAAAAAGGTCGTATCACCCACCAATTTTTCACATTTTAATATTCAAAATGTGAAAAGCTTATTTCTTATCATTCGAATGTTATTAGGTTGGCAATAAAATCAAAATTTTATAAGGTTGGCAGTAAAATCAAATGTTATTAGGTTGGCAGTTCCGATAAATGTCACAGCTGTTTGTTTTCTTCCAGTTAATATAACCTCGCATTGCAGTGTTTTACTCATGTGCTTTAATTCACACTCAAAGTATGGTTAATCGTGGTTGTAAAAACTCTCCCAACACTTTTTGTTATATATGTGGTGAGTTTGTAGTTAAAAAACATCAAAGAAACATTACTGACTTCGTAAAAAAAGTATACCTTGCATATTTTGGTGTAGAAATCGGTAATCAAGAAAAATGTTGGGCTCCTCACAAAATATGTTATGTTTGTGTCGAGGATCTTGGGAAATGGTATAAGAAAGAAAAGAAAACTTTTAGATTTGCAGTACCCATTGTATGGAGAGAGAAAGAAAATCATTCAAATGATTGTTATTTTTGCAGCGTTGATGTTTCTGGATATAACTCCAAAAATAAGAAAGAAATTGTCTATCCTAACTTTACTTTAGCTAATCGGCCGGTAGAACATGGACCGGGACTTCCTGTCCCTAAGCCACCTCAGTCTATTGACGTTTTATAGTTCAGTCCCGAATTTAATGAGAGTCGACCGGATGATGGTGAGTTTCAATATTCTCTAGAAAATTTAAAACCACAGTTGTTTACACAAGCTGAGTTAAATGATTTAGTGAGAGATTGGGGTTTGACTAAGGAAAAAACCGGATTACTTGGTTCTAGGCTGAAAGAAAAACATTTATTGGAATTGGGAACATCTATTTACCATTATAGAACAAGAGGTCAACAGTTTGCTCAGTTTTTCAAGCAGGAAGAGAATTTTTTTTTCCCTATTTTGAAATTTAATCGATGTCATATTGTGAGAGAACTGTGAGTGATACAAAAAAACTGATACCAGATACGGTTTCAACACCCAAAAATACATAACACTTAGATGTATTGGTTTAAAAAGTTTTTACAAATACTTTTTTGTTGGCCTGTGTAATCAATTGTCTGAAGTTCTGTGTGAAATCAGACATTGTCATGATAAAGAATAATGGGACGTTTTCGGCTCTTTTTTCTGATTTCATCGATGACTTCTGACAAACAAATTGTTGTATACCATTCAGCTTTAACTGTTCTTCCATTCTCTAAATCAATGGTTGCAACATGTCCAGTATAACCAAAGGAAAAAACGATCATTTTCTTAGAAGTGTTTCGCGAAGGAATCACTCTTGTTGGATTTGGTTCATCTTGGAACACCCAGACAGCTGATTCTTACTTACTTTGTTGTTGTTGAGTTAGGCCTTTACTAAAATCGTAAAGAATTGTTCAACAAAAATCTTCACGTGAAATTTCAATTTGTTCAGAAAACTGTTTTTTTTAAACGCTCACTGTACACAAACTACTCGGCCAATTTCTGAGCAGCCACTGTTTTAACAATAAAAAATGTAAAATTTTACAACAATCTTAATATCATATCTCAATAGCCCCATCTAGTGATCGTTTGTACAAACTTAAAAGGCGGACCTCGTATAGCAACGACCAGAACTAACAAACCATGTCGGATGTCATAAAAATTATTTTGCAGGGATGAAATTCTTCTTATAAACCAATTCCTGGAACTTTTTCTATTTCCTTTATGATCGCGTAATTCACGAGAGCACAGCCGCCAGCAAACACTAATTAATAACAAAGAAAACTTCTTAATTTAATCTAATTATGTACCGCCGCTGCCATTAAAGTATTAAAATAAAATCAGGTAAAAGATATCCTTAAGAGATATTTTAAGCACTCCAATTTGCTTAGATTATTTAAGTTTCGAAAGCTGTTTACCTAACGATATTACGATGCTACTTATACAGAAGCCTCTTAAATATTATTTAATTGGCATTGAGGAAATGAGATTGTTGTAATAAAGTAATAATAATAATGGACCTTTTTGTGATATTGGGGTTTAAAACCATAGCACAATAAAAAAGATAATGAGCATGTGCAAGGTATTTGTTAAATTGAGGCATTATTTTTACTTGATTATAATAATAATCTTTATTGTCTAACAGATAGAATATCCATTTACAAGACAAATGTGTAAGTTACAAAGAAAAAGAGAAAAAAAAAGAAAATTACAATAATTGCTTAAATAAGTATAACAACAATATATATCCGTACCTACCGCTCAAAAATGTGGACACATCCTCCGAGCATCAAGAACCTTCGTCTTCATCCATTTAGTAAACTGAGCATGAGTTAAGTTATGCATATCGAAATCGCTACACACCACATTGAAAATATTCATGGATTGATACAAAGGAGTCTTCATTAAAATATTTGTTCTTGGTGTACTCAAATAAAAAACATGAGGAACTCTGGTAAGTCGAGACGGCACATGAAAGTTAATTTGGGAAAGCAGATCAAGGCAATCAATAAAGGATTTACATATCTTGAACAAAAATTGAACCAGCAAGTAAATCCTGCAATTCATCAACGACGGCATGTTGAAACGCGCTAACAAGGTATTGCTCTCTATACCTCTAGGAGGGTAGGTACCGCCATCTCTGAAGCACAGGAACTTAAGGAACTTTCTCTGTATGTTCTCTATTCTATCAATGTATTTGTGATAGATTGGGTGCCAAATCACTGCGCCGTATTCCAACTTAGATCGCACATAGCAAAAGTAGAGCATTTTGAGGGATTCTATATCCACCAACCCCCTTGAATTGCGAAAAATAAATCCAAGTATCTTCAACGCTTCTCCACAAACACGATCAATGTGATCGGCAAATGACAATCGGGTATCAACCACCACTCCCAGGTCCCTGAAAGTATAGCAACGATTTATAATCGCTTTATCCAAGACATACTCATAATGAGTGGGGTTCAATTGGTTGGAGAACGACATAACAGAACATTTCCCGAGATTCAAGGTCAACTTATTGATAGCACACCAATTTTCGATAGTACGTATGTCTTTCTGAAGTATAATACAATCGTTAATGTCATGAATTACCCGGAACAGCTTAAGATTATCAGCAAATAAGAGTGTGCTACTAGCAATGGACTCCACAATATCATTTTATAAAAATTAAATATAATAATATATTAACACTGAACTTAGAAAAATTAATAAAGTCCGATCAATGGATCTTGGCAGTCAAGTGATCAACGCGACGTCAAGAATATTCATACGATTCAATCGGCTGTCAATTCAGTGTCGGCGGTCTGAGTTTTAAATGAAAATTTCAAAAGCCAGGAATTTAAAATTTTTCATCCGATTTGGTAATAAACGAAAACTACGGATATATTAAATGTGTATAATGTGTAAAACATCCTAGTTCTTACTTGTGAAGGACATTTACCTCTCTGCATAAATCCAACTTCTAATATCACCTATTTTTATTTTTCAGGTTGCTATTAGATTATTTCGTGAGTAAATTTACTTTATGAAAAGTTTACAATTGTCATTTGAAGTCTGTGTAATGTTTGTAATGAAATTACAATACACACTTAACACAGTTTTATCGAATTTAAATATAAGGCATTATAAAAACTGTAAAAAGTAAAAAGGTGACGTAACCTCAATCCGTCAAAGAATTATCGATTATTTTTATTGCCTATAAATTCGGCGGTACTGGCTTCTAAAACATGAAGCTATACCCAAATTCCAGGTTGTTCCCTGTTTTTCTTGCATATGTCGTAAATAACTTCAGATGACAAAAGACCTACGTTTTTAAGTTTTTAAATATACTTAACATATTGAGTATGAAAATAATAGAGATGGATGTTTACACTATATTCAGGCATTTATGACGTATATGCAAAGAATCATTGATCTGACTATATAAACGACTAAAATTGAACAACGTCTATATTTCAGGAGATATTTACTCTTCTCTTATGTGGCATATGAACTTTTATATACGTTGGGTAGAACCCTAAACACAATAAAGAATGGACAGAGTATGTCATTCATAATATCGTTTCCCACCAAATTAATGATTCGAAATAAACTTCAATAAGTGCGATAAGAACAAATAGAAAACACTGAATAGGTTTTCAACCCTATCCTGAGTCCGTGTAGCGACGCTGACAACCTGAATGATCGCACCTATTCTGCTAAATATGGCATAGGTCATCTATCTCTCTATCTATCTAATAAGCTTTTTTTCATCCGGTGTCGGACATAGGTCTCCCCTTCCTTTTTCCATCCCTCACGATTCTGCGTCTTTCTAATCCATCCTGATCAGCTGTTCTTTTCAAGTTATCTTTCCATCTTGTTTGGGCCTTCCTCTAGATCTCTGCCCCAACCATAGCCTCCATTCTTATATTCCATCTCTCATCTTGTTGTCTCATTGTGTGATCTAACCATCTCCATTCCGGCTACCTGTTCTCTAACGTCTATCACTTTGATCTTTTGTCGTGTACGTCCGTTTCTGATTCTGTTTTGTAATCTTATATACAGCATCTGGCGTTCCATTGCTCTCTGTGTTTTACTCGGTTGGTCCATAATCTTCTTAGTTAATGTCCATGTCTGGGCCGCGTAAGTAAGAACCGGTAGAATGCATTGATCGAATACCATCTTTCTTAGTTTCAGAGTAATTCTTTAGTTTGTTCGTATTTTCCTTGTTGATGCCCATGTCAGTCTGATTCTTCTCTGTACTTCTGCCGTTTGATTTGCTTTCCCACACTTTATTATTTGCCCTAGGCAGATGTATTCCTCTACGTGTTCTCTACTCGCAAGCCTCGCGGACTGTTTTCGTTTGTCATAGCCTTGTCTCATCCCTATTCAGCAGTAGTCCTACCCTCTCTGATTTGTTTTGTAGTTCGGTAATCATTTCCTGAATGTCATCAAAATTATCTGATATTAGCACTACATCATCAACATATGATTTTCCTTTTGTCCGTTTTTTATTGATCCCATGTTTTTCCCATTCGAGTTCCTTGAAAACTTTTTCCTAGGTCATATACGAGTATATATAAAGATATCACCAAGTTTTTTTTAAGAGTTTAAATTTTGAATAAAAGAAGACGACAAAACTAATCATTCATTCTACCATTTTAAAGTAATACAAAAATTCTGATAAACCTACGTCACAACTTAATCCTCCTAATAAATTAAAGATATATTTACATATTTTTACAAAAGGCATTTGAAGTCACTTATACCTAACCCAATTTTAAAAGGATGAAGTACCTACATAAAATTAACGGTTGGGGGCGGGGTCTTTTAGTCAGTACCTTTTTCAGGTCAATGAGTGACTGAAGTGTTTAAATTTAAAAGTGAAGTTTTGGTGGTGAAACGTATTAGTGAGTTTGTAAAATAATCTGGAAAAACCAAAAAAGACAAAGGTAACGTGTCGAGAATTATTATTAGCTTAATTTGTAAATTGTAGATTAGTTGTACACATAAAAAGGGTGAGAAATAATTTGAATTTAAAACTGAATTTCGATATGCCTATTTCAGAAGTACTAAATCAGTTTTGTACATCTGGGATTATTCTCAAAAAATTACCGACATTTACTTTTTTTTGATGCATTGTATGTCATAAAAACGAATTTACAATCGATCAGTTCTCAAAATATTAAACACACAAATTAGTTTAGAAATGATTCTAACTCCAGAAATTGTCAATTTAATAAAACCAACAATATAATCAAGAAAAACTCTTGGTGTAATTTATGGTCAAATTTTCATTAACAAATAAAAGCACAAACAAACGACCAGTTAGCTACATGGGGTGAAAAGTGCAGAAATTTTTAAAGAAAAAAGAATGTTTTTGTCAAAAACTTCTTCAACATAGATTCATTTAAAAGCGATACACTTTTTTCTTCGCTAAAAGTGGCTTTTCTTTTTTGATTTCACCATCCCGACGGTCCAGTAAACTAACATAATAATTTCCGGTGATTGTGCGCCCCTTTTCAGGATAGTCGCTCAGTATTATTTCATGTGTATACCAAAAAATAGTTGCCAAAAATATTCCAGCTGATTTTTGTGTTTTTGGATGCTTCAGTCAGGTTTCATGCGGTTCCAGCAACTCTGCGAACTATCTGTTGGAGTCAGGCGTGTAGTGGTGGATCCATTTTTAGTGTTCCGTACGGAACACTTATAAGATCACTTCGGTGTCTGTCCTTCTGTCACACCCGATTTTCTCCGAAACTATTTGTCATAGAAAGTTGAAATTTGGTAATAATATAGGAATTGATGGCCTCATCAGAGCCATGTAGTTTTGAAAGTTAAATTTTGACTTAAGGGGTTAGTTTTGGGGCGTGAAATCGGAGGTGAAAAAAAAAATTTTTTACTAGGTAATCGAGTGTGGTGTCAAATGAAAGCTTGTGAAAACAGAGTAAAAAATATATATAATGTAATACTTGCGCGCACTTTTCTTTGTATTATTTTTAAAAAATCGCGAAAAATCGCTATCCACCCGCCTTATCTCGAAAAGTACTTATCAAAAAATTTTGAAAAAATTCTGGAATATTCTCCACGGAGTGTAGATTGAACGAAAATTATCACGAGTGCATTACCTGTAATAATTTATCTGGTATATAAAAAAACAGAAATTTCAAGGTCATCAATTTTCAGTAAAGATTGGAAATAAACTTTGTTGAAAACTCATTTGAGGTGTGTTTTGTGAAGTCACTGACCATTTTATACTTCCGTTACCACATTTTTTATTTTAAAAGCAATCAACGTACGTACACTAATTGCGCAAGTTCAACTTGCACTTGACCGGTTATTTTTATTTTTCATTGTTGTGAATCGACGCAAGAACTTCTTTAGATTGCGTCGAAACAGTATCAAACAGCGCTCTTCGAAACGGTACTAATTTTGCTCATTCTTGTGAGTGCGTGATATTCCTCACGCGTTCTGTTAATATCGTCAATTTGTCGTCATTCAGAACAATATGGTGTGGGTTTTTTGAGTGATATGGTCTTTTCGTTTGTGCTGCCATTTCTTGGAAAGTCTTGGGCTTTTCACCCCATGTTAGTAAATACTGAAGCAAAACTTAAAATTATGGGTTCTATTATTTTAGGTGAACGACATTACTATGCTATTATTTACTTACAATGACAATAAGATACTAATAAGCCTATATATGTACGTGAGATTTTCAACAGGGTTCAAAAATTATGGATCATATATCACGAACATACTTAGGTAAAACCAGAATATAGACGGGAAATCCATCTAACTTGTTTTATGTGTAAGATAATTTCCATATAGAAATCTGACTACTTATTTGATAGAATTGAATTTAGAAATAATATTCGTAATCTTAGCATCAGGAATTAAAATATTTATAATTACGTATGGATCAATATTGTAAATACAAATCTTCAAATAATCGCGCTCGTTCCTAGTTTTAGCCCAGTCGTCAGAGATAAAAAAGCTCTCATTAAATGTTAACAGGTAACATTTTGGCATACAGATAGTTTTTTGGACGTAAAATACGATAAAGAAAGTTTGCTGCTTTAAAGCCTACAAAATCGAAAATAAACTGAAAAATTCGGCAAATATCTCGAAAAATAAAAAAAATATCCAAAAATTGATAGCACCACATGATAGAACGGAAAATTTCACAAAAAATGATATATAGGTTATTTTTTTAGCTTTACCGTAATTTAAAAAAATATTTAAAAGAAAATGGCTTGTTTAACCCCTCCAGTTGTAGTGGGAATCATGCTTCCAACCTCATTTATGATTAAATTAACGTTTCTATATGCCGATAAATATTTTGAAATTGGCTATTAAGGGGTTTCTCGGGATGTTGATTAAGAATCCGGTGACAGATTTGAAAAATTCAAAATGGCGGATCCAATATGACGGCCAGAAAGTACATAATTCATTTAATTTCTTCGAGTAATTTAGAATTTTTATGTTTTCCATAACTGTTTTCTTTGTACCTGGATGTTTAAATGAAATATAAATACCTTATGCTTAAAGCTTCGGCTATTATCTTTCATTTCCCACCTTTAAATACTTTTTTTATTTTAAGTTTAAGTTGTATGATTAATAATAAACAAAAAATACGTTTATCATGAACACTTTTTTATTTATTTATTTAGAGGAGCTAGAGAACAAGTCCAGTGATGGGCAGTTATTTACAATGTCCATAGATCTTGTCATGAAGGTATTAGCTCCATAGGTTTGAAGAAGGATAACGTAGATCTAGTTTGAAGAAGGACAACGTAGATCTGCAGGGTGCATAGAAATTAATCTGAGATAAAAGTTCTGGACAATTTACAATGGAATTTAAAATTTTTACATTACAAGATCTCGTTGAACTCTCTGGTTAGACAGGGTATTCAAGTTTAATATAGATGACAGTTTTGAATAACTAAAAGAACCATTGTAAAAGAATTTATAATTAATATGACGTAGAAATTTGCTGGGAACAAGCTCCTAGCATGGCAAGCAAAAGGTGGGTTCCACACACATGAGCAATATTCCAAGAGAGGCCTAACCAACAAGCAGTACAGCATTTTTATAGAGGTAATGGATGAAAATTCTGATGAGCAACGCCTGATGAACCCAAGCATCCTCAGACACCTAGACGTTACCTCGGTTATATGAGGAATAAAACTCAATGTCGAATCAAACTTAACCCCAGATCCCTAACGCTAACCACGGACTCGAGGGAAGTCCCATTTATGCTGTAATCAAAAAAAAATGGATTGTGCGATCTCGAGAAAGACATATAGAAGTATTTAGGAGTATTTAAAACGATACCGTTTAACTGACACCAGACACTAAGTCTATCTAAATCACCCTGAAATCTCACACAATCCTCAATCGATCCAACCGCCACGTACAACTTCAAATCATCAGCAAAGAGCAAGAACCTGAAAGACCGAAAGGAGTCGGCCACATCATTTTTTTAAAAGCAAAATTACAAAAAAATGTGAAAGTTTTTAATGATTTTCTAACATCAAGTACTATTAACTGTAACTAAAAAAAAAAATGTACTGTTTTTTTTACGATTCCGTACTGCTTTGAACGTAAAATTGCAGGTGGCGCACTACAGCAGGCAAATTTTCATATTTTAAAACTCAATTTTTAAATAACACAAACAATGTGGGTATTTTTAATTATTCTTATATTGAAACTGAAGGTATAATAATGATATATGCACAAGGATTTTTTTTTTCAATACTATATTTTATTAAATATTTGTAATATACTAGATGTCCGTTAAAATCATGCAAACAAAAATTTCGTTTTAAGTTTTACAAATTATAAAGCAACAAAAATAAAAACTATTAGTATCAACGGAAAGCTAAAAGCCTTCTCTTCATCTATCTTTTAATTTTTTTTACACTCTGAAAACAAGTAATATGGATTAACCTTCGAGAGGTGCTCGGAGACTCAAATTAACCTGTTTGGCGCGCTACACTTTCTGAAACACCTATCCGAATTTTTAATAAATTCTCTCGCTAATAAAAAAAAAGCTAGATACTAGTTTTTTGTAAAATTTCCTGGTCTTGCACGTGCTGCTATTAGTTTTTCGATATCTATTTTATTTTTCGAGATATTACCGAAAAACCGAATTTTTTATTTTATTTTGGATTTTGCTGGCTTAGCGTACATCAAACTTCAGTAAACTACGTCCAAAAAACTACCCGTGGCGACTGAGCTAAATATAATTACGACCATTCTTCTTTTCAATATCTCTAAGAAAAATAAACATAAAAAATCTAATTAAGAAAAATAAAATACAGCTGAGCTTGATATTTTCTTAATAAAGAAACCAAGAGGCGAATTCAAGTATGTTGCCGTTGCCTCTATCCGGAGAAGTGCTAAGAATGAAAAGTCCTTGGGGAAACACAAATAAAAGACAGAAGAAAAGTTTTTTAATGGATGTTGTGTTGTTGTATTGTTATCAGAAACTAGACGGAAAAACAATAAAAAGCGACATATGTATTTTTAGATTTGAATTGAGACTGACCTAAAAGAATGTTTTTTTTTTTTAAAAAAAAACAATAATGCCTGTAAATAAAGGATTATTCTCCGGTTCCCTTTATATGAGTTTACTGACAACTATTCAGTTAGCATGGTTTTCAAATCAATCTTATGCTTGTTCGAAAACGATCACATAAAAACAGTGGGAGTTTGAGAGACAATTTTTACGCTGAAACAGCACTTTAAACACTGAGAAGTCCTTTTTTGATGGGCATAGCATGCGTGCTGCAGGGAAATCCTTAAAGCAGCAGCGACGCGTGTACGGAAAAAGCGATTATCGTTGGTCCTGATTCGCACATACAGATATGATGTATTAGCGCAACGTGTATATCCGTCGACTGCCACTCCTAAACGGCGCTCTCTGAGGGAACACAAGAACCATAAACAAAATTCTTTAGACATACCATAAGAATGTAGCTTAACCAACAATCCGTCATTCTAAACACGATCGAATGCCTTAGATATATGAAGTGCAACTGCTCGAAATTCTCCAAAATGCTCAGTTGCATTTTTTCATATATATATATATATATATATATATATATATATATATATATATATATATATATATATATATATATATATATATATATATATATATATTAATTTCTTGGGCTTTATGGTTCTTTTGTTTTATGGATAGAGAAATTACATCACGTCCTAGTTAGTAGAAGTTTATTGAAAACGTTTCGCCTAATTTTTAGGCTTCTTCAGTTCATCTAAAAATTGAAATTTTCTGTTTTGGATATTCAAAAGGACGCACAAATTTTTTGAATATATAAAATTCTTGAACTTATAATACAATGTAGAAGGTGAAAATAATAAAAATACACACAAAAATATATATAAAAACTTACATGTGTGGGTTGAAACGAAGACACACTTAACGTTCTTTAAAAGGTGTTACTAAGAAAGAAATAGGTTTGTTGCTTAAGCTATCAATAACACTTTCCTCCAAATATTCCAATGCCAGTTGGGCAAGGGTAGCAGAAATAGGAGCCCCCATTGCACAACCTTCCATTTGAATGACTTATTAATAAAGAGAAAAACAATATAAACGACAAAAGCGACGTTAGTGGTCTGATATTTATTTCGGACTCTTCTCATAATAACTCAATAGCAGTTAATAAATAAAAACACATAAACAAACCAAAGAATGACTTTCGTTCCCTATACAAATCTAAAGTTATTTTAAAAAATGTAACCGTCTTAGTAACACCTTTTAAAGAATGTTAAGTGTGTCTTCGTTTCAACCCACACATGTAAGTTTTTATATATATTTTTGTGTGTATTTTTATTATTTTCACCTTCTACATTGTATTATAAGTTTAAGAATTTTATATATTCATAATTAAAAAAATTCGTGCGTCCTACTGAATATCCAAAACAGAAAATTTTAATTTTTAGATGAACTGAAGAAGCCTAAAAATTAGGCGAAACGTTTTCAAAAAACTTCTAACTAGAACGTGATGTAATTTCTCTATCCTTAAAACAAAAGAACCATAAAGCCCAAGAAATTGAAAAAATATATATTCATTATTCCAAGGTTCAAGAAAGAATTCAACCCAATATATATATATATATATATATATATATATATATATATATATATATATATATATATATATATATATACATATATATACATATATATATATATATATATATATATATATATATATATATATATATATATATACATATATATATATATATATATATATATATATATATATATATATATATATATACATCTTCTTCTGCAACTTATTCTGTCCATCGTCGGACATAAGCCTCCCTCGAGTTGTTCTATTCTTCTCTATTGTGTCTTTTCCCCATCCAATCGTGCCTTGCCATCCGTTTTATGTCGTCCATCCACCTGATCTGCGTTATTCCTCTATTTCTCTTATTCTCTCTGGATCGCAATTCTATTATCCTACGCGTCCATCTGTTATCCTGCATTCTCCCTACGTCTCCAGTTCAATTCCATCTTAGGGTACACAGTCTTTCTAATACATCGGTTACTTTGGATCTTCTTCGTATTTCATATGATCTCCTAGTTTAACGTTTAGCATCTTTCTTTCCGTGGACCTTTGCGCTACCTGGAGCTTATATATGATATTTTTATTAAGGGCCCAAGTTTCTGTGCCGTACGTTATAACTGGCAACACGAATTGGTCAAAGGTCTTTGCTTTCAGCGTGTTTCGTATTTCCGACTGGAGTACGTCTTGTAATTTTCCGAACGCCGACCAGGCCAGTGATATTCTTCTTTGTAGGTCTACTGTCAGATTGTTCTTTGAAAGTTGGATTCTTTGACCCAGATTCACAAACGCGTCCACTTTTGCTATTATTTTTCCTTTCAGACTGATCTGCTCTTGTTCCTCTATTTCATTTGTTAAATACTTTGTTTTGCGTTGTTTATTTCTCCCATTGTGATTTCTGGTAATTCCTGAGATCCTACGTTTATAATTTTCTTTTCTGTCTTTTTCTTTCATACAAGATCCTGTAAAATATTTCTATAGTTTCTGTTATTTCTTTGGTTTCTGTTATTTCTCTGTTTTATTCATTTATCAGTTTTGTTATTCAATGTTTTCTCTCACTCATTTTTGATCGTACACTTTTCCGTTCTTTCAGAGTTTCTCTTATTTTCATATTCTTATGTTTCCTTCTATTCTCTCTCACTTTTTTCCTGATCGTTTTATTAATTTCCGCCAATTCGATTTCATTAGATTTTCTACCTTTCGATGGTTGACTTCGTTTTTCAATTAATTTTTGTACTTCGTCGCTTAATTTGTAGTTCATGTCCTTTCTATTTCCTTTTATTTTCAAACATTGTTGTTCCTGTATATTTACCGACATATTTGCAAATTTTACGCCGAAATTGACTAAACAAACGATCAAATATAACTGGAATAACAAAAATGCAGGTCAAGAATTCCGAGAAAAACTGACCACAGGATAATAGATCCTGAGGGACTCATAACTTGGAAGAATAATGTCGACATCAATGGATACATCTGTGTAGTTACGGAGAGATAAAATATGGATTACCGTACCAAGGGACTGCCGATAACGCATTCTGTAAATAGAATATTGAGAAATTCCTTACTTTTATACTCATTAATTAAGCGGAATAATTTTTTGTGTTTATTTTATCGGATCTCCTAATTTTTGAACATAGGGATATATATATCACCTCTACGGATTTTAAGTTATTTCTTCAATCGCCCAAAAGATTTTTATTGTGGTATGACCCAGTTTTTAAATGATACACAGTTGCACAGTAATACCCATATATCACTGTGTTAACTTTTGTATCAAAAACCCCTAGTCCCCTACAGCTGATTTGCTCAAAACCATAAACTTTCCTTTTCTTTTCAGAATGCATCTCAAAACCAAACTAGCCGTTTCGTTGTACGCTCTAACCCTAGTCATTAGTTTAGTACCAGTATCACCTGCAAGTATAGGAACGACTCCAGAACCATCTACTGACAGAGTTAAGAGACGAAGTTACTACAGCCCCTGGTCAACAAGTAGGAGAAACACTGTGTCGATATATGAAGCCTCAAGTGTAAGTGAATAATACTTCATAACTAGACTAACAAATGTGAAGCCTGTCCTAAAAAGTTTGCACGACTTTATAATTAAGTTTTTTTTTTTCAATTCATCTCATCATTAAACTGCTAGTTTTAGTTTTCCGTGCTATATCTCGAACCAATAATACTCTGTTGGATTCGATACAGTTTAGAACTTTCTTCCCTATTTCTTTTATCTTTTGGACTTTCGAGTCTTCCACTTCTTTCAGAGTTTGGTTTAATTTAACATTTTCTATGATAGTCCATGTAGAGATTTTACTTCTTTAGTAATAGGATTTTTGAGGATTTGTAAGTCCTGATTTATTTAGTGATGTTTTTTCGTAATTTTAAAGGACAGTTTTAAGAAGATTCGTCGATTGATACTCTTCATTATATATATATATATATATATATATATATATATATATATATATATATATATATATATATAAAGGGTGTCTCAAAATGACCTGACATTTTAATTGATTAATAAAATGTATTATTTATTTGAAGAGTAGGAATGTTTTTATTTCAATATAAGGTACAAACATGGAGGTTATGTGTGGAATACAATATCCGATAAATGACCGCCTCGACCCTGTTTGCAAACGTTCACGCTTTTGACGAAATTTTCAATAACATTTTGGGATAGTTGCGGATTAATTTCATTAATGGTGCGTCTAATTTCTTCCTTGAGCTCGGAAATGGTCTGTGGATCATTGGCATACACTTCTCCTTTCAGAAAACCCCAAAGAAATAAGTCGAATGGCATCAAATCGCACGATTTCGGTGGCCAATTCACATTGCCGCGGGGCGTGATAACACGACCATGAAACTTCATCTGCAATGACTGCTTTGTTTCGCCTGCAGTGCGCCATCCTGTTAATAGAATATATCTTCCAAGTTCATGCCATTCAATTCATTCCATAAAATGTTGGTTATCATGTCACGATAACGAACACCATTGACGGTAATCGCATTTCCAGCACCATTCCCAAAAAAGTACAGCCCAATCACTTCTCCAACCCAAAATTCGCACCAAACAGTGACTCGTGGTGGATGCATGGGAAGCTGTTGGATCACTTGTGGATTTTCGATCCCCAAAATTCGACAGTTTTGTTTATTTAGGTAGCCACAAGTTCAAAATACGCCTTATCGCTTAAGATAAAAAATCACCATCGATTTGTTGATACTCCAATATCCAATTGGCGAATGTACGTCGCTGCGCTTGGGCTGCCAGCTGCAATTCTTGTATCAATTGGATCTTGTAAGCATGCAAATGCAAATCTTTCGTCAAAACTCGCTGCACAGAGCATCTTGAACTATTTAATTGCTGAGTACGATGGCGAATCTAGGTGGAAGGAAAACACTCGCACTCACTGCGGCTATGTTTTCATTCGACCGGTCGCTACGAAGACGGCCACTGCTTTGCGCTGTCAGAATTGAACCGCTAAACTCAAATTTTTTGATTAACTGCGCCATAGTGTTGCGTTATGATGACCAAAATACGTGCGGACTTTTCGAACGGTTTCTGCAAAATTTTCACCATTTTTGTAGTGAATTTTCACAATTTCTATGCGTTGCTCGATCGTGTAATTCTCCATGACTAAACCTCAATACTTCCTGAAGCCAGTTGTCAAAGATTAGTACTCTATGTTCTCCATAAAAAAAATGGCGCTCAATTTAAAATGTCAGGTCATTTTCAGACACCCTTTATATATACAGGGTTACAGGGAAAGTCGTCCTGGATAATTAAGGACGTTATAGTTTAGGTCGTTTCTGACCGATTTGACTCTATGACATGATGTCCTAAACTTAACCGTTTTCGAGATATTGAAGTTTATAGATTTTCTAAAAAAAACATGTTTTTTTTGCTTTTATATCGATTTTTTTTATTAGAGGTTCTCGAGTGCGATTTTTTGGTTATTTTTAGTTAGTCTGTATGTCAAGTATCAAAAATCATCAAAAAAAATTTGAACTAGTTACTAACAGTTTCAAATGGCGGCTTGTTAATGTTTCTAAATTACGAATCTTTACCAAGTGTCTACTTTAAATCAATAAAGAGAAAAAAAAATGTATGGTAGTTATTCTGCAAATTATTTTAAAACTTTTACGTCTTTTTAGCTATCTAAAACGGTATAATATCTACTGGATCTATTGAAAATTCTAAAAAAATGAGATTTCAATAGGTAACATAATAATAGAATTTATATACTACCAATTACCGGTTTACTACCTGCACCTTCAAACAATAAAAAGGGTTGGGTAAGCATTTTTTCCGGTCGGGGTACTCTCTGTGCGAGTGACATTTTCTGTTCACTAAACATTATTGAATGATTTTTAGTCTGCTCATGCGATTCGTCCGTGGTGGGTGTGCTATACCGTGCTTTTCAAAAATATCTGTGTTTCATCTTCTGACTGTGTGAATTGGCTCGTAACTGGATTTTGATCTCTGCTTGTGAATATGGCAACGTATACCAACGAGGAATATGCTGACATCCTAATGTGTTACGGATTTTGCGAAGGAGTGTCGTCGCGTGCACGTGATGAATACATACTGCGATATTCTACTCGTCGTGTACCTGATGTTAGCGTATTTGATGGAACTTATCGAAGACTACGAGAAACTGGTTCCGTACAAAGACGGCGGACTGACATGGGACGACCACGTATCTTTGACGAAGACGAAAAAAAACAAAATACGACGTCTCTTTGAGGTGGACCCAACCACATCTACAAATGTTGTCGCACAACAGCTTGGTATTTCGCAGTGGAAGGTATGGTTTGTAATGCATACTGTTGGGCAACACCCTTACCACTATACGCCCGTGCAAGTCATTGAAGAAGAGGATCCGTTGCGACGATTAGAATTCTGCAGATTTATGCTCAATACCGATGTCGAAGATGCATCTTTTTTAAGAAAATGCAATGGACTGACGAGTCGAAATTCGACAAAGATGGTCTTACAAACTACCACAATGCCCACTATTGGGCTTCTAAAGAGGAAGGCAACCCAAACAAAAAAAGAACGAAAGGATCACAAACAAGATTCAGCTTAAATGTGTAGATGAGTATAATTTCAAATTATTTGGTTGGGCCATTCTTCCTGCCAGATAATTTGAATGGCGAGGAAATACGACAATTTTTTGCGGAACGATTTACCTAATTTGATGGAAGACCTACCTATTGGTTTGAGACAAAACATGTACTTTCAACACGATGGCTACCCAGCTCACTACAGAGGAAGTGTTCGTGCATGGCTCAATGACAATTATCCCAACAAATGGATTGGAAGAGGCGGACCCATACCTTGGCCGGCGAGAAGCCCAGACCTAACACCGATGGATTTTTATGTGTGGGGTCACATGAAAAGTCTCGTATACGACCAGATGACTCCTATCGAAAACGTGGATGTCCTAAGACAAAAAATAATTGATGCGGCTGACGAAATGAGGCGGCACCTCACAACTAGCGTTGTGAAAAGTAAGTTAAGAAAAAGAATGAGAATTTGTGTTAGAAATAGGGGCGACCATATGGAACATGAATTATAATTAATAAAAAATATTAAATTGCAAGGTTTTTTTGTTTTATTTGTGTATTTTTCGTATTTTCACTAGAACTAAAAATTTACCTTTTGCTACCCGAGCCCGCTTTAGGTGTCATTCTGTGAACAGTTTTCCTATTAAACTCCTAGTATTATATCTTTTTTGATAGCTAAAAAGACGTAAAAGTTTTTAAAATAATTTGCAGAATAACTTCCATACATTTTTTTTTTTCTCTTGATTGATTTAAAGTAGGAAATACTTGGTAAAAATTCGTAATTTAGAAACATTAACAAGCCGCCATTTGAAACTGTTAGTAACTAGTTCAAATTTTTTTGATGATTTTTGATACTTGACATACAGACTAACTAAAAATAACCAAAAAATCGCACTCGAGAACCTCTAATAAAAAAAAATCGATATAAAAGCAAAAAAAACATGTTTTTTTAGAAAATTTTTAAACTTAAATATCTCGAAAACGGTTAAGTTTAGGACATCATGTAATAGAATCAAATCGGTCAGAAACGACCTAAACTATAACGTCCTTAATTATCTAGGACGACTTTCCCTGTAACCCTGTATAAACTAAAGAACAATACCGTGTTGAAGAGTAAGTGTAATATTTATTGGAGCTATATTCTAGAAAAGTTGCTACTTCTTCATTAAGAGGATGTGCCATAACGTTTCTTTTTTTTTACTGTTCTTATTTTCTCGGTTTTTATGACCAGTTGAAAATGTTGTCAACTTGTATAATTTTTCTTTACAGAGCTGCAAAACGCGGCTCTCCTGAACACTCCATCGCAACATCAGAATTCAATTTTCTCTAAGTTATTTACTTACATCACGTATACTTAAAGGAAAGTCCTGGAACTATTTGTTGAAAATACAAATAAGGTTCAAGAAATAACTTTAGAAATACTTAGAATGATAATCTGAGGGGTGAATTTATATTATAACATGTTTACCTAGGTAGATATACGAGGGTCGGTCCAAAAGGCTTCGCACCTGTCATTTTTTCAAGTTTGAAAACAAGAAGTAATAGCTAGAAACTAAATCTAGTGAGTACTACGGATGTGGAAGCACTTCTATACGAAGGTCATGCAGTTTTGCAGCAAAAATCCAAGACTTGTGTGAAGGCACACTATTGTGATGAAAAGCTTTTCCTTTTTTGCGAGATGTGGACGTTTTGCCTCAATAGCACCTCTCAATTGGTCCAGTAGTGAAGCATAATCCTCCCCGGTGATGATTCTACCTCTCTCCAGGTAGTTTATGAGCACAACACCATGAAAATCCCAAAAAAACCATAGGCATGACTTTTCCGGCAGATGGAACCGTTCTTGCTTTCTTGGACGTACTTTTACCTGCTCCCACCCATTGCTTCAACTGCTTCTTCGTCTTTGGTCTATAACGATAAATCCATGTTTTATCTACTGTTATGAAACTTCGAAGCTTTTCACTAGAATTATGTTTAATTAAGTCTGAACACTCTTGGGAAATGTTCATTCTAATACATTTTTGGTCGTGTGTTAACAAACGCGGCACCCATCGCACAGAAAGTTTCCTCATATCTAAAACATCGTGTAAAATGTGGTGCACACGACCTAATGAGACGTTTATATTATCAGCGAGCTCGCGTATCTTCAATCGGCGATTATTTAGTACGCTATTTCGAATTTTTGTCACAATCTCGTCGGCCGTAGAGGTTTTCGGGCATCCTGCGCGTTTATCATCTTGAATGGAAATACGACTGCATTTAAATTCAGCACTTTACTTTTTAATCGTCGAAAACAAAGGCGAAGGGAAATCAATTTTTCGAAAACCGAAAAACTTGTTTGTTCATACGATCGTAACAAAAAAAAAAAACAAGCAAACACACGTCTTTAAATTTCACAGCATGCCATTTACTAGATAACATTTAACAAATAGTAGCAATAGTAAATATTCATTCATTTTAATTTGAGTTTGATTCCAAGTATCCTCCGTAGTGTGTTTGATGTATCATTGGCATGTGATAAAATTGTATCATTACGCATTTCCTTTAACAGATAGATAATTAATAATAGAGGTCTTATTATTGTACCTTGAGGTACGCCCTTTATTATGTTTACCTTCACTATCATTTATTCTTACTGTTTGCTGTTTGCAAATAAAGGTAGCTACTGATTAGATCGGGCGCTTTTCCTCTTATTCCAATGTAATATAATTTATCTAACAGTACTTTATGGTCAACAGTATCAAATGCTTTTCGCAATTCTGAAACGAAATATTTAACATAATGGAACTCAATATAACGAAGTTATTAATATGCCAGCTAGCGAAGTATATTCAACTATTTCCATGAAAAGAGTTTTCATTTTGCATATCTCTGGCAATAACTGCCACAATGCCAAAGAAGTTTTGAATAGATACTTTACTATATAGTCGGGAGTGTTGCTGTAACTACAACAAAGTGTATTCAAATATACCGTTTTGCATATTTAACTTTCAAATTGTGAAATGGTTTGTCTCAAAAATATGCAACTTTTAATTATATTACTTAACTGTTATTTTCTTTTTTAAACATGGTTAAGATCATAGAATAAGTTCCTGTGTGTTGTTTAAAGAATTTATTTCCTCGAGCGATGTTTAAAATAGCGTAGAACATACATTATTTCTCCTTATACAAAAGAGATTTCCTTGTGAAGTTTAAGAAGAGGGCCAATAGATGGGCTCCGATCAGTTGACAAAAAAAAAACGTCTACGTATTATTTTTACTATAGTAGAAAACAATCAACATAGTGTTAATTTTTAATAGCACTTGGATCCTACAGTTGTCCAGCAGCAAAGTTTTGGTTCTCCATGAATTCGGACGGTTTTATCTATCAGCCGTACACCGTATTCGCCTGATTTGACTTCGTGCGACTTTTATCTATTTCCAAAACCGTCGCTGAAAGGAAAGCGTTATTGGAGACATTCAAAAGGCGCTGATCAGGATAATGAAGGATATCTCAAAAGATGAGTTAAATACTCATTTAACATGCTTTTTGAGCCCGTAAAACGCTGTATGGAGACGGATGGAGACTATATTGAACATAATAGCGGCCGAGGAGCGTTCATTCTTTCTTCTTAATCTTGATATCTACTGTTAACGAGTATCTGCGTACTACCGGCAACTGAGGGCCTGAGCTTTTCAATTTCATGAGGATTTTTGGGCTATAAACGCACCGCGCTGGCCATGCATGTTGGTTAATGGATAAGATATAGGAAATGATATCTTAGTGTAAGAGAGGATAGGGGTTTGGACCTGACTTTCTCAGGAACAGGAGATGAGAGAATATCAGTAACTAACGTAAGGTAAAGATTCGCCGTATCCTGTAATAACCTATCCTCTACCGGGATCGTAGAGGTGTGCTACCCTCTTTTTTTTCTCCAACATGCTGGGCTGATGACCTAAACAGAGTTTCGGGCTAATGGTTGAGGCAGGCACAAGATCGTACAAATTGTAGACATCTTGGGGAGGCCGATGTCGAGAAGAAATGAATTACGTTTTTGTTTTCATTTGAAAAAAGCACTTAGCGACCCATTGTATCGACTCCTGCTTTATGGGAAGATCCCAATAGAATATCCACGTCTCTTCGCCTGTGACATTGCGCGAAAAATAACTCTCATCGTTCTCTAAAGCGGCCAGATTCTACTCTTCTTCTTCTTACGTTAGGCCTACGGCCTGTGTTCTACTGGTTTTCCTGCGAAGTTGATGCCCAACTATCTCACCATCTTTTTGGTGGTCTAGGCCCTCCCAATTTCGCGTCGCGTATCGCTCTTGCTAGCCTGTGTTTTCTCATTCTGGAAATGTGCTGATTCCAGTTTCTTCTCTGATATCTGCGTTTGTGCTTTCGGTTTCTGATGATTCAATGTTTATTTGTTCAATATATTCAGATGCAATCTTAATTAGAGGTAATTTGCACATTACCAGGCCATGATCTGATCCTACGATGGCTAATGACAGCACCCTAACGTCCACCCATAATAAATATTCTTTCTGTGATTGGGATAGAGTTAAGTTCTTCTTGTAATTGTTTACAGAAAATCTCGTATTCTTCCCACAGTTTGCCTGCGTCAGGTGCATAAACACTTATTAGGTGTAATGGTTCATTATCTGCTCTGGTATAAGATATTTGTAAATTATCAGGGCTAGTTCGGCAAATTAAAAAAATATATTCGAAATTAATTCTTAAGCTGTGTATACATTCTCACACAAAGTTTATTTTCTTTTAATGATAAGCAAAGTTCCTAAATCAACCTCTGACTAATATTATCACTTCATGATCTTTTAAATCTAGGTAAATGACTTCATTTTATTTTTTTAAGTTGTTGTTATACTCTATTGTTACCTCGATAGGCATCTTTTACAGTAAATTTAAATATATTGGTTATGACGAATCTATAGAAATAAAAGTCACGGACAATGTTGCTGCAACCTACCGACTATTCTTATTGCAAAAGGTTATCCCGAATTGAAATAAGTTTAATTAAAAATAACACGCGCCTTTGCTAGAAAATCATCAGGTCACGAGCTAAAGAGAGCAACAAAGTATATTTTTTTATATATAAAACAAAAAATATCTATTTATAAATGTTAACCGTGCCTGTAGTTTGGACTATCCCAATTCTTCAGAAGTTCTAAGGGAATATTGCCAATTTACTTATGGAAATTGAATGAGGTATATCAAATGAATCCCTTGATTACTAAAGATGTGCACAAGCCATAAATCTTAACACTTTCTCGTGCTAGCTGTGGCAGTGATTGATATTTCTAATATATTTGTTACGATTTCAGTAGTTTCTGAACTCCACTGAACTCATTTTAGCTCACACTTCAGTTGTCCCGACACTTTTGTAGAGATAGGAACACAAACAAAAAAGGCGTATGATTTTCAGTTAATGTCAACTCGCGGAAGATTCGTGTAAAATTTTCATCCCATTTTATTCAATAGTTTTCATATTACACCTGTTTGGGCGACGTTACTTTTGATTTTTGCAACATGATGGAACAAAAAGAATTTCGTGTAATGATTAAACATTGCTCTCTGGTAAAAAATACAGCCAGAACCCAAGAATGACTTGAAATGTCTTTTGGCACATCTGCTGCTTTGAAAGCAACTATATATCGATGGTGTAGTAAACTTAAATGCGGTCGTACACGCACCAATGATGCACGACGTTCGGGATGTCCAAATGAGGCAGTCACTCCAAAGAACACAAAAAATCTACCATGTTGTTCTGAATGACTGGAGAATTAAAGTGAGACAGATAGCTGACATCCTGAAGATATCAACAAAACGCGTGAGGCATATTTCGCATGAATGTTTGCATATGAAAAAGTGATATGCCTAATGGATACCACGCACTCTCACGATTGATCAAAAATAGCAACGTGTCGAAGATTCAAAACGCTGTTAGGCACTGTTTCGGCGTATTCCAAAGGAATACGCCGTCGATCCACAACATGGGACGAAACATGGATCCACGACTACACGCCTGAATCCAAGAGGCAATCCGCAGACTGACTGGAAGCGCATGAAAGCCAACCTAAGCGTCCAGAAACACAAACATCGGCTGAAATGGTTTTGGAATGTGCATGGAATAATACTGATCGACTATCTTCGCCGTTTGAATGGTGAAATCAAGAAAAAAAAGGTCGCATTTAGTAAAGAAAAAAGTATTGCTTCACCAAGATAATGCACCAGCTCACAACTCCTTGAAATCGATTATGCTACGAATAGTTTCATCATTCGCCATATTCTCCAGATCTGAACCCCAGTGATTGACAAAAACATTCTTATTTTTTCAAAAGTCTTGGTACTTTTCACCCCATATAGTACATGCTCCCCTCTTTAGGACTTATATTATTAAAAATGCCAGCAACGTCATCGATCTTAAAAATAATCCAATATGTTTTTATTTTTTAGGCCTTCAAACCATCATCATACACCGTTCCCCGGCCCTACTACATCCCAGTGTACGGACTTCAAAACGGTCGTCCCCTAATATTCTATCCTCCTCAACCCCTTTACGCAAACCCTGGGATGCCCCAAGACAACCCATCAATTCAATCACATGGAGGATTTACAGGATATGTACCTCCCAAAGAGTCGCCCCATTTTACAGGAGGGGATACATATTTGCCACCCAAAAATGCCAGCCTGATCAATAGAGTTGGCGGAGATGATGATCTTAATGTAGATGATCCAAATGCTCCTGTTTGGGGTACTTCTAATGGAGGGATCGTTCAGATGCCTTTAAGAGGAGGTAAGTCACATTTAATAAATAGCGTATTTTAGGACTTCATTTGCGGCCCTCGCGGTCTTTCTTCAGATGTTTGAACAAACAGAGACTGCAGAGCGTTAGGCCAGAGTTACAGGGCAGATGTTTTGTGTGTCAGTGGATCCACAGCTTTCAGTAATGGCGTGAAGTTTGCGAATCTTGTGGACCCTGTAGCTATCATGCAACAGTAATGTTTTGTTTCTCCATGAATTCGGATCTTTTTCTCTTATAGCCCGCTTCAGTTTTTAGATCATCCATCAGTAAACCTCTCCATTAAGTTAGGATAGGCGAAATTCCCTCGCGGTCCTAAAAAACAGTCGCCAGTGTTCAGTTCAAATTACATTTTCTTAAAAGCAATTATTTTTTCTAGATCAAGATAAAAGCTCAGAGCTCGCACCAACTAGAGCTCCAATGACTCGACCTTCTTCACCTCCACTAGTCCATGGTGGTCAATCATCTAGTCAATCAGGAATCGTAAGACCAGCACAAAGTCCACAAACAACCCAACCACGTCCGACGTTGCGAACCACAACCGCTAGGCCGTTAGCATTAGGACCAAGTGATTGCGTATGGGCAATAATTTCATGCTGTACAGCAGGTAATCCTAAGGAAGTGCCACAGCAATGTTTTGAGCAAAGGGGATGCCCCGGGCCTTTCTGGGGATCTAAACCGTGTGAAAACGATTATGCCAAAGCGGCAATAGCTGCCGCTATGGATTATTATAATAAGAATGGTTAAACAATGAAACTTCTGAATTTTTTGGTTGTTACATGCGTAGATTTAAGAACAAGAATGTGAGAGACTGAACATGTATTGAAGAATTGTTTATTATTTAGTTTATTAGGTGTTTGAAAACTTAGTTTTTTTTTGTCATATTATCACCAAATTTTAACAACGGTTTCAAAGCTGGGAAAAGGAAACGTATTTTTGTTACGCTGTCTGTTATGTTGGGAATGTGAAATCTTTGGCACAATGATACTACTGAGTATATATCACCACTACACCAAACACTTTATTTTTGCACTCGACGCGCGTTTCGCTAACCATGTTAACTTCATCAGGAACAATGATTGACTGAAGCTAAACTACAAATCTACCCTATTTATACTTTGCGTAACACCTGAATTACTCAGGCGGAACTAATGGCATAGGCGACGCCATCAGTTCCAGTCAAGTAACCAGTAGAGGGGACTATATATGTCTTTATTTAAACTACTTTTACATCTTATAATTTCCATACTTTCGCATGCGTTCAACAATCTCCTATCAGATAAATTTTCAATTAATTTTAGATTATCTAATGTTACAGTATGATCAGTTTCAGGGGCATGTTCGGTAATGCTGAACTTTTCTGTTCTACTGTATTTTAAATGTTCTTTAAATCGTGTTTTAATTGATCTTTTAATTTACCCAACATACTTTTTGTCGCAACCATTACTCATGAATAAATTGGCTCTGAAATACAGTAGAACAGAAAAGTCTAGCACTGACGAACATGCCCTTGAAGCTGGTCATACTGTAACATTAGATAATCTAAGATTAATTAAAAATATATCTGATAGAAGAATGTTGGGCGCATACGAAAGTATGAAAATGATAAAATGTAAAAGTACTTGAAATAAAGAGAGAGGGCCTATTCCTTATAATCCCCTCTATTGGTTACTTAACCGGAACTGATGGCCTCGCCTATGTCATTAGTTACGCCTGAGTAATTTAACTTTAGTCAATCATCGCTCCTGATGAAGTTAACGGGGTTAGCGAAATGCGCATCGAATGCAAAAATAAAGTGGTGTATTGGTGATATATACTGAGTACTGTCTGGATAGTTATCCCTGATGTTCAGGGATAAGAAATAGAAATTTATACGGTTTTTAGTTTTATCTTTGAAGTTGAATTTACCGAATTTAATTTATTATTAAAAAGATATCTAAAAACCAGTAAATTAAGTTTCGTGAAAGACAAGCAACAGCTGGGCATTATTTTTTTTATATTAAAATAAAAGTAAGAAAGAGATTATTGAGTTAGAAAGGTCTTGCTTGATGTTGCCATTTGTTAGGTGTAACAAATTTATGGAATCATCATTGCCAGTTCTTGGGCCGACAAGCTCAGACCTGACGTTCAAGGTACTGATTAGTTTAGAATATAATGGACCAAATTTCAGAAAACTAACAGTTTCTCCTGACATAAAAAAGAAGCTCTCACTGTCTGAGTTAGCCGAGAAATCGTAGTTTTTAGGATTAAACCGTATCAATTTGGAATAATTTTCCAACGCTTCGCTTTCGATTGAACGAGGCATCGTCATAAATATTTGATCTTCAAGATTCCTTCCATGTTCTAATTTAGAAGAGCACAGATCCGTGCCTGGTGCAATCGCAGGCGAAACGTTACTTCAATCATAAGAACTACGTTTTCTCAACTTCCTTCTGAATTTGTACAAGTATTTGAACGTTAAATGGCAGCAATGTTAATAACAAATATATATAAAAGACGTGTTGTTTTATTAAAGAAAATTATTACTTAAACCTTAACAGAAACTTTGGCCTGTTGCGGCCACGTTTTAAAAAGTTAGTTCTATGAGAACGTTCGTGAATTTAAAATAAACACATGTAGAAATTGGCAATGTGTTTACATAACATAAGCCGAAACTTTTAGCTTTAATTTCGTAGTCTTAAGACTTTAGCTTAGGTAAAATATAGTGTAAATAATAAGAATTGTACATATTAGTTTGTAGCATCCATATGCTCTCTATTGAAGCAATAAACGGTTGGTTTTTGCAACATTTGCAAAACCTTTTTCAATATTATCTATAAAATTTATGAATTCAATTTCGATTTGATTGGTTTTGAACAAATATACAATGTGTTACAAAAAAGGGGTTATTATCCATCTTTGTAAACATGATTTTTTTTTAGTTTTCTCTTATCATATTAGTAATTTCCAGTGTTCCTTGATAGTTTTAGGCTTATCATTATTGATTCACATAGACAGCGGTTTATAAATAGTTATTTATTTTGTATAGTACCAAACATAAATAAGTACTATATATGCGAGGCTCGTTTTTACACTAAGTAACGTTTTCAACAATTTTATTTTTACATGATGGCCCGGACCGTAACCTACTTTTCAATATGATTTCCACCTATACTATGGCACTTGTATCGTAAGACCAGCTTGTGTATTCCATCCTCATAGAAATCTGCCGCTTGGTTTGCTAACCACCGCAGCACGGCCGTTTTAGCGTCGTCGTCGGTGTCATAGCGCTGACCGCCAAGGTGCTTCTTTAAATACGGGAATCAACAATAGATTTGGCAATGATGAAACCGTAAAGGATATGTTTTCTCAAAACTTTCAGCAACTTTCCATACCAAGTCATCATTAATGACAGCCAGTCTTCGTCCCTCATCCTGCACGTTTGTACGACCTGATCTAAATGCTCTAACCCATTTTTTTACCATTCTATGACTCATAGCATTTTCGTCATACCCTTCACTAATCTGCTGATGAATTTCGGCCGTTTTCACGTATCGTGAATTTAGGAAACGAACTACAGCGCAAATTTCACAATCCGCGGGATTTTCAATGGTTCTGAGGCATTTTAAACACGCACAAACAAACGTAAACTCGGAAGAGTGCTTCGGTAATGACGTCTATGGGTATCCAATAGATGCTGGTGCTCCGCGCGCATGCTTACTTAAAAAACGTGCCTCGTATTTACTAATTTTAGAAGAAATGTATTTATATACGTCTTTTTTATTTAAAATAATAATAATAACTAATGTAACATTATTTCCTCTGTTTTATTTTTGCCTTTTTAATGCAGAACACTTATGGGATCACTTCGATGTCTGTCCGTTTGTCTGTCTGTCACTCCCAATTTTCTCTGAAACTATTTGACATAGAAAGTTGAAATTTGGTAAAAATATAGGAATTGATCGCCCAATTAGAGTCGTGCAGTTTTAAAAGTTGAATATTGACTTACGGGGGTTAGTTTTGAGGGGTGAAATTGAAAGTAAAAAATAAAATTTTTTACCAAGTCATCGCGTGGGGTGTCAAATGAAAGCTTGTGAAAACACGAGTTCAAAAATATACGAGTATATGATGTAATACTTGCGCACTCTTTGTATTATTTTAAAAAAATGACGAAAATCCCCGTCCATCCACCCTATCTCGAAAACTACTTGTCAAAAAATTTTGAAAAAATTCTGGAATATTCTTCATAAAGTGTAAATTGAATGAAAATTATACCTAGTACACTATCTTTGATAATTTATCTGGTATATAGGAAAAAAGAATTTCAGAGTCATCAGTTTTCAACAAAAATTGGAAACAAACTTTGGCGAAAACCCATTTGGAGTGTGTTTTGAGAAGTCATATAAAATAATAATATTTTATATACAGTGGGACCTCCGTTATCCGGGGCTCTATTATCCGGGTATCCAATCAACCGGAATCCCGAATGGTCGATTTTTTTTAATGAGATCTTTTTTGAAAAACGAATAACATTCATATTACATATTTAGATTATTATCAACATTTTACTATTATGTATTTAAAAATAGGTATGGATTATTTTTACTTAAAAAAAATAAATAAAGAATGAAAAAAACACGGCAAGCTGGTATCGGGAGAATGAGATGTTTCGGGAAACTACCACAGTTCATTTCATATTCCAAGAACGGTAATATTAAAGTCGTTTCTATGAAACTCTCCCTGGGCTGTTTGTCTGCTGAAGAAAATTATTTACTCAATTGTACTTTGTCTCCATCCTAAAACAACCAAAAATTTTGTAACCAAAAATTTTGACTTTTTGGTTACAAAATTTAATTTAACATCAGACCAAATTTATAATGCGGATGAATCCGGATTATTTTGGAAAATGCTTCCTTCAAAAACCTTAGCAGCTCTCTCCGAAAAATCTGCTCCTGGTCACAAATCCAGCAAAGAAAGACTCACAATTATGACTTGTTCTAATGCTTCAGGAGAGTTAAAGTTAAAATTAATTGTTATAGGGAAGGCAAAAAAACCTCGATCGTTTGAAGGAACCGAAATTAGAAGTCTTCCGATTATTATAATCATCCAAAAGCTTGGATGAATCGAGCAATTTTTACGTCGTGGTCTAAAGACAAATTTATACCTTCAGTACGTTAACACTTAAAAGAGAAAAGTCTACCCCTTAGAGCTGTTTTACTGCTCGATAATGTTCCGTCCCATCCAGCTGAATCAATCTTGGCCACCGATGGATCGAGGGGTAATATGAAGTTTAAAACGAAGATACAAAAAATTTTCCTTCGATTTCTACTCGACAAAAATAGTAGCGCCGAGTCAATAAAAGAAATCCTAAAGAAGTGGACAATGAAACACGCTGTTTATGCTGTGGGTGATGTCTGGGTAAATTTACCCTCTACAACATTAAAACTTTAATGGATGAAAATATTAGAACAAGAAGATTTAATCCAGCAAACCTCAGAAGATATTTCATATCTCGACATCGGTAAAGCTCTCCCGGTTTTTATCCATGTTGACAGGGATGTTATGATAAATTGGCTGGAAAGTGACATGAAGGAAGAGGGTTTCGAAAAACTAACAGAAACCGAAATAGCAGATCTCCACAGAAAAGACGAGCCATCGACCTCTTCGCAGATTGGCCATGGAAACGAGAGCGATGACAACGAATATTCGTTCATTGTTTTGGAAACTAAGAAAATTAAACGCAACCAAGCGTCAAAGGCGATGGAAATTATTTTAAATAGGAGAACGCCAATTATAGCAGAATCCCGAATGGTCGATTTTTTTTTAATGAGGTCTTTTTTGAAAAACGAATAACATTCATATTACATATTTAGATTATTATTAACACTTTACTATTATGTATTTAAAAATATGTATGGATTATTTTTACTTAAAAAAAATAAATAATGAAAAAAACACGGCAAGCTGGTATCGGGAGAATGAGATGTTTCGGGAAACTACCACAGTTCATTTCATATTGCAAGAACGGTAATATTAAAGTCGTTTCTATGAAACTCCCCCTGGGCTGTTTATCTACTGAAGAAAATTATTTACTCAGTTGTGCTTTGTCTCCATCCTAAAACAACCAAAAATTTTGTAACCAAAAATTTTAACTTTTTGGTTACAAAATTTAATTTAACATCAGACCAAATTTATAATGCGGATGAATCCGGATTATTTTGGAAAATGCTTCCATCAAAAACCTTAGCAGCTCTCTCCGAAAAATCTGCTCCTGGTCACAAATCCAGCAAAGAAAGACTCACAATTATGACTTGTTCTAATGCTTCAGGAGAGTTAAAGTTAAAATTAATTGGTATAGGGAAGGCAAAAAAACCTCGATCGTTTGAAGGAACCGAAATTAGAAGTCTTCCGATTATTATAATCATCCAAAAGCTTGGATGAATCAAGCAATTTTTACGTCGTGGTTTAAAGACAAATTTATACCTTCAGTACGTTAACACTTAAAATAGAAAAGTCTACCCCTTAGAGCTGTTTTACTGCTCGATAATGTTCCGTCCCATCCAGCTGAATCAATCTTGGCCACCGATGGATCGAGGGGTAATGTGAAGTTTAAAACGAAGATACAAAAAATTTTCCTTCGATTTCTACTCGACAAAAATAGTAGCACCGAGTCAATAAAAGAAATCCTAAAGAAGTGGACAATGAAACACGCTGTTTATGCTGTGGGTGATGTCTGGGTAAATTTACCCTCTACAACATTAAAACTTTAATGGACGAAAATATTAGAACAAGAAGATTTAATCCAGCAAACCTCAGAAGATATTTCATATCTCGACATCGCTAAAGCTATCCTGGTTTTTATCCATGTTGACAGGGATGTTATGATAAATTGGCTGGAAAGTGACATGAAGGAAGAGGGTTTCGAAAAACTAACAGAAACCGAAATAGCAGATCTCCACAGAAAAGACGAGCCATCGACCTCTTCGCAGATTGGCCATGGAAACGAGAGCGATGACAACGAATATTCGTTCATTGTTTTGGAAACTAAGAAAATTAAACGCAAACCAAGCGTCAAAGGCGATGGAAATTATTTTAAATAGGAGAACGCCAATTATAGCAGAATCCCGAATGGTCGATTTTTTTTTTAATGAGGTCTTTTTTGAAAAACGAATAACATTCATATTACATATTTAGATTATTATTAACACTTTACTGTTACGTATTTAAAAATATGTATGGATTATTTTTACTTAAAAAAAATAAATAATGAAAAAAACACGGCAAGCTGGTATCGGGAGAATGAGATGTTTCGGGAAACTACCACAGTTCATTTCATATTCCAAGAACGGTAATATTAAAGTCGTTTCTATGAAACTCTCCCTGGGCTGTTTGTCTGCTGAAGAAAATTATTTACTCAGTTGTGCTTTGTCTCCATCCTAAAACAACCAAAAATTTTGTAACCAAAAATTTTAACTTTTTGGTTACAAAATTTAATTTAGCATCAGACCAAATTTATAATGTGGATGAATCCGGATTATTTTGGAAAATGCTTCCTTCAAAAACCTTAGCAGCTCTCTCCGAAAAATCTGCTCCTGGTCACAAATCCAGCAAAGAAAGACTCACAATTATGACTTGTTCTAATGCTTCAGGAGAGTTAAAGTTAAAATTAATTGTTATAGGGAAGGCAAAAAAACCTCGATCGTTTGAAGGAACCGAAATTAGAAGTCTTCCGATTATTATAATCATCCAAAAGCTTGGATGAATCAAGCAATTTTTACGTCGTGGTTTAAAGACAAATTTATACCTTCAGTACGTTAACACTTAAAAGAGAAAAGTCTACCCCTTAGAGCTGTTTTACTGCTCGATAATGTCCCGTCCCATCCAGCTGAATCAATCTTGGCCACTGATGGATCGGGGGGTAATATATAAATACAAGAAATCCTAAAGAAGTGGACAATGAAACACGCTGTTTATGCTGTGGGTGATGTCTGTGTAAATTTACCCTCTACAACATTAAAACTTTAATGGATGAAAATATTAGAACAAGAAGATTTAATCCAGCAAACCTCAGAAGATATTTCATATCTCGACATCGGTAAAGCTCTCCCGGTTTTTATCCATGTTGACAGGGATGTTATGTTAAATTGGCTGGAAAGTGACATGAAGGAAGAGGGTTTCGAAAAACTAACAGAAACCGAAATAGCAGATCTCCACAGAAAAGACGAGTCATTGACCTCTTCGCAGATTGACCATGGAAACGAGAGCGATGACAACGAATATTCGTTCATTGTTTTGGAAACTAAGAAAATTAAACGCAACCAAGCGTCAAAGGCGATGGAAATTATTTTAAATAGGAGAACGCCAATTATAGCAGAATCCCGAATGGTCGATTTTTTTTTAATGAGGTCTTTTTTGAAAAACGAATAACATTCATATTACATATTTAGATTATTATTAACACTTTACTATTATGTATTTAAAAATATGTATGGATTATTTTTACTTAAAAAAATAAATAATGAAAAAAACACGGCAAGCTGTATCGGGAGAATGAGATGTTTCGGGAAACTACCACAGTTCATTTCATATTCCAAGAACGGTAATATTAAAGTCGTTTCTATGAAACTCTCCCTGGGCTGTTTGTCTGCTGAAGAAAATTATTTACTCAGTTGTGCTTTGTCTCCATCCTAAAACAACCAAAATTTTGTAACCAGAAATTTTAACTTTTTGGTTACAAAATTTAATTTAACATCAGACCAAATTTATAATGTAGATGAATCCGGATTATTTTGGAAAATGCTTCCTTCAAAAACCTTAGCAGCTCTGTCCGAAAAATCTGCTCCTGGTCACAAATCCAGCAAAGAAAGACTCACAATTATGACTTGTTCTAATGCTTCAGGAGAGTATAAAGTTAAAATTAATTGGTATAGGGAAGGCAAAAAAACCTCGATCGTTTGAAGGAACCGAAATTAGAAGTCTTCTGATTATTATAATCATCCAAAAGCTTGGATGAATCAAGCAATTTTTACGTCGTGGTTTAAAGACAAATTTATACCTTCAGTACGTTAACACTTAAAAGAGAAAAGTCTACCCCTTAGAGCTGTTTTACTGCTCGATAATGTTCCGTCCCATCCAGCTGAATCAATCTTGGCCACGGATGGATCGAGGGGTAATATGAAGTTTAAAACGAAGATACAAAAAATTTTCCTTCGATTTCTACTCGACAAAAATAGTAGCGCCGAGTCAATAAAGAAATCCTAAAGAAGTGGACAATGAAACACGCTGTTTATGCTGTGGGTGATGTCTGGGTAAATTTACCCACTAGAACATTAAAACTTTAATGGACGAAAATATTAGAACAAGAAGATTTAATACAGCAAACCTTTCATATCTCGACATCGCTAAAGCTCTCCATGTTGACAGAGATGTTATGATAAATTGGCTGGAAAGTGACATGAAGGAAGAGGGTTTTCGAAAAAACTAACAGAAACCGAAATAGCAGATCTCCACAGAAAAGACGAGTCATCGACCTCTTCGCAGATTGACCATGGAAACGAGAGCGATGACAACGAATATTCGTTCATTGTTTTGGAAACTAAGAAAATTAAAGGCACCAAGCGTTAAAGACGATGGAAATTATTTAAATAGGAGAACGCCAATTATAGCAGAATCGTCACGAAGTTTCACCAGGGCCAAACTGAAAGTTGAAGCCATTATTTTTATACTTACACAGAATATTTTTATTGCATGCTTAGGTACTTAGGAACCTCCCTACCGATAAGTAATTTGGTTAGTTATATTCCAATAACTGTTAAAATCCTAAATAATTTTATTGTAGCTATTATCATTAAGCTTTATAACACTGTAGATTTCTAGTTCTTAAAATTGATAATTGTACTCGTTTAGGCCTTTATCATACAAATAAGATTTTTTAATTTCATCATTTACTCATTAAAATAAACTTTGAAATGCTTTGATTTATATAGCTTATTGTAAGGTTTAGAAAGCATGTTATAAAATATGTTTAGGAAAAGGTCGCACTGTTGCATAGAGATAGAAAATAAAGGTGATTGAAACTAAAAATGCAAATAATTGGTAGAGAAATTCCGGACGCTTATGGTTTATGACATTTTAATGTTTATAACCCATGTTGTGTGCTATCAACTCCAAACAAACCGACTATAAACTTTCACAAAATTTGGGTCTGTAAACGATAAAATTCCAGTTCAAAATTCAGGAATCTCCAGTATCTAATGTAGAGGTAGAAAAACCTATATTGATACAATAAGCAGGTAAATATGTACTAGAATTAAAAAATGCCCAGCGCAGTATGTCTTTGTAATATTGCCACTTCAGCACCTGTAGCACACCAGCATGAAACAAAACTTTAGACCAGGGGGTCGGCAACCTTTTAACTAAGGGGTGTCAGTTGTCATCCATACAACATTTTGCGTGCCGACATAGGTACTTACTACAACTAAAATTAACAAAAATTAACTTAAATAAACTTCAAATATTGCTTTTAGAAGGTTTAATTACAAAGAAATTTTAACATTTAAAAAATAATTTTATTATACTAGTCCTAGGACCTAGTGTGAACCCTGTGCTTGAAGTTCTTTAGAGAGTTTTCTTATATCCGGTTCATGTCTGGTTATTTTCAGTGTCACACATGCTTCCGAGTTTTCAGCCTGCTTCGGTACGGGTTTAAAATCACTCTCATATGGGGAAAAAGTTATTCACAGATATAGGATGATTCGAAAGCTGTAAGCATGGCAAACGCTACTTTCTTAAGACAAATAAATTTCTCTGGTAAACTCATCCAACAACTGAGTATCTCGTTTGAATGGTTCTGGCAGTCACCTTCTAATATCCTTCTTAATTCTACAAATTTCGTGTTCCATAACTCGGAGCTTTTAAATTCAATGTATTGAAGATCAAAATCATTAATGTCCATCCATGAGAAAAGCAACTGCTGGAAAAATCCATTAAATCTGGTTTGATTAAAAAAGCGAACATAGGACCATGTTTATCAAAATCCTGAACCCTCTCGATAAACTCCTCTTTTAAATTAGTCATATATTTAAGAATTTCGTCTATTAGTGCACCATCGTCGACACTGGATATATAAGTTTTTAAATTTGGAAAATATTTATGTTTGTAGTAATATCGCTGATAAATAAATCTATTTTTAATTTGAATGATTTCCAGAATTCGTATAAATCCAGAACTGTTTTGCCTGAACCTTGTAACTTTAAGTTGAGTTCACTGAGATGGTTTGTAATATCAGTAAGAAACATTAACATACAGATCCAGTTCTTATCTTCTAGTTCAGGATAAGCATAAGCAAATCTAGAGAGCACTTTACCACGGCTGAGCCAGCGCACATTATTGTGCAATGGTATATCTGAATATGCACTTTCTAATTCCTGCAGAAACGCCTTAAATTGTCTATGGATCAGTGAAGAACGACCGACAATGTAATTAACTATTTTAACCACCCTATCCATCACGGATTTTAAACTTCCCGCGGATATTTTAGCGCACAACTCTTTTGGTGAATTATGCAATGAAAATTCAAAACTGATCGACCCATGCGTTCAATAAAAAGGGAACAAATCCTTCATGTCTCCCAATCATAGCAGGAGCGTCATCTGGCGTTACGCAAAAAATTTTATTTAAATCAATGTCTCGCTTTTCAAAATATTTAACAAATTCTGAAAATATATCCTCTCCTCTTGTAGTTCCCTGCAATAGGAGCAGACAAATCAGCTCTTCATACACACTGCGATCATCGAAGTATCGCGCAACGATTGCCAGACGGGCAATGTCATTAATCTCGACACTTTCATCCAATGCTACACTAAATACAAAACTCCGTTTGATAGCGTCTCTCTGCTGTTTTTGGACATTTTGTGTCATTTCGGTAATTCGCCTCTCGATGGTCCGCGCTGATGCCGGTATGTCCCTAATCCTGGCCAATATTGTATCCTTATTGGGCAAGTCGTCGAATAAAATCTCGCCAATACTCAAAAATGTTTGCTTCATAAATTCTCCGTCAGTGAACGGCCCACCCTTTTGTGCCAACGATTGTGCAATGCATTCAGTTACCTGATTTTTTCCTTGGAAAACTTTGCTAAAGAATGTTGACTGTTTCTCGTATTGTTTACTTGTTCTTTGTATTGCCTCCCTTTTATCAGCGTTATCTTTAAATGACGATTCATGTTTTATCTGGAAATGTCGTTGAACACTAGATGTCCGGAAAACTACGCTTTCCCGACATAGGACACAAATGGCCCGATCGTTTTGCTATACAATACCGTAATCTGTTGTCCATGAAGTTTGAAATGATCTACCTTCTGTTTCTTCGCGGCCATAACGCAACGTAATTTTGATTTTTTAAACTTTTCGACGACTATTGACTGGAACAGATGTTACTTCTATACTAAATGATCCAAACGTGTAGCCGCTTGCTATATATAGAAAAATAATGTTTCCAGAAAATTCCAATAATTACGTTTATTAAATTTCTTAGAACAAAAATTATTATCTACAACGCGCCCATTGAAATCGCCTAGAAGTTAAATCTAACAAAAACTAAAGTTCGGCAATATAAAAAGAGTTGCGGCGCGCGTCGGAACGATTGAAGTCAAGTCAAACAAAAACCGCCTTATAGTGGCTCTTTTGATCTGAATTGAGGACGTTTATTTGTGTTTTTGCCTAGGCTTATATTTTGAGGATTGCCGTCTTTAATACTTGCCGAAATTAAAGCCAAACCAATGCATTCAGTAAAATTATAAATTACAAAATATATATTTGGTAGTTTTTGGTAATAATATCTAGTGACCTATATAATATATCGTTTTTGTTTGTATCGTTAAAGTAATACTGTCTTCGATTATTTACTTAATTTCGAAACATGTCACAGATTACAGAATCAATGTGTAAACTTTGAATAGGTACGCGTGCCATTCAAAATTGCTTGGCGTGCCAGAGATGGCACGCGTGCCACAGGTTGCCGACCCCTGCTCTAGATCAATCAAAAATCCTTACAAAAAATCCTTTCTCTACCCTAGAAACATTCGTGAGTCGATAGAAATATCTAAACATATCTAACATCCCAATAACCTTAATCGCGCCGCTGATCTTTCCCTCTCCCCCCTTCTAGAAACGGATTATACATGAAATCCCACCTCCTCCAAAATCTGTTGACAGTCGATTTGACTAAATTAAATGGGAAAATACTCGTAAAATATTGTACTTTAAGCGGCGAGGAAGGTTAAAATTAACATAACCTATAAAAAATTCCCTAGTATACACGTATTCGTGATTTAAAAAAAAAAGCGTTTTAAACAAACAATAAAACAATATGGAATTATTATTAATATTTTATGAATTAGATTCTGTTAGTTAGTTTTATACTTCTAAGGTATAATTTTAAGAATTATATAATAGTATAATATTCGTCTACTGAAAAATTATTCGTAACAATTTTACATTAGGTTTTCCTAAAATATTATAAGGTTAGTAAAAATGTGATTTCGCTTAATTTATACATCTAAAAATGTTCTGTATATCATTAATTCACGTTAAGATTTACACAGCCCCACAAAAAAAAAGTGGGGTATACTTTCGATGCGATATATCAGATCCGTAGTATTTTTGCCCGCTGATCACGAATCTGACGTCAGAATATCGCCATCACATCTCAATTTTTTTCTAACCTCAAAAAATAGGTAAAAATTAGTAAAAATTAAGAAAAATATACTCCTAAAAAATTGATTCAAGCTTTTTCATGAATCCAAAGATGTATTAATATGTATTCGGACACGCTAAGCTAATATTCATCGGTTGGATTAAGCCATACAGTTCTGTTTTCTTTCTAACCTCAATAAATCAGACAGATATAGTGCTTCTCGAATGCAAAAACGAATTCAAATTAAAATTCAACCGATTCTTAACAAATTTGGTACACGGGGGTTTTTTGGGTTGCTGATCATGAATCTGAGGTCGGATTTGCAAAATTCAAAATGGCGGATCCAAGATGGCGGACAAAATTTTGAAAACCAACCGATTCCTACCAAATTTGGTATACAGTTAGGGAATCCTCAAACCTGATACTCTTAAACCCTAAACCCTGAAACCTTAGACTCCCACACCCTGTAACCTCAAAAAATAGAGCTCAATAACCCTGTAACTTTAAAAATGAGACCCAATAAACTCAAAACCAGGACTTTTAAACCATATACTCTCAAATAGTAGACCCTTAAGCCCTAGAATTGCGAAGGTTAGACCCGCGCCTAACTTTTCCTTTTTTTGGCTGTATCTTGTTCTTTTTTCCGCGAATGACCTATTCAAAGGCTTTCTACCCAAACGCTTTTGAGGACTTGTTTCTCTTTTTAGCGACCAGCAATAGTCCGCTAGCATATGGTCATCCCAAGGGGAACGTTGAAAACGTTCCCCTTGCTCCTCACTGTAGTCACCAAGATTATAATCTTGGTGACTACAGTGAGGAGCAAGGGGAACGTTTTCACCAAGATCTGAAAATCATAGAAAATCGGTATCAAGGACGATGCGTAGACGGGTATGAATCTGTGTATCATCAGGCGAGAATATCTGAGGGGAGAAGTGGCAGAGGGTTCGCTGGGGGATGACCATATGCTAGCGGACTATTGCTGGTCGCTAAAAAAGAGAAACAAGTCCTCAAAAGCGTTTGGGCAGAAAACCTTTGAATAGGTCATTCGCGGAAAAAAGAACAAGATACAGCCAAAAAAAGGAAAGTTAGGCGCGGGTCTAACCTTCGCAATTCTAGGGCTTAAGGGTCTACTATTTGAGAGTATATGGTTTGAAAGTCCTGGTTTTGAGTTTATTGGGTCTCATTTTTAAAGTTACAGGGTTATTGAGGTCTATTTTTTGAGGTTACAGGGTGTGGGAGTCTAAGGTTTCAGGGTTTAGGGTTTAAGAGTATCAGGTTTGAGGAGTCCCCAGCTGTATACCAAATTTGGTAGGAATCGGTTGGTTTTCAAAAATTTTGTCCGCCATCTTGGATCCGCCATTTTGAATTTTGCAAATCCGACCTCAGATTCATGATCAGCAACCCAAAAAACCCCCGTGTATCAAATTTGGTAAGAATCGGTTGAATTTTAATTTGAATTCGTTTTTGCATTCGAGAAGCACTATATCTGTCTGATTTATTGAGGTTAGAAAGAAAACAGAACTGTATGGCTTAATCCAACCGATGAATATTAGCTTAGCGTGTCCGAATACATATTAATACATCTTTGGATTCACGAAAAAGCTTGAATCAATTTTTTAGGAGTATATTTTTCTTAATTTTTACTAATTTTTACCTATTTTTTGAGGTTAGAAAAAAATTGAGATGTGATGGCGATATTCTGACGTCAGATTCGTGATCAGCGGGCAAAAATACTACGGATCTGATATATCGCATCAAAAGTATACCCCACTTTTTTTTTTGTGGAGCTGTGTTATTTAACAATAAACTTTCAAAACTTTTTTTTTTGAAATATTTGAGACTCTCTTTTTTTACAATCACGAATTTGTATATTCTAGCGAATTTTTTATAGGTTATGTTAATTTTAATCTTCTTCGCCGCAGTACTGCCTTAAAGTATAATATAATAAAATAATATTATTTCACCGTTTGATTTATTTAAATCGAATAAAACTGCGACTGTCAACAGACTTTTGTCTAAAAGATGGCACTTTTTTCACGCTGTACCACGGTCCAATAATATAAAATCAGTTCGCTGAACAAGCTCTGAAGAAGCCGGCAGATTGATCGGCGAAACATCAGCATCACTTATTCAGACGATACCCATAACCTCTATAACCTCTGGATTCTTTTTTTATTCATCAACCCTCGAAAAATGGTAAAGCCACCCTGTTATGCCAAATACTCACTTTCAATTTTTACTTCCACAAAAAATAATAAAATATTGAGAACGAAATTGAACGCTCTAGACCGGGTAATTTGTCTGACGTCAAAGAGGCGTAAAATCTTCAAAAATGAAACTTATGTTCGGAAAAGATAAAGGAAAATAATAAGCTGGAGAGTTTCTACTACCTTTGCTATAGTGTTTGGAGTTTTTTCTGTGTTAGTATAGTACATATTAAAGGTAAATGTTAGTCTGTCAAATAAAGTAGATCCGGATTAATTGAATAAGCTTCTAACAGGGATACCGGGCGTTTTCTTGAGATAATAATGCGAATATTTGGGTGCTGGGAATTTAAAGAGAATTTGACTGATGGCGATCGACCAAAAGGACCTGGATTTATTGGTGGCAAGAAGTTTATTTATAATTCTTTGAATGCGTGCCTCCTTGGGGTCATCAAAAAATTCTTTGTATCTGTTCCGGGTACGAACGAAGATTTATGACGTTAGAATTTTTACGCCATTGTCGATAAGCATGATGTTTAGAAGCAACAGCTTTGCGTTTTCGATCCAACCAAGTCTCGCCGTTGGAACGGCATTTTTTCGAATAAGGTATATAAGCTTCCATACCAGCCAAACTGAAGAAATGTACGCAATATGTAATTAGTACTTAATACACAAAATATAATACGTAAACACACAAAATTAAGCAAAATTTTGAAACCATATGGCTAAATTATATTAATAATACTATTCAACATATATTTTAATAATCTATTTGTTAAACAACATCTAAAATAATAAAGACATCTTGAATATCCTTAAAAATAGATTTTCTCGTGGTCTTTTTAAAAAACGGCTTGGTTTTGCGCCTGTTTTATTGAACATTAAATAGTCCTTTCCAGCCCGCTCAACCAAAAAATTGCACCGAAGCTAAAACCGTAAAAATAATTACTATCCACTTTTTTTCGTAGGGATGAGATGTAATATCGATATACGAGGCTGGTTTGAAAAGTCCGTGCAAAAATAAAAACTACTTATGTGTTTGGGGTAAACCTTTTTTATTTTTCGACATAGTCTCCTTTTAGGCTTATACACTTCGTCCAACGATGTTCTAGTTTGTTGATCCCTTCCGAATAATAGGATTTGTCCAAGTCTGCAAAATATCCATTAGTGTCTGCAATCACCTCCTCGTTTGAATAAAATCTTTGTCCCGCCAGCCATTTCTTCAAATTGGGGAACAAATAGTAGTCCGAGGGAGCCAAGTTCGGAGAATAGGGGGGATGTGAAACGAGTTGGAATCCTATTTCCATTAATTTTGCGACCACAACTGCTGAGGTGTGTGCTGGTGCGTTGTCGTGATGGAAAAGGACTTTCTTGTGGGCCAATCGCGGGCGTTTTTCTTGCAGCTCGGTTTTCAAACGGTCCGATAACGATGAATAATATTCACCTGTAATAGTTTTACCCTTTTCCAGATAGTCGATGAGGATTATCCCTTACGAATCCCAAAAGACAGTCGCCATAACCTTTTCGGCCGAAGAAACGGTCTTCGCCTTTTTTGGTGCAGATTCCCCCTTGGTAACCCATTGTTTAGATTGTTGTTTGGTCTCAGGAGTATAGTAATGTATCCATGTTTCATCCACAGTGACGAAACGACGCTTAAAGTCCTCCGGATTCTTCTGGAACAGCTGCAAACCATCCTTGCAACACTTCACACGATTCCGTTTTTGGTCAAGCGTGAGCAATCGCGGCACCCATCTTGCAGATAGCTTTCTCATGTCCAAATGTTTATGCAAAATATTATGTACCCGTTCAGTCGAGATGCCCACAGCACTAGCAATCTCACGCACCTTAACTCTTCTGTCATCCATCACCATATCATGGATTTGATCAATGATTTCTGGAGTCGTAACCTCCACAGGCCGTCCAGAACGTTCAGCGTCACTTGTGCCCATATGGCCAGTCCGAAAATTTTGAAACCACTTATAAACTGTTCTAATCGAAGGTGCAGAGTCACCATAATGTTTATCAAGCTTCTCTTTAGTCTCCTGAGGCGTATTGCCTTTCATAAAGTAATGTTTAATCACCACACGAAATTCTTTTTCGTCCATTTCTTGAAAATCACTCGACTTCCTTGATTCACACGAATGCCAAACACAAATAAATAGACCAATATGGCTGAAACTTGGTGTGCGTTCATTCAAGAGAGGCTACTAACTAAACATGACCTCGATACGCGCCGGTAGTGCCATCTCTCGGACTTTGCACGGACTTTTCAAACCAGCCTCGTAAATTATCGTATAGAGAGTAAGAGATTATAATTATTGACAATTTAATATCATAATTGACGATGATCCTCCAAAGATATATTTTGATTATCTCTAAAAATAATTTTCGAACTGAAATTGCAATCCCATTAAAAACTTAAAATGTAAAAAAATGCCAAGTCTCGCAACGCAGTCCTTCCACCACAAAAAGTTGTGAGATCTCATGTAAAATCAAGTCAGTTATTTTAGTTAATATCTATGGAAGCAACTATTCAATAACTTTATCATAAATTGTTATCTATTTAGTTACCTACCAACATTTATAGTGACCGTATCAATATTAGACATCTTTACTTCTAAAATAAGTATAATGACTTGGCAATCGCACGGCAACATAATCACATAAGAATAATCTACTATTTCGATTTCTAAGTAAGTCTAAACAGTGCTCTTAAGAATAAAGTATTTTAAATAGTAGATTATTCTTATGTGATTATGTTGCCGTGCGATTGCCAAGTCATTATATTTATTATAGAAATAAAGATGTCTAATATTGATACGGTCACTATAAATGTTGGTAGGTAACTAAATATATAACAATTTATGACAAACGACATAGGTGCTTCCATAGATACTAACTAAAATAACTGACTTGGTTTTACATGAGATCTCACAACTTTTTGTGGTGGAAGGACTGCATTGCGAGACTTGGCATTTTTTTTACGTTTTATGTTTTTGATGGGATCTCATTTCTTTTTGTAGGTAGTCCTCTTTTTTTTCTTCTCGGGTAATATTTCTTGTACGTCAGCTATGGATTTTCTTAAAGCCCACTCCCTGTCTCTATTGATTTTTCTCAAAGGCTATGATGTAACAATTTTTGACAAGTCTGGACGATAAGTGCTTCTAAGCCGATTATATTCAACGATTGCGGACTCCTGAGCTTTGATACTACCGAAGTCGACATTAATTAGATGTAATCTGCCCAGACTTATCACTCTCGAAAGTGCCATGGATGCTTGATTGCATGTGAACACTGAAGAACCGATGGCCATCAGTGTACTGTTTAGACTTAGCCCCTGACTTTTGTGTATGGTAATAGCATAGGCTATACATATCAGAAACCGTTCACGATGAAGATAAGCTCTATTAATAATTTCAAATTTAGTTTTGACTGGACCGAGCTCGTAAAGATGTTCATTATTAAATGTAATATGTACTTTTTTTTATTTTATTTTTATTTTCAGGATCAACCTTTACTCCTTGTACTATACCGATAGAACCGTTCACTAAGCCAAGACGTCAATATTTCGTCTTAACATGACTTTTGCTCCTATTTTAATAACTACATTCTCTTCTAGCCCTGCTGTCATGGAGCATCATCTTCATACTTTTTATAATTAAAATATACTTAAAGTATTTCACTTAACAATTTTTTAATTACACGACGTAGGTAAGTATTATTACACGAATATATTTGATAAATGAAAAATATTATTAAATATAATATATATGGTTAATTAACTTTATTGCATTATGCTATATGTGGCTGAGCGCTGCGCGCTCTCCGCACTCTATGTCAAAAACGATTAAGCGTATAAAAAAATATTTAGAACAAAATTTGTAGAAAATTTTATGCTCTACAATTTTCATAATAGATACAAATATCATTAAAACCATAGAAAGCGAGATATTTACGAAAAACCGATTTTTGTGACATTTGACCTTGAATATCTTAAGACGCGGACACGTGATTTTATGTGACGTCTGAGACAGCCAGAATGCCAAAATAAAGGTTTATACAAGTTTACAGCTTATTATCTCTCATTCCGAGGTTGACCCTCTTTTTTGGCTTAAGTGACCGTATAATTAATATATACAAAACGGGACTGAAATTTCGGGATGTTTCAGTTTTTCCTTTCTTTATAGGCTAAATACTAACTAAATTCAAAATTTGAAGTTTGTGTGTCTGCTAGAAGTACCTTAGAATTTTGATGATCAGTGAGTGTGTCAGTGACAAAATTAAAGAAATTCGACTGGTGATACTTCGTAAACTATAAGGTATAAATAGTAGGTAATTTAGGAATATAGCTAGTATAGTATGTCCTCTTGGTCACTGGCTTCTAGCTTTATCCACAACGAAGTTACAGGGGGGGGGGTCGAAAGTGCCGTGAGTGGCTTCGAGAAAAGGATGGTACGGCTGTGCTTTCTGCTCGACTTGGCGGAGGCACTGACGTGCCCCCAGATTACTTAAGATAATAATTTGTCTGTTTTTAATATGACTAAATATAGTGGAGGCAAATGCCGTAAAATTTTCATAATGTTTTAATTTTTGGGTACAGCTTGGAAATTGAGTTAACTACTTTGAAAGAGTGCCAACATAATGTAAACGAGTTTTCTCAGCCTAATTTTGACTGCAAGATATGCACATGACCTAAAAAAAATATTTACTAGGGCAAATTGAAAAATATTTTATTACGGATAACTTCCGTTCAATTCAAATTATAAGAAAATATAACTTTTATATTAACAAAAAAGTGTGCCAAATTTTATTAAAAAAATATTAAGAGGATTGGTCAAAATTCGCATTTTAGTCCAAATCTTATGGATTTTTCTTGAGAGCAAAAGGTTGTAGGAAATTTTCGTTTCTTAAATATGCGAAATTTCATGCTCTTCAAGATGGTTAGAAGGAAAAATAAAGAATACACAAAAAACTATCTTATTTTTCAATTTTTTCGTTACGAAAAACTCAATTTTTTTCACTTTTGCACTAGAAAAGGTCTGGTTCATTCTTTTCATTTCTTTTCAATATTTTATATTAAATATAACATGAGAAAGTGATTTTAAAACAAATACTACCTATTTTCCAATAAAATTATGATTTAGATAACAGAAACTTTTACTGATAACCAGTTAATACATTAATATATTTACTAAAATTATCACAGATACAATATTTATAATTTAAAAAAATTATTCGTGTTGTTTTCTGCTATAATCAAAATCAATCAATGAAAATAGAACGATCTAATATTAATAGAGATGGGTCATCGGCAAAATGATCTGTAAATTCATCTGTCAACGGTTCTGATTGATCATAATCTTTAATCAGCTCATTATCGTCATTCTTATCTAGTTCTTCCGAGGATATTTCTACAGTATCTTCGCAATTCGCACAATTCAAATCATTGCAATGTTGAATTTTTCGTAACGAAAAAATTGAAAAATAAGATAGTTTTTCGAATATTCTTTATTAGTTTTGCATATATATATTTTATATATATATATATATATATATATATATATATATATATATATATATATATATATACGAGGCTAGTTTGAAAAGTCCGTGCAAAGTCCGAGAGATGGTACCACCTGCGCGTATCGAGGTCATGTTTAGTTAGTAGCATCTCTTGAATGAACGCACACTAAGTTTCAGCCATATTGGTCTATTTTTTTGTGTTTGTCATTCGTGTGAATCAAGGAAGTCGAGTGATTTTCAAGAAATGGACGAAAGAGTATTTCGTGTGGTGATTAAACATTACTTTATGAAAGGCAAAACGCCTCAGAAGACTAAAGAGAAGCTTGATAAACATTATGGTGACTCTGCACCTTCGATTAGAACAGTTTATAAGTGGTTTCAAAATTCAAAAAAAATGGGCACAAGTGACGCTGAACGTTCTGGATGGCCTGTGGAGGTTACGACTCCAGAAATCATTGATGAAATCCATGATATGGTGATGGATGACAGAAGAGTTAAGGTGCGTGAGATTGCTAGTGCTGTGGGCATCTCGACTGAACGGGTACATAATATTTTGCATAAACATTTGGACATGAGAAAGCTATCCGCAAGATGGGTGCCGCGATTGCTAACGCTTGACCAAAAACGGAATCGTGTGAAGTGTTGCAAGGATGGTTTGCAGCTGTTCCAGAAGAATCCGGAGGACTTTAAGCGTCGTTTCGTCACTGTGGATAAAACATGGATACATTACTATACTCCTGAGACCAAACAACAATCTAAACAATGGGTTACCAAGGGGGAATCTGCACCAAAAAAGGCGAAGACCGTTCCTTCGGCCGGAAAGGTTATGGCGACTGTCTTTTGGGATTCGCAAGGGATAATCCTCATCGACTATCTGGAAAAGGGTAAAACTATTACAGGTGAATATTATTCATCACCGTTTGAAAACCGAGCTGCAAGAAAAACGCCCGCGATTGGCCTACAAGAAAGTCCTTTTCCATCACGACAACGCACCAGCACACACCTCAGCAGTTGTGGTCGCAAAATTAATGGAAATAAGATTCCCACTCGTTTCACATCCCCCCTATTCTCCAGACTTGGCTCGCTCGAACTACTATTTGTTCCCCAATTTGAAGAAATGGCTGGCGGGACAAAGATTTTATTCAAACGAGGAGGTGATTGCAGACACTAATGGATATTTTGCAGACTTGGACAAATCCTATTATTCGGAAGGGATCAACAAACTAGAACAGCGTTGGACGAAGTGTATAAGCCTAAAAGGAGACTATGTCGAAAAAATAAAAAAGGTTTACCCCAAACACATAAGTAGTTTTTATTTTTGCACGAACTTTTCAAACCAGCCTCGTATATATATATATATATATATATATATATATATATATATATATATATATATATATATATGTATATATATATATATATATATATATATATATATATATATATATATATATATATATGTATATATATATATATATATATATATATATATATATATATATATATATATATATATATATATATATATATATATATATATATTTAAAAAAGAGTTTCCTACTACCTCACAAGAAAAATACAGAATAAGATTTGGACTAGAACCCTCTTAATATTTTTAATCAAATTTGGTACACTTGTTTGTTAATATAAAAGCTATTTTTTTCTATAATTTGAAAGGAAGTTACCCGTAAAATATTTTTCAATTTGCCGTGGTAAATAATTTTTTTATAAGTTATGTACTTAATATTTTTTAAAAGAAAACTACGCAGTTTTTTAGGCAATTTTATAACAAGTAAAATGAATTTTTTTGTCGCATAACGAACAGAAGCCTAAATATTTAAGAAATAGTGAGCCAAAAGCGTTAAAATGTGAAAAAATGCACCTGAATAGAAGAAAAGTGGCCTTGCGATCAAAATTAGGCTAAGAAAACTCACTTACATTATGTTGGAACTGTTTTAAAACAGTTAAATCGATTTCTAAGCTGCACCCAAAAATTTCCAAAAAACATGAAAATTTTACGGTATTTGCCTCCACTAATAAGAGAATCGATACAAAAGTTCTCGGCCTAACAAAGAAAACACAAAATTAGAATTTTTTCATTTTTCTACATAGTCACCCTGCGAATCAATTTATTTAATAAGATTTATCCAACTCTGTAAAATAAGGGTTGGTCTGATTTTAACTTCACCATTCAAAGTGAACCTTCGTCCAGACTGTCATTTTTTTCAGGTTTGGAAATAAGAAGTAATCGCTGAGAGCCAAATCTGGCGAATACGGCGGATGTGGAAGCGCGTCAAAGGTTTCGCAGCCTTGCATCAACAATCCGAGGCGTGTGTGAAGGCGCATTATCATAATGAAAAAGCTTCTTTTTGTGAGATGTGGACGTTTCGCCTGAATAACACCACTCAGTGGGTCCAGTAGTGAAAGATAATACTATCCCATGATGATTGTACCTTTCTTCAGGTAGTCTATGTGCACAACACCATGGAAATCCTAAAAACCTTAGCCCGCACTTTTTCTGCAGATGGCCCATTTTCACCTGCTCCCACCCACTGTTTCGATTACCCCAGCATCTCAGCCGTGTAATAATGTTTCACCTACTGTTGTGAAACGTAGAAAAAATTCACTGGAATTATGTTTAAACAAATCGAAACGTCCTTGGGATTTGTTCATTCAATACGTTTTTGGTCAATGGTTAGCAAACGCTTCGCATAAAGTTTTCTCATACCCAAAACACCGTTTAAAATGTGGTGGACACAGGCTATTAAAATGACTACAAGGTCAGAGAGTTCGCGTATCTTTAGTCTGCGATCATTTAGTACACAATCTCGTCGGTCGTAGCGGTTTTTGGGCATCCTCAGCGTTTATCATCTTGAATTAATGACGTATGACCACTTTTAGATTCAGCAGCTCACTTTTTAATCGTCAAAAAAGAAGGGGAAGAATCATTTAATGTGGCATTTAAGTCTTTATGAATGGCAGCGGGGGTTAAACCTTTTAAAACGAAATATTTTATAACAGCTGGCACTTCAGTTTAATCTAATTGTTGGGTTAATGTCCGTGTCCGACCGAGAAAATTTGGAACGACCTTCGTGTATAACACAATTACTTATCTGAAATTTTAACAAAATTATCGATAACGGTACCCATCCCTACTTACCGCTGTCGCTTCTTCCACGTTTGTGCTTATCACCTCGTCCCATTTTTTCTGTTTTCCCTACACTGTCTGCCTCGTCTAAAACAGAGAAATTTTGTGTTAACACCTCTGACACTCGAGCGTGAAAAATGTAATAAATTGAAGGTATATAAGTTATGACATATTTTAAATTATGCCAAAATATTTAAAAAAAAAATGAATTTTGATGCTTTTAAAAGGGTTTTTACTTTCCTCACTAAGGGAAGTATTGTATTCGTGAAAACATTATGTTCCTAGACTTGTGCAATTATCCGTATGTTCACATTTATTCATCCAAGTTAATGGTCACAATCCGAACCTCTTTTCATAACTTGCTACATTTTTGTTACACTGATAAGATCAATTATTACCTGAGCCAAAAAGAAGAAAAGAAGAAGATTTGAAAATAATGGAGAGAAGGCTAATGAGACCTATTTTGGGACCAACCTTAACAGAAGACGGGGAAATAAGACGGAAAAGATATCAGAAAACTGAGGCAGACCTCGAAGGAGAAAACATTATAAGAATTTTAAAAGCACAAATATTACAGTGTTCAGAGCATATAATGTTAAGAAAACCAAGGGTAATAATTAAGAAGATAACGCGGTAGATGCAAATATGACCCAGGAAGGCCGAGAAAAAGATGGAAGGATGCAATGAAGAGTGGAAATCAAAATGTCAGAATAGAAAGGAGAGGAAGAAGATAACAGAATTAGCCAGGGCAGATAACAAGTTTTATAACTGAAGAACAAGAAGATTTATCCTGCTCACTAAATAGATAATAACGCCGGGAAAGTAAACATATACAATACATTACAATACAATACAAACGCGGACGTGAAAATAAACATTCAGAAAAAAAATTGTAAGCACTGACAATATAGAGGTTACAATAGAAAACAAGCACATAGAAAATATCTCTCATTATGTATATTTGGGGCACAATATCACCCTAGAGAAAGAGAACCAGAGAGTAAAAGTAACTAGAAGAATTGCGCTAACCTTTACGGCATTTGGCAAACTGGCTTATGTTCTAAAAAAATCCAGAGATCTCCATAAACCTAAAACGGAAAGCCTATAACTTATGTATCTCGTATTTAGCCTCATACGGGATGGAGACTATAACCCTAACTAAACAGAACGCAAACAGGTTAGGGATCGATCAAAGGGCAATGGAATGTGCCATGCGGAACATATCATTGAGTGAGTGAAGAGATAAGGAACCTGAACTAACGTGGGAGATGTTATGGGGGAAACAGCAGGTCTGAAATAAAGATGGATAGGTCATGTAGTCAGACGAGATAGCGACAGGTGGGCACCCTATTGTGGAGACTTCGCAAAACTAGAAGAAATCGAAGAAGACCACAACGAAAATGGGTGGATCACATTCGAAAGACTGCAGGTAGAAACTGGATAGACAAAAACGGAAAGACATGGAAGAGGACTACATCCAGGAGTGACTGGCGGAAGGCTAGAGAAGAAGATATATATATATATATATATATATATATATATATATATATATATATATATATATATATATATATAGATGGATCATTCTTCGTCAACTGGACTCCATTAGTCCAAAAATTGGCACAATTTTTGACGCAATTTATGAGGACACAAACTGACCCAGATTAAAGTTTATGACAAGTAGTTTTGAATTTTATGGTGTTTCCATGTAGTATCTGGTATTTTTTTATCTCTTACATAATTTCTCTAAAAGTTTTAGTTTTCGAGTAAAAAATTGGTGAATATCCAAAATATGGCAAATACGCTGTGAAAATATCTCCAAAAATTAAGAACATATAAAAAAAACTTTTTCTACAAAAATTGTAGGTTTTTTCGGGGAGAATAAGATTCTCAAAAAAACTTTTAGATATATTAGGAAATTGCATTTTTTCTTTAGTTTTCTGAAATTTTTTGAAATCCAGTTTCAGATTTGGGTCGGTATTAAACCCAAATCAGCATAATTTCTTAATATGTCACTCAAAATTCAAAACTACATATCATAAGCTTTTAATCTGGACTAGATTGTGTCCTCATAAATTGCGTCAATTTATGAATTATCGAGGGGGGTCGGGTTGACGAAGAATGACCCATATATATATATATATATATATATATATATATATATATATATATATATATATATATATATATATATATATCTATATCTATATATATATATATATATATATATATATATATATATATATATATATATATATATATATTTATATATTTATTTTTAATTCTTAGTATTTGGGTTCGTTTTATGGATATTTGGTATTCAAAATTAAACTTAAATTGACCCTTTGGTTTTCTTTTTTCTTTATTTCTACAAAATATACAAAATATAAAAATAAATTACATTTAGGTACACTAGTACAACACAAATTATTTAACACACACAACCATAAACTTTTTACATAAATTTTTAGTTCTATCTTTAAAAATTAAAATCACATGGAACCTACCTTGAATCTCACATATTTTATTTACTACTGACAAGTCATAGTGGCATTCTTATCGATGTAGATTTTATTTTGTATTATTGATCTGTGATTTTTTTTGAATATTAAGCAGGTAGTCTTTTTGTTAATATATTAAGGACGAGTATACACTTTAAAATATTACCTTACTAAATTTGTATAAATATGGCTAATTTCTTTTATATCACTTTTATCATTGACTGCAAATTTCTCATTTTTTTAAATTTCGATCATTTCTTTTATTGCACGTTTTCCAATATTAATGTCCCTGTTTAAAATCTTTGTTTCATTAAAGTTGAAATACTCGTAATGTCTAAGTTCGGTTGTGAGTTTGTGAAGTGCCACTGTTGCATTTTTTATATATTTGTGTCCATTGAGTCTGTTTTTTAATAATTGGGTCGTCATATCAATATAACGCATTGGTATGACGACCCAATTATTAAATAACAGACTCAATGGACACAAGTATACAAAAAATGCAACAACGGCACTTCACAAACACACAACGGAACTTAGACGTGATTTCAACTTTAATGAAACAAAGATACTAAACAGGGACATTAATATTGAAAAACTTGCAATAAAAGAAATGATCGAAATTAAAAAAAAAATGATGAGAAATTTACAGTCAAAAGTTCAAAAAAAAAAAATCACAGATCAATAATACAAAATAAAATTTACATCGATAAGAATGCCACTATGACTTGTCAGTAGTAAATAAAATATGTGATATTTAAGGTAGGTCCCATGTGATTTTAATTTTTAAAGATAGAACTAAGAATTTATGTAAAAAGTTTATGGTTGTGTGTGTTAATTAATTTGTGTTGCTCTAGTGTACCTAAATGTAATTTATTTTTATATTTGTGTATTTTGTAGAAATAAAGAAAAAAATGGAAATGCCCTAAACCAAAGGGCGAAACGTCAATTTAAGTTTAATTTTGAATACCAAATATCCATAAAACGAACCCAAATACCAAGAATTGAAAATAAATATTACTTGATGGTTCAAGAAAATTTTAATGTATATATATATATATATATATATATATATATATATATATATATATATATATTACTCAGTATATATCACCACTACACCAAACACTTTATTTTTGCACTCGACGCGCGTTTCGCTAACCATGTTAGCTTCATCAGGAGCGATGATTGACTAAAGCTAAACTACAAATCTACCCTATTTATACTTAGCCTAACCCTTGAATTACTCAAGCGGAACTAATGACATAGGCAAGGGCGTCGGTTCCGGTCAAGTAACCAGTAGAGGGGACTATAAGGAATAGGCCCTCTGTCTTTATTTAAACTACTTTTACATTTTATGATTTCCATACTTTCGTATGCGTTCAACAATCTCCTATCAGATACATTTTTTATTAATTTTAGATTATCTAATGTTACAATATGATCAGCTTCAAGGGCATGTTCGGCAATGCTAGACTTTTCTGTTCTACTGTATTTTAAGTGTGCTAAATGTTCTTTAAATCGTGTTTTAATTGACCTTCTAGTTTGCCCAACATACTTTTTGTCACAATCATTACAACTAATTTCATAAATTCCACTTTTCTCACAATTAGGAATCTTATCTTTGGGATTGCCTAAGATATTCCTCAGATTGTCTGATGACTTATAGACTAAGGTGAGGCCTACCTTATTAAATACCTTATTGAGTCCCTTGCTATATTTCGGATTATATGGTATGGAGACATACTTGGTGTTATTTTCTTCGCGTGTAAAAAAGGTGGAATTCTGAATATTAAACCTAAACTTAGGTCTATTTATTAGCTTATTTACTAAGTCATCGTCATAACCATTAACTCTAGTTATATTTCTAATACGATTCCTTTCTTTATTAAAGTTTACTCTGTTCAGAGGGAAAGTGACCAAACGATGAACTAAAAAATGTAATGAGGCTAATTTATGTTGTTTGCAATGAAATGAATCATTAGGAATATATCTATCTGTTACTGTGTCCTTCCTATAGATATCAAATTCTAACCTATTATTATTTTTAATAATTAAAATATCTAGAAAAGGCAATTGTCCTTTGTTCTCAACTTCGTAAGTGAATTTAATGGAATCATACCGGCTATTTAATTTAGAAACAAGATCATCAATATTTGCTTTCTTTGTATCAAAAATCGCGAAAATATCATCCACATACCTATACCATACCCTTGGGAAATATTCGAATTCTTGACTGGCTTCGATTTCAAACTTACTCATGAATAAATTGGCTATGAAAGGTGATAAGCAATTACCCATAGCTGTTCCTTCTTTCTGAACATAAAATTGATTGTTATATTGGAAATAATTTTGTTCCATACAAAGTTTAGATAATGTTAAATATTCACGAATAATTTCGTCTTCAAAGTCATTCATTTTAAGTAATTCTTCGAGATATTATAAAGTTTGTGGAATTGGCACACTTGGGAACAAAGAACTAACATCAAAAGAAATTAAGACTTCACCTTCATTGAGAACTAGATTTTTTGTTTTATTAATGAATTCTAACGAATTCTTCACTGCGAAAGTATTTAATGGTAAATTCTCAAGTTCTTTTGATAACCATTTGGATATCAAATTTTAAAAACTTTGCAGTACCCGCGAAGAAAAAATAACACCAAGTATGTCTCCATACCATATAATCCGAAATATAGCAAGGGACTCAATAAGGTATTTAATAAGGTAGGCCTCACCTTAGTCTATAAGTCATCAGACAATCTGAGGAATATCTTAGGCAATCCCAAAGATAAGATTCCTAATTGTGAGAAAAGTGGAATTTATGAAATTAGTTGTAATGATTGTGACAAAAAGTATGTTGGGCAAACTAGAAGGTCAATTAAAACACGATTTAAAGAACATTTAGCACACTTAAAATACAGTAGAACAGAAAAGTCTAGCATTGCCGAACATGCCCTTGAAGCTGATCATACTGTAACATTAGATAATCTAAAATTAATAAAAAATGTATCTGATAGGAGATTGTTGAACGCATACGAAAGTATGGAAATCATAAAATGTAAAAGTAGTTTAAATAAAGACAGAGGGCCTATTCCTTATAGTCCCCTCTACTGGTTACTTGACCGGAACTGACGGCCTTGCCTATGTCATTAGTTCCGCTTGAGTAATTCAAGGGTTAGGCTAAGTATAAATAGGGTAGATTTGTAGTTTTAGCTTTAGCCAATCATCGCTCCTGATGAAGCTAACATGGGTAGCGAAACGCGCGTCGAGTGCAAAAATAAAGTGTTTGGTGTAGTGGTGATATATACTGAGTAGTATCATTGTGCCAAAGATTCCACATTCCCAACTTAATATATATATATATATATATATATATATATATATATATATATATATATATATATATATATATATTTTTTCTTGCCAAAGTTTTATTTGGCAATACCGATGCTTACTAGTCCATGGTTGACGGATTATCACCTTTTTTTTTATTTAAATATCAATGTATTTTCATTTTACGTAATTTCAATGTTAACGACTTCAGTACAATTTCAAGGCTGCGAGTAACAGATATTATTGATTTCTTGATTTATTTGGGAGAGAGTCGATAAATCTCACTTAGTTTCACTAGCATCATGAGAACTTCTCGTAGATTTTGTTTGGGTTATGAATAAATTTTAAACGTAATTATTTATAGTCAAACATATAAGAGGCTAAATTGGTCGAGTAAGGAGTAAGACTGCGTTACTTTTCACACCACATATGAAGGGTGGGGTGGGGCAAAGAACAGGAAATGTCACAATTTTTGTATTTTTATTCTTCTAATGGTAACACATTTTTTATCTGTGGTGATCTCGTTTTCAATCACTAGATTTTACAAAGGAATAACAGATGTCGCTAAAAACCCTCTTTTGTCTATACCCGAAGGGAAAAAAAACTGGGAATGTCCGTGGCATACTGGTAAAGAAGAAGGATTGGACTTCCGGTCGACAGTTCGTAACACGCGGACGCATTTTCCCGGTTGGAGCTTCTGAAGGCGAAGTTCGGGCGTTTTGCGGCTTCGAAGTGTGGATCGGTGGTCCACAAATTGCGTGGTAGGGGTTCGAATCGTATAGGATTGCTAAGCGCTGTAAGGGGGTGATTCCTATAACGTCGGTTGAGGTTAGGTGATTTGAGCAGTACGAGGCTGGTTTGAAAAGTCCGTGCAAAAATAAAAACTACTTATGTGGTTGGGGTAAACCTTTTTTATTTTTCGACATAGTCTCCTTTTAGGCTTATACACTTTGTCCAACGATATTCTAGTTTGTTGATCCCTTCCGAATAATAGGATTTGTCCAAGTCTGCAAAATATCCATTAGTGTCTGCAATCACCTCCTCGTTTGAATAAAATCTTTGTCCCGCCAGCCATTTCTTCAAATTGGGGAACAAATAGTAGTCCGAGGGAGCCAAGTCTGGAGAATAGGGGGGATGTGAAACGAGTTGGAATCCTATTTCCATTAATTTTGCGACCACAACTGCTGAGGTGTGTGCTGGTGCGTTTTCGTGATGGAAAAGGACTTTCTTGTGGGCCAATCGCGGGCGTTTTTCTTGCAGCTCGGTTTTCAAACGGTCCAATAACGATGAATAATATTCGCCTGTAATAGTTTTACCCTTTTCCAGATAGTCGATGAGGATTATCCCTTGCGAATCCCAAAAGACAGTCGCCATAACCTTTCCGGCCGAAGGAACCCGCCGAAGAAATTCGCCTTTTTTGGTGCAGATTCCCCCTTGGTAACCCATTGTTTAGATTGTTGTTTGGTATCAGGAGTATAGTAATGTATCCATGTTTCATCCACAGTGACGAAACGACGCTTAAAGTCCTACGGATTCTTCTGGAACAGCTGCAAACCATCCTTGCAACACTTCACACGATTCCGTTTTTGGTCAAGCGTGAGCAATCGCACATGAGAAAGCTATCTTGCGGATAGCTTTCTCATGTCCAAATGTTTATGCAAAATATTATGTACCCGTTCAGTCGAGATGCCCACAGCACTAGCAATCTCACGCACCTTAACTCTTCTGTCATCCATCACCATATCATGGATTTGATCAATGATTTCTGGAGTCGTAACCTCCACAGGCCGTCCAGAACGTTCAGCGTCACTTGTGCCCATATGGCCAGTCCGAAAATTTTGAAACCACTTATAAACTGTTCTAATCGAAGGTGCAGAGTCACCATAATGTTTATCAAGCTTCTCTTTAGTCTCCTGAGGCGTTTTGCCTTTCATAAAGTAATGTTTAATCACCGCACGAAATTCTTTTCATTGGGTAGTATCAATGAGCATAACTTATATTTGTCGGGGCTTATAAATGTGTATAATGTTCAACGCAGAAGAAGCAGAAAAACGGAAGGTGAGGATAGTTCTCATACAGCTGCATACAGCTATAAAGTGAGAGTTAAAAACGAAGGAGACATGAAAGATGTGCTTATATGTGTCAAAGCATTCATTTCATTACATGGCATTACCAAGGGAAAGGTTTAATATCTGTAAAAACAACAGGAAAAGCTCCTGTAGATCAAAGAGGAAGGCATGAAAACCACAAAAAAATTGCACCCGAGGTAAAAGAAAAACTTTTCAATCATATTAATTCCTTCAAAGGTAGACTGAGTCACTACAGTTTAAATGATAGTAGGAAAATTTACTTACCAGAAGACTTGTCAATAAAGAAGATGTACAACATATTTTTAGAAGACAATTAAAATGAAAAACTTATTTCATATGAGCCTTACAGACATATTTTCAACACTAAATTTAACATTACCTTTGGTTATCCAAGGATGGATACATGCAGTACCTGTGATGCTTATTTAGCTAAAGCTAAAGAACTGGAAGAAGAAAAACTAGATGAATTAAGACAGCTAACGATTTTAAACAAAGTTTACCTGACAAAAGCACATGTTTTTTATGACAGAAAAAGGACAGCTAAAAAACAAAGCAAGAAATCAAAAAGATTTTCTGGCAATAGCTATGGACTTTCAAAAGAATATTTCTCTGCCTAATATCACAACGAATTATGTCTATTAGAAAAGACAATTATCAATATACTCGTTTAATATTTATAATCTGGGGACTGGGCAGTCTTATTTTTATTCCTATCCTGAAACATCTGGCAAGAAAGGTTCCAACGAACTGGTTCCATTTTTATTTGATTTTATTACCAATCACATGGAGAAATCTGTAAGACATCTTGTAATATTTTATGATTCCTGCGGGGGTCAAAATAAAAATTACACTGTGCTTAGGTTCATATATACTATCGTACATGAATTAAATTCATTAAAATAACATTTCCCATAAGAGGACACAGCTATCTAGAATGTGATAAGAATATGGGGCAAATTAACCAAAATGGAGTTGCCATTTCATTGGTATGAACTGCTTAAAAGTTCAAGAACAAAACCATTACCTTTTGAAGTAATTGAAATTGCTCCAGGAGAAATCATAAGCGAATGGAAAAAATTTCTGACTGGAAAATTCATGAAGAAATGCATGATTCCTATACAGACGCAAAGAAAAGTGATGGTTTCTAAAAAGCATGGTCTAGTGATATTGCACAGAGACAATTACAGTGGGGCTTGGGACAAAACTAAGATTCTAAGTAAAAGTTGTAACCATGAGGCTAACAATGAGTTCAATCTTCCTGATTTTTCATATAAAGAGTTTTTACCTATAAGTGAAGTCAAATACAAAGATATGATATTATATCGATCCTTTTCAAGATTCCTGACGTCGAGAAATTAAAAAATTGTATTATTTTTTCATTATTTTTAATTTTAATCGAACTTCTTCCGCTGCGCCATCTGTAAATTACTTTACATTTTTATGAGCTATTTCATTTTGTACAATAAATATACATAAACCTAAACTTTGGAAAAGTTTCCCAAACGGCAATCTAACTTCAATTTTCCACCTTATAAAACCACCAACTTTGCTCAATTTTCCAACTTGCTAAATGCAAGTTGTCAATAAAGTTTCAGCGCCAACATTTAACACCTGTTCATTTTCCAATTATTAGGTAAAGTGTCGTCTTAACCACGTACTAAAAGGTTTTTATTAAGTTTTGGTAAAATCGTAGTGTTATTTTATGGATAAGAAAAAAAAAACCATTGGGTTCAAGAATACTTTTTTATTTCCCCTGCTGAAGTAAAGTGTTGTATTTATAAAAAAAAACAATTCATCACACTTCACCACGACAAACATAGTTCTATCGGACTGTCTCTCTGTCTGTCGATCAGCCCCTCTGTTGCTGTATTGACACAAAATCTCCGCATCTGTTTCAAATTTGGTACAGATATATTTGAAGTACCAATGAACACTAGTTTTTCCTATAATTTTAATAGTATTGTGAAAAGTTTTTGAGTGAGATAATGGGCAAACGTTAAATAAGGGGTTAGAAGGGTTTGTTTCAATTATATCGTGGTATACGTCCTTCACATACATGGTCGTGGCGAAGCAGGGAAACTCAAAAGTCACTTATTACAAAAGGTAAAACAGTACAAGTCCATAAATTTAGTTATTTGGGTAGTACAGGAAAACAGGAACTTGTAGAAGTTCAGAATGAACAAGGCGAAACAATAACAGATAGAGAATGTATCTTAAAAGTAACAGGAGAATACTATACAAATCTATATACATCTAAAGTCAGACCTAATATACTACCCCAACTAAACAGCAAAAGAGTAGTAAGGAACATTGGATCAGAGGAAGTCCCTGAAATTGAAGTCGCTGAACTTAACTGTGCCTTAAGATGAATGAAAAAAACAAAGCCCCTGGACCTGATAACGTAACGGTAGAAATGATTACACAATCAGACACTTGTAAAATTAAACTAGCAGCTCTCTACAATAGGTGCTTGGAAATGGGTAACATCCCGAGGGAATGGCAGATGGCTGAACTCATCTTAAGTCATAAAAAAGGATGCATATCGAAACTCGATAACTATAGACCTATAAGTCTCCTCTCTCAGATGTAAAAGCTATTCTCTAGAATAATCGCCAATCGAATCACCAAAAAGATCGGTTTTTACCAACCGTACGAGCAAGCTGGCTTTCGATCAGGGTTCGATACTTGCGATCATATGCATGTAATAAAGCACGTAATAGAAAAGGCCAATGAGTACAATATCAAACTATACATGGCGTTTATAGATTATGAAAAGGCTTTCGATTCAATGGAAATATGGGCAATATTGAACTCATTAAAAAATTGCGGCATCGATAGCAGATATACCACTCTCATAGAAAATATCTACACACACGAATGCGATCCCTATCAAAAGAGGAATACGCCAGGGGGATACACTGTCCCCTAAATTGTTTATTAGTGCTTTAGAAGACGCAATGCGCAGTCTCAACTGGTCTAGTAAAGGGATTATTTGAACCATCTGAGATTCGCAGACGATATTGTCTTGATGATGGATAAACAGGAAGAGCTGCAGGACGTGATAGATAAGGTAAATAACGCAACCAAGGACATTGGACTTAAAATAAATATAAATAAGACTAAGATTATGTCAAACACACAAGAACCCCTCAACATCCTGCTAGACGGAACACACTTGGAAATGGTGGTCAGCTACATCTACTTAGGACAAAGAATAACGATAAAGAAAACCGGCATCGATGAGGAAGTTAGAAGAAGAATTAGATTGGGATGGTGTTCATTTGGGAAACGGGATATTCCTAACTCACTTAAGGCAAAAGGGTATAATGCATGCATCTTGCCAGTAATGACATATGGTGCCGAAACGTGGTCGCTGACAAAAGAAAATGCCCGAAAACTACCAAGAGCTCAAAGAGCCCACGAAAAGCCAGCGAAAAACTCTATTTCAATTCGAATGCAGACCAAGGTTTCAGACGTGCTAGAGAGAGTTTTCCTACTTAAATGGCAGTGGGCAGGTCATATAGCACGAATGAGGGATACGAGATGGACGAGCCACTTGGTGGAATGGAGACCGAGAGATAACAAACGAGGTTTGGGAAGGCCGAACACCCGCTGGCGAGACGATATCAGGAGGCATGTTGGACTAAATTGGATGACGATAGCTACAAAAAGGAAGAGATGGACTGAAATGGGAAAGGCCTACGTTCAGCAGTGGACGGAAATAGGCTTTATCGTGATCGTGACCGTGATATATGACACTTGAGATTACAAAGGGGAGGTGCTATGTAGAATTGAGACAGCTAGAACAGTATTTTTGAGGATGAAAAAGTTTTCCTTGCCAGTGATCTGAGCCTAAAACTTAAAATCAGAATGATCCTGTGCTATGTTTTCTCTGTTTTGATGTATGAGGCAAAAGTATCAACAGTAAATTGAACAATTACAAATAAATTGAATGCTTTCGAAATGTGGAAATACAGGCGAATCCTTGAAATATGATGGACGCAGCATATTACAAGTGAAGAGGTCGTCAACAGAATGGTCATAATGCGACCCAGCAAATAGTACATATTACACCCAATACTCCAAGGAAAACTGCAAGCAAGAAGAGGAGCCAGTAGATGATTCTATTCGTGGTTAAAAGACTTGCGCAATTGGTTCGGACTGAGTTCAACTGAGCTATCTCGAATTGCCGTTAACAAAGAGAAAATCACCATGCTGATAGCCAAAATCCGTAAGAGATGAGGCACTGTTAGAAGAAGAAAAAGATACACCCTTCTCAGGGTACTTGAAGTCGAAAAAACAGAAAATTCATTACAGTCATTTTTCGATTTATTTCCAATGTTACCAAATCTAGTATGTAAAAGGAAATGTCAGGTTTCTGTTCTAAATCTTTTAGAAGCTATGACATAACCAAAGGGGGCAGGGAACCTACTGAGCAAGGAATTAGGGGGGACATAGGGACGTGGGTTATATGCCTCTATGGATTTAGAAAGTAGCCTTTAAGAAACAGTTTTTTTTATGTGTGATTCTCTATTTTGTGAGAAAAAATTATGTATATATACAGAGTGCCCCATATGTATGGAATAATGATTCCACAGCATTTATTAATCAGTGTATCAAAAGAAATTTTCAATTAGTTACAGGGTGTTATACGGCACACATGCTGAAAATGTTTTGAACTGTCAGATCGAGAAAATTACGCCATCTTGATTTTTTTTAAATAGAGAACCTGTATATTATTTTATAGAGTCCTACTAAAAATTCTAGACATTATTTCTCTATCATACCATATGTCTAAATTGAACTGTTTTGGAAGGAAACTATTAATAAGGTTTATTTTTAAGGTAACAATTGCTCAAAATGCCTACCGTTAACAGCGAGGCAGTAACCCAATCTGTCATAAACAGCCGGAACTGAATTTTGCAGAGAATCCGGGATGATCTGTGCTACTTCATATTGAATTATCTGAAGATGACTACGATCGACGCGTTGAATTTTGCGAGGTTATGATAGAACGAATCAATAATGATCCTAAACCTAATTCATAATATTGTTTTTTCTGACGAGGCCACATTTTGTCTTAACGGAAGAGTTAACTGCCGGTACTGGTCTACTGAGAATCCTCACTGAATAATCGAAATAATCGACAGTCTCAAAAACCACAAAAGATAAATGTGTGGGCAGGGATTTGCGGACGTCATATTAACAGTAAGTAGACTTCGGTGTCTGTCTGTATGTCTGTCTGTCCATATGTTTGTCACACCCGATTTTCTCCCAAACTATTTGTCATAGAAAGTTGAAATTTGGTAATAACATAGGAATTAATGGCCTCATCAGAGCCGTGTAGTTTTGAAAGTAAAATTTTGACTTAAGGGGTTAGTTTTGGGGGGTGAAATCGGAAGAGAAAAAAAAAAATTTTTTACTAGGTAATCGAGTGTGGTGTCAAATGAAAGCTTGTGAAAACACGAGTAAAAAAATATATATATATATATATATATATATAATGTAATACTTGCACGCACTTTTCTTTGTATTATTTTTAAAAAATCGCGAAAAATCGCTGTCCATCCGCCTTATCTCGAAAAGTACTTATCAAAAAATTTTTAAAAAATTCTGGAATATTCTCCACAGGGTATAGATTGAACGAAAATTATCACGAGTACATTAACTTTAATAATTTATCTGGTATATAAAAAAAAAAACAGATATTTCAAGGTCATCAATTTTCAGTAAAGATTGGAAACAAACTTTGTTGAAAACTCATTTGGGGGTGTGTTTTGTGAAGTCACTGATCATTTTATACTTCCGTTACAACATTTTTTATTTTAAAAGCAATCAACGTACGGAACACTAATTGCGCAAGTTCAACTTGCACTTGACCGGTTATTTATTTTAAATTTCAAATTACAATAATTTCAAAACAGTTCAATTTAGACATATGGTATGTTAGACAGATAATATCTTAGTAGAACTCAAAAATGAAGTAATATACAGGGCTTCATTTAAAAAAATCAAGATGGCGTAATTTCTTCGAACTGACAGTTTAAAACATTTTATTGTCAATGTCAGCATGTGCGCCGTATTACACTCTATAACTTTTATTTGTTTAAATATTATTTTGATACACTGGTCCCATATGTGAGGAATCATTATTCCACACATATGGGACACCCTGTATATATATATATATATATATATATATATATATATATATATATATATATATTGTAATGTGTTTTTTACTTGCCCGATTTTTGTGGCGTTATTTTGTACCGTGTATATTAATTGGTCGCTTTTTGCGGCGTCATTTTGTACCCCCATTCTTGCAACCTCTTTTTAATTTCTGAGAATGAATTGAGTGAATAATGATTTTAAAAGAACTAAAGAAATTAAACAAACACCAGCTCAGTTTTCCTTGGTAGAGAAATATGGGTAAGAGATAATTGTTTATACGTCTTTTTGGAATTATTTTCTATTTTTTAAAAAGCTTCAGTCGTACAAATTTTTGGGCACCATTCATTTTAAAATAGAAAGGATCTAACTTCAGTTAAAAAAACGAAAAAATACTGAAGGGTTTTACTGTTATTACTAAAAAGAATTATTCTAGTACAACTTTTCTTATCCTGAAAAGAAAAATAGGTATTCAGTGAGACACTAGCTTTAATCTACAAAAAAAAGAAAATTTATTCATGATTTAAAATAAAAGTTCCAACCTTTGCAGTTTTAAGGAATACAAAAAAAAATTCTAGCCTAAAAGTAGTTTTTATAAATTAGAGTCCCTAAATCAGAGATTTTACTACTAAATCTTGACTACACCCGAAATCGAAGAGTCGTGATTTTCACTTCGCGATCTTTCAGTTCAAATTGCTGTTAAAACACTATATTTGGGGGAATATATTTATTGATGTATGTTCTGGTAACTTACGGTCTTCCTATGGGCTTCTAGGCCTTCAATGCAACACAAAACCGATTTCACACTTTTGAGAAGAGAGCCTACTTTAACTACTCCATTTAGAAAACACACAAAACCCACTACGGCTTTATGATAAAAAAAACTCGTGCTTAACTTGGCTCTCGTAGATATTGTCGTAAGCCTCTACTGCGGCTCGGTGGAAATTAGCCTGGCTGCGGCTTGATGGTACTAAGCCTCTCGGCGGCTTGATGGTACTGCCTGGCTGCGGCTCGGTGTTCTAAGCCTGGCTGCGGCTTGATGGTACTAACCTCGATTCGCGTCCTCCGGACCCTTAAATAAGCCGTGGGCACTCTGTCTGTAATATGGCGACGCCGGAACCAAAACTCCGGATACAAACATTTGACCAATCCCGGCGTATCGATAGATTCGGTCGCAAACCCGCACAGCACACTATATAACGAGCGACTAAGAATTTCTGATTAATATACCGCTCGATACAAAAATGAAAAGAAGTACATTATTAAGAGAAAAATCAGTAACATTATATGGTCTTAAAATCTAGGAAAAAAGGATTTTACAATATATATATATATATATATATATATATATATATATATATATATATATATATATATATATATATATATATATATATATACTCATATAATAAAAATGCATTTTTGCCTATAGAACACCTCGTAAAAAAAAAGTTTAAAACAACTATAAGATAACTATGCTTCTAAAGTAAACAGCCCATTATCATATTAAAAGGTTCCGTAACGCTAAGCCTGTGTGTGGGGGCCTAAAAGAAAATTTCACCTAAATTTTCCCGACTTTCCCAAATTGCCTAATATTAGCATTTCGGGCTAAGCAAATGATTTACTGCCTCCCCTGTTTCGAAAATCTACATGAACTCGAATTAAATGAAAATTGGGATTGCAGGGTTGTCAGAGATGGTGTATTTGTACTATATCTGGTATACTTTTGTAGTTTAGAATTTTACCTTCACCCTAGATTTGTTACTTCGAATAGCGATCTTTGTGTCATGAAAATGCATAGTTTCAACCGTGTCAACGTATATACACAAAGTTCGTAACATCATTTGCCGCTAAATCAATGATCCATTTGAAACTGCAATGAATGCCGTTAAGATAAGTAGAAAACACTGAACAAATTTTCAACGGTGCCTTATGCAAAAAAATTACATATCACACGTCCGTGCAGGGCCGGCTAAGGTTTGTTGTCAAACTTACGGTACTGGTTTTTACTAGCAAAATTCGTAAGGAAGAAGTCACTTCGAGAAGAAAATATACTTCGTATTTAAATTTTTAGTACAAAATATTTCTGATTCCTGGCAACGTTGGAAAGCATAATTTCGGCTCTACCTTGTTGAAATTAAATAAACCTTGTCCCAAACAAATATAGGAGACAGTTTTATTGCTGGGAAATTTCGGTATTATACGGAAGTAGGTACGGAAACAGAAAATATTGGGAAATATTTATTGACGTTTCGATATGGCTAATAAGGAATAAGAGTCTTCAATTTTAAAAACTTTAACGCTAAGTATTGTAAAAACTGTTAACTCAAAAAGAAGCACAAGTACTATTGTAAAATAATATTAAAAAAATATATAATTATTTAAATTAATTATTTTACTCCAAACTACACCTTTGCAAATGGCAGTGCGCTTATTTCTTTATTCACTTTGAACGCTCGAAGATCTGTAACTCATACAAATATCCACAAATAGCAGGAAGTCAAACTTAACAAAGACCTGGAAGAAATTCTATCTTGGGGTGACAGCACACAAGTAAAATTTAACGCCACAAAAATTCCAACGGCAATTTTTTCTGAAAAGTTAACGTTACTGAACCCGACATAGTTATGTCTCTAGCATTGCCATTTGCTCGGCATTAATTTGGAAGCAAATATACTCGTATCTCGGTATGAACATGTTGCATGAATAGCAACCGTGGCTATGCCCATACTGTTATGAATCATAGCAAACGAAGTCAGAGCTTGTTGTTATTTTCCTCCAGATCCCATTCCATGTGAAACAAATCTTTACTAATTGAGGAAAGGAGATTTACTAAGTCATTTATATGATTTTCCCCCTGAGCAGGAGTGCCTGTTGATGTATTTTTTTGGCTGCCTGATCAGCTCTGTCATTACCACTTATTCCCATATGACCAGGAATCCAGAGATAAGAAATGATTTTTTCCCTGTATTTCGCAATATATTGAATGTCAGAAATTTGTCTCAAGTAAGCGTAGTTTAAATTATTGGCTTTGATGACTTTGAGAGCACTTAATGAATTTAATATGATTAAAATCTTTTTATTTTCTATTGAGCTGAGTGCATGTCTAGTTGCCTCTTTTAATGCAAGTAATTCTGCTGTGAATATTGAGTTGTAGTGAGGTAGTTTGAAGGTCTTAGTAAAGTTTTTGTGAACAATGGCAGCACCAACTCCTTTTTTTGTTTTTGATACATCAGTGTAGATTAATGAAAAACTCGGGTATTTAAGACGCAATCTTTGAAGAAATGTAACTTTAAGTTCCGAGTGACTTTGATCCTTTGTATTTGCGGAGTGAAGGTGTAAGTCGACTTTAGGTTTTAGAGATTGCCAAGACGGGAATGTGCACCAGAGAGGATAATTGAAAATTGGAGGGGAAAGTTTGTGCAGAGTAACATATTTGTTTATTCTGTAAGGAATTGATCTTAGTGGAAACATTTGGGAAGAGCAGTGCACTTTTGTTAAATTTAATGTTGATTTTGGATATCTTCTTTGGATACAAGATGAATAAAATCTCATGAGGGAGAGTTGTCTGTCTAGTTGAAGTGAAGGAATTGACGAAACGCACTAAAGGCTGGGGATTGGGGAAGTTCTAAAAGCACCCGTTGCCAGTCTCAGAGCTCTGTTTTGAATGGAGTTTAGTGACTTCTTGACGGAGCGACTGGCAGCGTCGTAAATGAAGTCCCCATACCTCAGTTTCGACAGGATCAAGGATTTGTAGAGCTTAATTAGTGTTGGAAAATCCGCACCCCATTTCGTGCTTGTTATCAATCTTAGTACACTGAGATCGTGATTTGTGGAGACTTTTAGATTTTTGATGTGGGGAAGCAAATTCATTTTGGAATTAAAAGTTACACCAAGAATGTTTAGTGAGGAGGTGAGAGATATGATGGAGTTATCTATTTTTAATGAAATATTTTTGGGGCAACTTCTGGCTTTACAGACATGACAAGCCATTTTCCACCATCCAGTCATTTAAGATTGAAATTGTGGATTGGAGTTGATTAGATGATTCATTGTTTGATGAATTGGTGCTGTATATGACCAAGCCATCAGCAAAAATTTTGAATCTTGTAGTAGGAAGGATAAGTTGAGTCAATGGAAGAATGGCTATATTAAACAGAGTGGGGCTTAATACCGATCCCTGTGGAACCCCCAGTGCCAGTTTATGAGAGTCGGATAAAAGATTGCCCGATCTTAGAGACGGCAGAGACCTTAAAGACCTTAGAGACTGCAGAGACACGACATATCATATTGTATGTAGAGTTTGACAGAAAGTAGGCTGATAAAATAGACACTGTTGAAGTCCTGACGGCTTCTAGGGTTTTACAATTCCTGTTGAGTAATCTCCATTCAAGAAAATGACCTGTGTAACATAATGCTGTTCTTTACGTTTCAAATACTGCCCCACAATGGTTGCGTGACGTCGATTGGTACTAATAGTACTAGGCGAGTGATTCTTATTTTTTATCTTTCATCAGTGGCATGAAACAAAATTATAGGGTCGAAAATATTTCGGAGGCCGTAAACAACGAAAATTTTGCATACGATTTTCTTTTCATGTGAAGTTTTCTAGTGAAAAAAAATAATGATTTTTGTTTACACTTTGCACTTATAAAACTGAAAATACAAATATCTTTCACCCTATATATGTATGAAAAAATTTTCAATATAAAGTGAAATTATCAAAACGGTAACCTTGTATAACAGTTCCTTCGTCACCCTCTCGAATAACCTCTCTTTGTGCTGAATATCAAAAAATTTTTGTAATAAAAAATATATATTTCCTAGCTTGACGGAAAAAAAACAACTACTCTTAAAAAAATACCTTTTATTTTCTCCTCAATAAACTGTTCTCTGCTCTTTTTCACTGATGATCTGGACCAACTTAAGAAAATAAATAAATAAAATAAAATAACCGTATAATATTGTCCTTTTTCCGACCTTTACGGGGGCTCCCGATGCGGGAGCGAGGATACAAGAGGACTTACTACCCTTTGAATTTGCGGATGATTTTATCCAAGGGTTAACTGTTGCGCAGTGTAATGTGTGAATTTTCCCCGGATGGAAATGTGTGACTTGGCGCCATCTAGCCGTGTTTTCCAGAGGTTTTATTGAAAATGTGCCCGAGATATTATAGTTCACAACGATATTTTTCTGTGTGTAAATGTAGCCCGTGATTCCATCTAGAGTTGTGTCTAATAAAGTTATTTTTCGTAGAATATCAAGGCTATGTCACTGGGATATGGGGTTTGCCATCGGCGTCAGCACTAAAGCGCCGCACGTTGGGAAAAATAAGACATTTTTTTGGAAAAAATCGAGACGTGGCTTACGTTTTGACCAATTTGAATAATTTTTTTTTAAACACTCGTGAACTCTTCTAGTTTACTCTTCAAATGCAGAATTTTAAATAAATTGTCAATTACAGTTTAAAAGAAAAATAACTAAATTTAATTTATAGTATAGGTATACAACAATAGAAATAAGTTCTTTATAGGAGGAATATTAATAACAGGTAACTAAATCTTCAAAATTTTAATATTAACCATAATTACCATCAAAATGGACTTCGATTAAGTGTACTGTCCATTTAACGAACTTATTTTGAGAATATTTTACCCTCTGGCACACATCATCTGACAAAATCATATTACAAAAATTCTTTGGAATCACATTAAAATTTTTCTTATTTTAATAGCATATTTGATTCAATAATCGATTTATATCAGTTATTTCAATAATCCCATTCCCCAGTGGTTTTATGATCTCAACACGACACTTAATATTTAAACTCTCAAACCCAGCTTATAAGAAAATAAAATATACTATCTAAAATTTGAAAATAATAAATATGTTGTTATAGGTTCTGTATTCCTTACAATATATTCACAGAAACTTTTGAAAGATTGGCATGAAAAAGGAGCAATTAATTGTACTTGCAATTAAACAGTGTTAAATTTATCAGGTTTATTATTAGAAAAGGTGTGTCAAACAATTAATACAGATGAAGTTATTGAAAACTAGAAGCCTTTTGAGAATACACCTTTTAGAAAAAAAAAAATATGTTTTATTTATAGTTTATACAAATATAAATAGTTTTAAATAACTGAATACTAGTTTACACAAAAATAAATCTTTCTAAAAACCAGAATTTGGAGGATTATTTATTAATCATAAAAGAATTACACAGGCACACAAAAAAAGTTTTTCACTACCGAAGAGATCACTATACCTATATGTATTTTTGGGCGCTGAAACAGAATCTGAGGTCAGAATCGAGCAATCATGTCAGGATTTTTGAATAACCAGCCGAACTAAGTTTAGAAATAAATTTCAAGCTTTAATGACCAAATTACTCTACCAATACGTTTTATTAAATGAATCAAGGTTCCCTGGAAGGCCGTCTCTTGAGTAAATACGCCTAAAAAAATGTACATTAGTAATGATAATATTGTTTCATGCATATGTATTTTTTCAAAAATGCATTTAAGATAGTTATCTTGTGAAAACAAGCAATAGAGGTTTATTAAAATAATCAACAACTCCAACAACTTTAATCGCATACCATTTCTATGAAATCATTGTTTCAACTAAAACAGAGGAACTGCAAAAAAAAATCATTAATGCAGCAACTTAACTTTGATGGATAATACTGTTGATGATTACATGTGATACAAATAAAGCATAATTAAATTTAGTTATGATTTAGAATAATAGTCTTAGCGCGCCCTAATTGAGTTAGAAATTTCTTATTTGCAAATTTTAGAGCATAAAAAAGTGTGACTCGAGCAAATAATTTGCGAAAATAATTATATGGAATATTGCAATTCTCAACGGCACAACAATAACCTCTTTTCCCCATGATTATGTAAATTGTTTCTCAACCTTTTCGATTCTCTTCACTTACAAACGTTTTTAATTCTCTTTTTCTACAAACTCTCTCTTCCTTCTGTCTTTATATTCATATAAACTGCAGTCACATCAAGAAACGATGGACAATACATTTCCAAAGACACATTCCGAGATCGGATGTAAACACTAAGCGGCCATTTTGAAAAAGGACCCGTCGACGCACGCGCCGTCAAAATCTCGTCACCAAATTGGAGCTCAGTTTCGCTACTGTAGTATGTTTACTGTGGCCGTAGCTTAGCTACATTCTAGAAAGAGACAGCTACTGGCCGCTCATTCGCTTCATTTATTTTACTGTTCTCACACTTTTGAGTCCATATTTACTTCACATCGGGATGCTTAGATATATTAACCTTCTCAATTCGAATTCGAAGATAATTTTTTAAAAAAAATGTGAGACTCTAACCTCAAAAAAATGCTTCCATTTGCAAAGATTCTTAATCGTAAGAATGGAACAGTTCTTTACTGCACAAATCTATCTGAATATGATAACTTTGTACATTTAGATCTAGCTGATAAAGGACTGACATCAAAATTGTCCCCGTAAATAACTTTCTAACCTCAAAAAAACATCGATATTCTTGGTTATAAGTAGGACATTTCTTTTATATAGTTCATAAAAGTATCTAAAATACAATAACTTTTCATATGTAGATTGACTGATAGGCGAACAAAAAGCTACATATAGTAAATTTAAACCTAACATAACTTAATAGGTCGAGTCATGAACGAGCACTACTAGGGATGCAAACGATAGATCAATGTTTTCAATACATCGATGTTTTTAGTCAAAAAACATCGATGTTTGCCATCGATGTTTTAAATTGAAAAACATCGATGCATCGACGTTAATTCAAGCGATATTTCTTATCGATGTTTTTTAGGTCTAGCGAAAATACTCACTATTTCAAACAGCTCCATCTATTCTAATACTACTTCAATTATTGTCAGAGATATTGATTGACCGACGAAATATTTCTCTAGCTAGTTGAAAGTGAGATTCCTATTAATAGATGAATAAACAATCATTTGAATGTTTCACTCACTTCCTTCGTCCAGTTCGTTTAATTACACTGGTCAACATGATTTTTTTCACAAGGAACCTGAATAGAGTTCAGTTTTTTATGCTGAATTCAAATATGTTATCAGATTTCTTCTATCAGGCATAGTCTTCTTGTGACAGTCATTTTTGTGTAATATACTTCTCTACATTAGGATTCCATTATTATAATTTTTGTAAATATAGAAGTGAGAATTTGTATTCAGTATAATTTGGCACCAGTCAGACTTATTCATGTTGAAACATGTTTTAACTCTGTCCAGGCATAATGATGTTCAAACCTGTCCTATCTTGTACAAATATTGCACTTTTTTAGCAAGCAGAGGGCCAGTAATTGTAGTGAGTCTGGTAACACGTGTACCTACTTATTTTTCTGCTGTTTATTGTTTTTATTTGTAATTTTTTTTTATAAACGTTTCAAAATGCCAAGAAAGTGTGTCAATCAACCAAACAATTTCTGCTACGTATGTGGTGAACTGACCTTCAAGCCTTAGAGGCGAAATTTTATACCGCCTGTGAAAAAATGTTATGAGCTTTATTTTAGGTGTAAAGCTGGTGATTTTGATAAAGACTGGTCCTCAAATTTATGCTGTGTATCATGTGTTAGGCTTCTCACTGGTTGGAAAAATGGTACTCATCATATGCCGTTTTCAGTCCCTATGATTTGGAGGGAACAGAAAGAAAATTTTTCATTATTTATTTCTGCTTAACTAACATTAAAGGAATTACGTCCAAAACAAAATATATAGTTAAGTACCCCAATTTGGCATCTGCAATTAGACCTGTGCCACATAGTGAAGTACCCTGTACCAAAATTTCCAGATTTCATGATCTTAAGTGATAACTCCGACTCCGACCCAGTTCATACTGAAGACGGAAAAAGCGAGAGAAGTGACCCTACATTGAAGCAAGTAGTTCATTAGAACTTCACTTTTTATCTCAATCTTAATAATCTTATACGGGATTTAAATTTGTCTAAACAGTCAGCTGAGCTTTTAAGTTCCATGCTCAAAGGTTAGAATCTACTCCAAAAAGATACAAGGATATGCGTTTATCGTAAACGCCATAGTGATTTCAGTGACAACTTCTCTAAAGAAGGCCATGCAGTTTTTTGTAATGATGTTTGTACAATAATGGAGGCTTCTGGACATCAACACCAGCCAGATGAGTGGCGATTGTTCATAGACTCATCAAAAGTCAGTTTGAAGGCTGTACTACTCCATAATGGGAATGAATTACCATCAATTCTTGTCGCGCATGCCAGTGATATGAAGGAGACGAGAGGAGCAATGAAATTGCTATTAGAAAAAATTCAATATACTAAATATAACTGAAATATCTGTGGTGATTTGAAGGTTTAAGCTTCATTGTTAGGTTTGCACTTGGATACACGAAATTCTGCTGTTTCTTGTGTGAATGGGATAACAGGAATAAGGAGTCTCACTACATAAGGAAATAATAGCCTAAACGTGGATCTCTTATTGCTGGCCATAAAAATATATCAAATACCCCATTAGGGGATCCCGAAAAGGTGTATTTACCTCCCCGCACATAAAACTGGATTGGAGGTTTGTAATTAAGGTCATAGTGTAGATTTAGCATCAACATACTGAAAATACATTATTATTGCATGCATTGTTATTGTATGAAAGGAGGGGAGGCGCGCTGAAAATTATGTTTAAAAATTGGGTCGCAAATACTGAGAGGTTGACAAACGCTGCAGTAGAGAGCGAAATGGACTAAATATTATTCATGAAAAAGTGTCCTACATATACAAGAACAGTCCATCTTATTTTCAAGTAGAATTTTTGTCTAAACAATGTCGATGTAGTAGAGATTCAATTTAACATGACCTCACATCAGGAAGACTGATTGAAACAAGAACTGAAGAAGCCACGAGGCCTTTTAATTTCCTGCTGTCAAATCAACGAATAAAGATCCCAATACTATCAAATCGACGAATAAAGATCCCAATGCTTGCTAAAGAAGCGGGAATATCCAAGACTAAATTTTATACGATCCAATCCTAAAAATCACTATTTCTCAACAGCGAGAGCAATTTGACACTCAAACAATTTTTGGTATGATGTCATTTTTATGACAAAACTTAGAAAAAAACTCTCGTATTACTGAAATTATACAATATTTATTGACCTTAACCCTGTTATCTTGTTTCACTAAAGCTACATCGCGCTAAACCATTAAGTTCCATTACTATCGCATGAATTATGTGGGTAGTAAATTTGAAACTGATATCTCATTTCGTTTGAAAGTTATTGTGTATACAGAGCGACAGACAGACTTAGAAAACTATGTTTTTCGTGAACTAGGAACTCTGAAACGTGAAAAAATGCAAAAATCTTGGTGGAAGATTTTTTGCCACGAACATATAAGGAAAATAAACAGGGTTATTGAAAAAACAACATAATTGGGAAATATTTTATTTAAAAATTACATTATTTAGTATAAAAATATAATTATTCATGTTTAAATGGACAAAAAGTATCACTACATATTCAACAAGACCCAGTTTTTCAGTTTCCCATGAAGAAAGTAATTTGGAATAGTGAAAAAGCGGGTCAAAAACTAGATTTAAGAAAAAATAATTAGAAGAAAACTGTTTTCTTAAATTTAGCTTCCCGATTAAGATTTAGTAAAAATCCACAAAAAAATCCCCGACATACCCATCCCTTTAATTTTATTAAATATCTGTTGGTTATCACAGTTAGTGTTTCGTTATCACAAATTAGTTCATTAATCGTTCATAAGTGAGCAAATTTTTAGTAACAGAAAAAATATAAAATTTTAGTAGTCACTATTTATTAAAAAGGTATTGTGTTGTGTTGTGTTATTTACTTAAAACTGCTTTCACTTTCACTATCAGGGAACCAGCCTTTAGGACCAGGTTGCGTTGGTCTGCCCCATCTAGCTCTAGCCGCTCCCCTGATTTCTCTAGTTCTTTCTTGAGTTGTTGTACCTCCAGGTGTTTGGGCAACCCTACACATTAAAAAAGAAATTATTCCACTCGCTTTAAAATTAAAAAACTTTTTTGATCAGTACTTTGCAAGATAAGGGGGGACAGGGATTTTTCGGAATTTTTTAAAAATAATACAAAGAAAAGTGTGCGCAAGTAATACACTTCCGATTTCACCCTCCAAAGTCAAAATTTAACTTTCAACCCTACACGATTCTGATGAAACCATCAATTCCTATATTAGTGCCAAATTTCAACTTTCTATGTCAAATAATTTCGGAGAAAATCGGGTGTGACAGAAGGACAGAGAAGGACAGACACCGAAGTGATCTTATTAGTGTTCCGTAGGGAACACTTAAAAAAGGTAGAAATTACTACTAAACACATCAGTTAAACATCTCAAATTACCGGCTTGTTTCCGCAGTTTGCCAAGCACTCTGCACTTGACCTCCTCTACTTGAAGAGTCACTATCTAATCTTACTCTTGGTAAATGAAATTCTTTTACTTTGGGGCTTCTTTGAAGTTTAGGGGTCGGTTCAGGAGTCATTCCGAAGTCGCTTGGTGGCGCCAGCCATCTAAAAAAAAGTTACCAACAGTATTAAACACATTATTACTACAGACTCGCATAAAAAATACTTAAATTATGTATTTCGGTATCTTTTGTTACCTATCGCGATCAGTGAATTCACTTATAGATCTCCCCAAGCTAGGCTGACTCAATGATCTGTTTAGAGACATCCTTGTTGAATCAGGCACATAATGACTAGTACCACTGCTCACGTGATACGACCTGCCAAAGTCGACTGTCATTTCTGTCATTGATCTGAGATCAGCTTCGCTTCTGTGCAACGACCTAAAATTATTAAAAAAAACTTTATTAAAGAATTACATATAAAAAAATATATAAATTAAATAAAAACTGATAATAATTTCACACAACCTGACGGAAATGCTAAAAGAGTGGGGACTGCCATTAATTAAAGAGCTTAAAAAACTCTTCAATAAATGTCTAATCGAAGGAGTGATACCAAAAAATTGAGTAACTGTCATAATTATATTAATATATCCTAACAATTTGGAGAACTGTAGACCAATAAGCCTTCTATCGCAAATATACGAGGGTTGTGTAAGAAATAAGGTTCCCAACGCTGTAAACTCGCCGCGCGAGATGCTAGGCGAAATCCGGCAACACCGCCGTGTACGCTGATTCCCCCACTCTAGATCCCGCCTTGGTAGAACTCGCCGCGACGTTCAGTGCCGGCCTGACAGCCATCCGCGATGGAACCCCCGATCGCCGTCACCGCCAGATGCGAAGTTCGTGCGGTAATCCGATTTTTACACTCTAAAAAGTTACCACCGGTTGATATTCATAGGCAGTTGTGTGAAGTTTATGGGGAAGCTTGTATCAGCGTTCAACACGTCCGCAAATGGTGTAGGGAGTTCTCCGAAGGACGCACAGACATCCACGATGAGCAAAGAAGCGGAAGGCCATCGATCTCCGACGAAGTTGTGTCGAAGATTGAGCGAATTCTGCTCGAAGATAGGAGGATAACGATTCGGGAACTGGCTGCCCGGGTTCCTGAGGTTTGTGAAAAAACAATCCACACGATTTTGACTAAAAGGTTACGTTATCACAAGGTGTGTGCGCGGTGGGTCCCGCACATGCTTTCAGAAACCCACAAAGCCGATCGCGTCAAGTGTGCCCAGGAGTTTCTTCGAGAATGCGCCGAGAATACCGAAGATTTCTTAGACTCCATTGTTACCGGGAATGAAACGTGGTATCATTACGTCACCTCGGAAACAAAACAACAATCGCGACAATGGCGCCATACCGGATCGCCTAAACCGAAGAAGTTCAAGCAGACGCTGTCCGCAGGGAAAGTGATGGTTACGGTCCTTTGGGACCGTAAGGGTGTCCTGCTTTTTGAGTTTATGCCTCGAGGGATCACAATAAATTCGGAAAATTATTGTGAGACCTTGAAAAAACTCAGAAGAGCCATCCAAAATCGCCGGAGAGGAAGACTGACAAAAGGCGTTAGACTGCACCACGACAATGCGTGCCCGCACGTTTCTCGCCAAACCAAGGATTTAATCGACAATTTTTGCTGGGATCTCGTTGAACATGCTCCCTACAGCCCTGATCTTGCACCGAGTGACTTCCACTTGTTTTCCAAAATTAAAGCAACACTTGGGTGGACAACGTTTCGAGACTGATGAAGAAGTGCAGGAAGCGGTCACCAAACTCCTCCACGGACTGGCGGCGGACTTCTTTGAAGCGGGATTCCAAAAGTGGATTAGTCGTCAACAAAAATGCGTGGAAAAATCTGGAGATTATGTTGAAAAATAGCTACGAAATTAAGCTTTCCAATGATGTATTTTTCAGTTCAAATAAAAAATGCCTTACACCTGAAAAAAATGTGGGAATCTTATTTTTTACACAACCCTCGTACAAACTATTCAGGAGAATAATCACCAATCTATTAGACAGGGAGTTTGAAAATTACCAACCCAAAGAACAAGCAGGCTTCCGAAAAAGATTTAGCATCTACACACGGTCAGACAACTTATAGAAAAGGTAACTGAATACAGTATCACAGCCTGGATGGCACTTGTCGACTTCCGAAAAGCTTTTGACACAGTAGAATACTGGGCAATTGAGAAAGCGATGAAAAACGCACGAGTCGATCAAAAATCAAAGTCTAACAATCAAAACTGAAAGTGAGATTACACGAGGATACCAAGGAAGTAAAAATAAAGAGAGGAGTTAGACAGGATGATACCATATCACCCAAAATATTCACTCGGGAACTAGAAGATATTTTCCAGAGCCTTCACTGGGAAAACCCTAACATATATGGGGAGGGTCAACCTGAGATTTGCTGATGATATCGCACTTTTTGCCGAAAACGAAATCGAATTTAGAGATGAACATCACAAAAACCAAATTCATGATGAACGAACAGACAACCATTAATGACGTAATATCCATACACGGACAACAAGTGGGAAGGGTGGATCCATATGTGTATTTGGGACAGGAAGTTACAATCAGAAAAGTGAATCAAGAACTGGAAGTCAATCGAAGAATACTCCTGGGATGGGCGGCTTACAAAAAAATGAAGCAAGTCTTTCAGTCCAAACTGCCTTTAAAACTTAAAAGTAAAGTATATAACGAATGCACCAGTGACAACATATGGTAGCAAAACTTAGATTCTGATACAGCAAGTTGTTAGAAAATTGCAAGTTCACCAGAGAACAATTGAAAGATATCACTTAGGGACTGCAAACCAAACAATTGAATCAGGAAAAAAAAAGGAGTCCACGACTTTATTGAAAGGATATCTTCCCTCAAGAAAAGTGACCAGATGGTGACCATTGGGGGAAAAAAGAAGTATTGACAGACCTCAATAACGGGTGAGGCTCAATTGGTATCAAATTGCTCAAAACAGAGTCATAAGGAAGCACATGAGAGAAGCCTATATCCAAAGGATAGAGGATGGCCAGAGGAAGAAGGAGAAATAATTTCACAATAAAAATCAGTAGTTTTTAATGGACAACTTCGCCGTTGACTTGCTGCTGCCCTTGTCAATCTCCGAATTGTCAAAGCAGATCGATACTATTAATCAGGTAGTTCTTGACAATATGGAGTAGTTACTTACAATTACGTAAAATAAATACTACACTATTTTGCGAGGATGATACCCTAGATAAATATGAGGCGTTGCGGATAGTAAGGGCGAACTCAACATTGGGTCAAATTTTTTTTTATATATATAATTCTATTTTATAGTACTTTTCCTACATCACATACCGGTCTAATTGTTGAGTTTTGCCCTTGCTTCGCCTTCAAATTTCAGTATCAAATAAATGAAAAATTTCGAACAGGCGATAGCCGGGCGGGTAGTAAGGGCGAACTCAACAATTTCGCGCGGAGCAACCGCCGGTATTGCGTCACTAAATGAGGTTTACTTGAAATTTTACGCTTTCTGCGTGTTAGTTCAAGTTAATTTTGAAGTTAATACGTTTTATGTTTGGTTTTGTTGCTTCTTTTTTTAAGAAAAGTACCCCCCCCCACCCCCCCCCCCCCCCCCCCCCCCCCCCCCCCCCCCCCCCCCCCCCCCCCCCCCCCCCCCCCTGCGCAACCTGGACCTTCTAGTAGTGAAGTAAGTGTACAACATTTAGATGGTAGTGCTGGGTCGGGTTATTCGCGAAAGAGACCTGCTAAGATGAATGATTGGCAAAAAAACGAGTGTAAGTTGAAACGAAATTCAGGAAGTGCTTACATTTCAAGAAATAACAAAAGGCACGGTGTTGCCCGCAAAATTGGACCTCCTTGCAAGTGTGGATGTTTTGAGAAAATAGGCGCTGAACTGGTCACCAATATTTTTGACTCTTTTTGGCAAATTGGAAACTATGATCTACAGAATGCTTACTTATCAAAATTGTTGATCTGCAATGATGTAAAAAGATCTTACGTAAAGGGGCGTCCAAGTCGTACCCTGAGACGCATTCAATATAATGTGACTGTTGATCACGTTAATCGTGAAGTTTGTCGTACTGCGTTTTATAACATTCAAGGCATCTCTGAAAAGCGCGTTCGAGTCGTACTTGATAAAACCAGCAGAACTGGAACTGTTACAACGGATCAAAGGGGGAGGTGTGAACCCGCGAAGAAAATAGGAAATGACGATCTTTCTAAAGTAAAAGAACACATCATGTCACTACCTACTGTCACCAGTCATTACAGTCGCGCCAAAAGCCCTCATCGAAAATACTTACCTGTTGGACTTAATATTAAAAAGCTCTATTCTCTTTACAATGAATGGCTTACGGAAAATTACCCTGGTTACAGCCCGGTAAATCAGCACTATTATCGTGATACGTTTAATATGCAGTTCAAAAGTATAAGTTAATGATTGAAAGCTGTCGCCGAAAAAAAAACCAGTTTTGCGTTGTCCAACTTAGACGGGACATGATTTTCAATTTCTCTAATTTTCAAAAGAAAATTACTAAAATGCAGATGGCTGGTGCTAAGTTTAAAGATGGAAAGATCTTTGAATTTACAAATAACTTTAAGCAAGGTTTCTACATTCATTCTGCTTACAATTTGGATGTCAAAACGGCAGTCAAACTACAAAAAGGCAAGGTGAAAAACTATGATCCTGATCATTTTCATTTGGCCAGTGAAACACTGACGAGACTTTACAGTGCTCCCATTAAAATACCAGCCCCCAAATTAAAGGACATTCAGGACTTGTTACCGTATGTTCCCCTACCTTGAAGTCGGTACTTTACTAACATTATAGCCTCTCAAGACGCAGCAACGAATAAGAGCACCGAAAATGAAGATGTTATGGACGATGACCAAATAGATTACAACTGAACTTGGCTAATTATTTGTTTCTTTTCTTTAGTTTTTTTTATGTTAGTTTCAATACCATATTTCCACTGTTTTGTATGTTGTATCAAGTAACTATTTTGTAATAACAAAAACTTTAATTAAAACAATAACCTTAAAATTAAATAAAATGTGTTCAAAATTTTTAATACCGGTCTAATTTTTTCCCAGGTATTGCCAATTTTAGGTGATAGTGTAGCATCAGAAACGAACAGTAAAATATGAAAAAAAAATACACAAATAAATATTTAAAAAACATTTAAAAATTCACGGAATACACTATTCTACTTAAGTAAATAATAAAAAGCTAATAAATTATAAATAAATAATAAAAACCTAATTTTGCCAATACTTTGTTGAGTTCGCCATTTAGATTTTTCTATAAATTCAATTTTTTCGAAACTTCATTTTGTTGAGTTCGCCCTTACTATCCGCAACGCCTCATATTAGTAATATACCTAGTACTCCCATAAATAATGTTACAAATTGTCACGTACGCCATCTATAAGCATTAACACTTTTTTGGTGAAATTATTTATAGGTTATGGTACTCAGTTGCAATACAGTTATTGTTGATAAACATATTTACAATTTGAATTCTTTAAACAATGCAATAGGGTGATCGAGAAAATAGGATTGTTGTTATAGCTTTATTTAAGTGCGGTATCGAAAAAAGCGACATTTTTAAGATCTTAAAACCTCTTAAAATAAGTCGTATGTGTGTTTACTGGGCGATAAAATTATTTACTGAGAGGGGACACATAAAAGACAGGCAACGTTCGAAAAGAGCAAGGACAATTTGAACGTCACAAGCTGTTAAAGCTGTAAATGCACGAATTGACCAAAATCCTCTCCTCAAACATAAATTTCATCTCGTGAAATGAAAATTCTATGTCTCGTGTTGTCAAAGAAGCCTTGGCGCTTATAAGAGACACACTGATCATTTGCTAACGGAAGATTTGTTGAAGGAATACGTTAATGATAAACAGCGACGAAACAATTTCTTTTAGTAAGCAAAATGATAGGATTTATGCCCGATCTTCTAAAGAAGCGTCTGTACTTGTTCCAAAAGTCCAGAAGGGTCATTACCCAGCATCAGTTATGGCTTGGTGGGAAGTCAGCTTTGATGAGGTTACCAGTATTCATTTTTGTGAAAAAAGTGTGATAATTTTGGCTAAAATATATCAAGACACTATTTTAGAGAACGTTGTGAAACCATACTCTTTTCAAAAATAACCATTGGGTCTTCCAGCAAGATTCTGCACCAGCACACAAAGCTAAAACAACCCAAGCATGGCTTCAACAAAATGTGCCTTCATTTATTGATACAGAAGATTGGCGTTCTGCAAATTCTGATCTAAATCCTTTAGATTATAAACTATGATCCCTCTTAGAGGGTATAGTTTGCTCTAAAAGACATTCCAATCTTGACTTTGTAAAAGGAGCTTTAACAAAAGCGATGGACACTTTTCCGTTCAATCAGGTGCGTGCTGCCATAGACGAATGACCTAATCATTTGAGGGCTTATATAAAAGCAAGAGGGGGACATTTTGAGTAAATGTTAAATTATTAATGAATTGATTCCATAATAGTTTGTTTTAATTTACATAAATGTTTAGGCAACGTTTTCATTGTAACTGTATTTATGGGAGTAATAGGTATATGGTATGCCCTGTATGTGTTAGTCATAAGGACATTAAAGAGGTAGAACATGGAACCTTCAAGAACTAAATAAAAAAGTTTCCTACCTTCTATAAATTGAAGAAGGATACAATTCCGGTTCCCTTATACTATTTCCATCATCCGAATCATATTCTAGAAGTGTAGGTAAGCTTCCTTTCCTTGGATATAAGTATTTTTGATCAGGACCTGTAAATTTTACATACAATAACATAAAACTGAAGTTACAAGATGTAATGTACTGTATATATCCCTCAAATATACCGGGAATCGCCAAACCTCCGCAGTAAGAACATTGTTCAACAGGAGTTCGTCCGGTTCCCATTAGCGTCGATGATCGCCTGACATTTTCGAGGCATATTTTCGACTAGATTTTCCGCCTATTCTTGACGCAAAGATTTCCGAATTGCTCGAGTTTCCGCGACAACTGCATCACTGTGTACACCTTTTTACTACAAAGCTTCTGCTTGATGCCGGACCACATCTTCTCGATTAGATTAGCATCGAGCGACTGGGATGGCCAATCTAGTACGATGATACCGGATTCCCCTTTCCACTGGCTACACGTTTTCCTTCGTTGTTTGGGGTCGTTATCCTCTTCAAGAATCCACTTTTGATTTTTATCGACAAACCACCGTTTGGCAGTCGGTACTAATGCCTTCTCGTAAATCTGGAGCGTTTTTTCAGCGTTCAAATTGTAGGTGTGCCCTCAATTACCCGTATACTTAGCAGCCGCTGTAGGCATTATGTTCTGACCTTTTGGGTGATTAAATAGGAACACAGTGATAATGATAACCTCAAAAAAAAATTTCTTTTACCGACTACAAGTTATACGTCACGTGTTCTTACTTGACCGACTGTAACATCATAATGTTTTATAAAAGGACCTTTCAGGTTGCAGTATTACGAGGGTTGTGTAAGAAATAAGGTTCCCAACGCTGTAAACTCGCCGCGCGAGATGCTAGACGAAATACGGCAACACCGCCGTGTGCGCCGATTCCCCCACTCTAGATCCCGCCTTGGTAGAACTCGCTGCGACGTTCAGTGCCGGCCTGACAGCCATCCGCGATGGAACCTTCGATCGCCGTCACCGCCAGGTGCGAAGTTCGTGCGTAATCCGATTTTTGCACCCTAAAAAGTTACCACCGGTTGATATTCATAGGCAGTTGTGTGAAGTTTATGGGGAAGCTTGTATCAGCGTTCAACACGTCCGCAAATGGTGTAGGGAGTTCTCCGAAGGACGCACAGACATCCACGATGAGCAAAGAAGCGGAAGGCCATCGATCTCCGACGAAGATTGAGCGAATTCTGCTCGAGGATAGGAGGATAACGATTCGGGAACTGGCTGCCCGGGTTCCTGAGGTTTGTGAAAAAACAATCCACACGATTCTGACTGAAAGGTTACGTTATCACAAGGTGTGTGCGCGGTGGGTCCCGCACATGCTTTCAGAAACCCACAAGGCCGATCACGTCAAGTGTGCCCAGGAGTTTCTTCGAGAATGCGCCGAGAATACCGAAGATTTCTTAGACTCCATTGTTACCGGGGATGAAACGTGGTGTCATTACGTCACCTCGGAAACAAACAACAAGCAGACGCTGTCCGCAGGGAAAGTGATGGTTACGGTCTTTTGGGACCGTAAGGGCGTCCTGCTTGTTGAGTTTATGCCTCGAGGGATCACAATAAATTCGGAAAATTATTGTGAGACCTTGAAAAAACTCAGAAGAGCCATCCAAAATCGCCGGAGACGAAGACTGACAAAAGGCGCAGGAAGCGGTCACCAAATTTCTCCACGGACTGGTGGCGGACTTCTTTGAAGCGGGATTCCAAAAGTGGATTAGTCGTCAACAAAAATGCGTGGAAAAATCTGGAGATTATGTTGAAAAATAGCTAAGAAATTAAGCTTTCCAATGATGTATTTTTCAGTTCAAATGAAAAATGCCTTACACCTGAAAAAAATGTGGGAACCTTATTTTTTACACAACCCTCGTACATTTAACAATCTAACGTTTCTTCGACTATCACTAGTTTGATATTCAGTTCTAGATTGAGTGGAATGGCCCAATACTTAATAATAATAATTATTTCTTAGCTACAGAAATTTGGGATGTGCTCACAAAGAAGGCGATATATATACTTACCAATGTCTTCGGGTGTCAAAATTCGTATGATTACGTCCCATTTGGGAGGTTCAAATATGCGTTCGTAATGTACACTTCGACTAATTCGTTCAAAATCTTCACGAACAACAGCCTCTGAAAGAATATTCCAGTTACTTAAAAAATACAATTAAAAAGTTTTTTAATAATGTACATTAGTTCCCAAAAAATGCTTACACATTAATAAAAATTGTTATCGTATCTATAGACGCCTGTTAAAACGTTAATATATAAATACTAACATGGGATGGGAAAAATCCCGAGACTTTCCGAAAGATGGCAGCACAAACAAAAAATCATATGATTTTTCTGTTAGTGTCAATTCTCGTTTGGTGAACTGAAATGCGATCGTACAATCACCAATGTTGCACCATGTTCTGGAGGTCCAAATGAGGCACTCATTCCAAAAACACGCATCGACCATATTGTTCTAAATGACCGCAAAATAAAAGTGACAGAGATAGCTGACATTGTCAAGATATCAACAGAATGCGTGGGGCATGTTTTGCATGAATACTGGCATATGAAAAAACTCTGTGGCCACTGGATGAAGCACACTCTCACGATTGATTAAAAAAAGCAACGTCTCGAAGATTTAGTTTTTCGGACGTAGAATACGATAAAAAAAAAAGAAGTTTTCTGCTCTAAAGTGTACGTTAAGCCTACAAAATCGAAAATAAAATGAAAAATTGCGTTTTTTTTTTCGCAAATATCTCGAAAAAAATTAAAAAGATATCGGAAAACTAATAGCACCACATGAAAAAATGAGGCATTTTAGAAAAAAATAGTATAAATATTATTTTTTTTTTTAGTTTTAACTTAGTTTTATTTACGAGGCTGGTTTGAAAAGTCCGTGCAAAGTCCGAGAGATGGCACCACCGGCGCGTATCGAGGTCATGTTTAGTTAGTAGCATCTCTTGAATGAACGCACACCAAGTTTCAGCCATATTGGTCTATTTCTTTGTGTTTGGCATTCGTGTGAATCAAGGAAGTCCAGTGATTTTCAAGAAATGGACGAAATAGAATTTCGTGTGGTGATTAAACATTAATTTATGAAAAGCAAAACGCCTCAGGAGAGTAAAGAGAAGCTTGATAAACATTATGGTGACTCTGCACCTTCGATTAGAACAGTTTATAAGTGGTTTCAAAATTTTCGGACTGGCCATATGGGCACAAGTGACGCTGAACTTTCTGGACGGCCTGTGGAGGTTACGACTCCAGAAATCATTGATCAAATCCATGATATGGTGATGGATAACTCCTAAGACCAAACAACAATCTAAACAACGGGTTACCAAGGGGGAATCTGCACCAAAAAAGGCGAAGACCGTTCCTTCGGCCGGAAAGGTTATGGCGACTGTCTTTTGGGATTCGCAAGGGATAATCCTCATCGACTACCTGGAAAAGGGTAAAACTATTACAGGTGAATATTATTCATCGTTATTGGACCGTTTGAAAACCGAGCTGCAAGAAAAACGCCCGCGATTGGCCCACAAGAAAGTCCTTTTCCATCACGACAACGCACCAGCACACACCTCAGCAGTTGTGGTCGCAAAATTAATGAAAATAGGATTTCAACTCGTTTCACATCCCCCCTATTCTCCAGACCTGGCTCCCTCGGACTACTATTTGTTCCCCAATTTGAAGAAATGGCTGGCGGGACAAAGATTTTATTCAAACGAGGAGGTGATTGCAGACACTAATGAATATTTTGCAGACTTGGACAAATCCTATTATTCGGAAGGGATCAACAAACTAGAACATCGTTGGACGAAGTGTATAAGCCTAAAAGGAGACTATGTCGAAAAATTAAAAAGGTTTACCCCAAACACATAAGTAGTTTTTATTTTTGCACGGACTTTTCAAATCAGCCTCGTAAAATAAAATGACTGGTGTAACCCCTTCAGTTGTAGTGGGAGTCATGCTTCCAACCTCATTTATGATTAAATTAACGTTTCTGTATACCACTAAATATTTTGAAATTGCCTATTAAGGAGTGTCTCGAGGTGCTGATTAAGAATCCGATGACAGATTTGAAAAATTCAAAATGACGGATCCAATATGACGGCCAGAGAATAAGAAATTTCTTCAAGTAGTTTAAAGATTTTTTGTTTTCAGTAACTGTTTTCATTATATCTGGATGTTTAAATGAAATATAGATACTTTATACTTAAAGCTTAGACTTTTTTCTTTCATTTCCCACCTTTAAATATATTGTATAATTAATAATAATCAAAAATTCCGTTTATCATGACCATTTTCTTAAGAGCAAAATTACAAAAAAAGAGAACTTTTTTTAAGTTTTTAAGGATTTTATAATATTAAGTATAGTTTTAACTGTAACTAAAAAAAATTGGCCAATTTTTTTTACCATTTCGTACTGCTTTCAACGTAAAATTTCCGTCGGCGCACTACAATAGGCCAATTTTGATATATTAAAACTCAATTTTTAAATGACGCAGATAATGTGGATAGTTTTATTGTATTGAAACTTATGGTATAACTAGCCGTGCCCGCGGCTCCGCTCGCGTGAACTTGATTCACCTTTATCGTCAGTCCATGGCTTGGTTGCATACTTGTCTCCACTTCTTTTTGTCTCCTGTTAGCTTTTCCCAGTGCGGGATTCCCATCAACTCCGGATCTTGCTTTACTGCCTGAATCCATGTAGATCGAGGTCTACCCTTGCCTCTTCTTCCAACCACTCCTCTTATTAGGGCTTGCTTTGCCTGTCGTTCTTCCTTCATCCTTGCCACGTGGCCCAACCATCCTAATCGCTGGCTTATTATGATTTGGCTTATAAGGGGTTTCGTATATAGGCATTTTAATTCGTAGTTTGTTCTTCTTCTCCACAGTCCCTCTTCTTTCCTTCCTCCGTAGATTCTTCTCAAAGTTTTTCTTTCCCACACCTCCAACGTCTCCTTTTCTCTTGCATTCAGTTTCCACGTTTCGCATCTATATGTCACCGTGGGTCTGACAACTGTTCTTCATATATTCTTTCTTTTGCTTTTCTTGATACATTCTTTAATTTCAATATTAGATTCATTGCCCCCAAACATCTCTGTCCTTTCGCTATTCTTTCTTGTATCTCCGTCCTTTCTTGTCCACTCTATCTTATTGTTACTCCCAGAAAATTAAATTTGTCTACTTTTTCAAACATATATCTTTTTCCTAAGTTGTTTATTATATCTAAACTTTTGTTGTTTTTAATATCCTTCTTCTTTGTAATTTCCATGTATTTTGTTTTTTCCTTATTTATCTTTAGTCCTCACATCCTTCCCCTTTCTTCTATCCTACTTATGGCTTTTTTGAGGTTCTCTTTTGCTCTTGCAATCACTGCTACATCATCCGCATAGGCCAAGCATTGGCAGGTTTGTTGGTATATCGTTCCATTTGTTTTTATTTCTAACTCCCGGATTATCTTCTCTAGTACCAAATTAAATCGACATGTCGACAACTGGTTCCCCCTGTCTTAATCCTCTCTTCACCTTAAACTTGTCTGATACTTTGCCCTCAACCAACACTCTATTTTCTGTGTCATTCAGGGTCATTCTCACCATGCGAATCAATTTACTTGGAATTTTTATTTCTTCCATTATCTTGTAGAGTCCTTCTCTATTTACAGAGTCATATGCTTTTGAAATCCACAAAGACCAAGTTTAGTGCCAAATTTTGTTCTAAGCTATTATCTTGGATTTGCTTAATCGAAAATATCTGGTCTGTAACCGATCTATTTTTCCTGAATCCACACTGGTACTCTCCCAGAATAGAATCGGCTTTCTCTGCTAGTCTGTTTTTGATAGTCAACACTACTATCTTGTACACGACATCCAGTAAGGCTATTGGTCTATAATTAGCACATATAGTTTTTTCTACTTTTTTGTATATTGGACAAATGAGCGACTCTCTCCAGCTCACTGGCATCTTTTCTGTTTCCCATATTTCTTGCACCAACCGGCATATTTCATTTTCCAGATCTACTCCTCCAGCTTTTATCAGTTCTACAATTTCCACCCGGTGCCTTATATTTTTTGGGTTCTGAGTATTTCTCTTATTTCTTTATTTGTCGCCTCCTGCCCTTCGATTAATTTTGCTTCCTATTTCTCATTCAACTCCTCATTTTCATCTCCATTTAATGTTTCTTTAAAGTATTCCCCCCATCTATTCAGTCTTTCTGCGAAGCTTACTGCTAAACTTCCAACTTTTTTCCTATATATTAGCATTTTGTCTCTGTTTATTCCCTCTGTATTTTATAAAAAAAAAACACGTAAATCGGATAAGTGGTTCTTGAGTGCTAAGCGCAGTAATGGATAGACAGACAGGCAGAAGATGTTACGTTTTATATATATTATAGATTTTTTTTGACATATATTAAATTAAGAATTAAAAAAAAATCACATAAATCCGATGAGTGGTTCTCGAATGATAAGCACACTAACGGACAGATAGACAGAAAGACGTTGCGTTTTATATATATTATATAGATTATTATTATTATTATATAACCTCTTCAGAGAACATATGTATGAATTTAAAAAATCACGTAAGTGGTTCTCGAGGGATAAGCGCACTAACGGACAGACAGAGAGACGTTGTATTTTACATATATTATAGATATAGATTATTATTATTACTATATAACCTGGCCAAAGAATATACGAGTATGTATGAATTTAAAAAAAGACACGTAAATCGGATAAGTGATTCTCGCCTGATAAACGCACTAATGGACAGACAGACAGACAGAGAGACATTGCTTTTTATATATGTTATAGATTATAGATATTCTCTGCTACATAATATTGTTCCAAATTTAATGGTTTAGGCTGTGTACTGCAAGGGAACGCGCTAACGGCAAACTTTTTTCCGACTTCATTCACTATTATCGTCACTGCACATTCCCTATGCTACCTATCGTAATAAAATATAGCCTATAACCTGCCCAGAGAACATATGCATGTTTTTAAAAAAAAAGTACGTAAATCGGATAAGTGGTTCTCCAGTGATAAGCGCACTAACGGACAGACCGACAGACAGACGTTGCATTTTATATATATTATAGATAATGATATACGCACAAGGATTTTTTTTTAATACTCTATTTTATTAAATATTTGTAATTTACTGTATGCTCGTTAAAATCATGCCAGCAAAAATTTCGTTTTAAGTTTTACAAATTATAAAGAAATAAAAATAAAAACTATTAGTATCATCGGAAAGCTAAAAGTGTCCTCTTCAAAAAGCTATTTTTTATTTTTTTTTTTACATTTTGAGCGCTGCGCGTAAATTAAACTTTAACCTGTTTGGAGCGTTACACATTTTGAAACACCTACCGGAATTTTTAATAAATTCTTACGCTAATAAAAAAAATCTGGAAAAAAACTATATACTGTTTTTTTTTTGAGAATTTCCCTCCCTTTCACGTGGTGTTGTTAGCTTTCCGATATTGACTTTATTTTTCGAGGTATTACCAAAAAACCCCCAATTTTTTATTTTATTTTCAATTTTGTGGGCGTAACGTACATCAAACTTTAGCAAACTTAATGTTAGAAAATTGCTGGAATAACTACATTGCTCTTGAAGGAAACCATGTTGAAAAATAAAATCGATTTTTTGGCAAAAACGGTGTTTTTTCTTCAAAAGTCCCAAGACGTTTCAGCTCATGTAGTACAACTAGAGATTCTTTACATTTTTATTCCCCTGCAACGGGTAAGTTAAAAAAAAAGAGCAATAAATGTTTAAACAAAACAAACCTGTAAGCAGGGTTCGTAATGTCGATTCCGTCGTTATAATTTGTCTCCACTTCATTCTGTCGCTCATTGTCAACTGCGAATTGAACGTTTCAGCTGTTTCGATCACGTGACTATCTTCGGGCTCGAGTGGTTGTAGGACTCTGACCAGGACGTTCCAGTTAGGCACCTTCATAAAAAATTAATCAAAAAATAGTTAGTTTTTATATATTTTGTAGAAAAACCATAAGAAATTTGTATTTCAAATTTACACATAACCGTCTTGAATTTGGCTGACGTAAACAGCTTGTGTAAACAAACTTACCGATAGATGTCTCATAAACTCTGCATGGCAATTAAGTACAGTGCTACCAACTTACACACAAAATGTTATTTCTTATACTTTCATCGTAGAACTTTTAAATGACAAATTCCTGTTTTTTTTTTTCACAGAATGTATATAATGAAAGTTAACGTTGCTGAACCCGACATAGTCATGTCGGAGCACTCCATTCCCCTAGCATCGTCACTCAATTTATTGGGCGTTAATTTGGGTGCAAATATGTCCTGGCATGAACATGTTGCAAGCAGAGCAAGGAGAGTTTCTTAAAAGTTGGGAATATTATTTCGAACCAGAAAGCTTTACACTCCACAACAACTGTTAATTCTTTACAAAACTATGGAATGCCGCTCCAAAGTTTGGGGCTCCGCTCCCAAACACATATTGCATTTCTTGGATTCTGTTCAGAGAAGAGCTGTTCGTCTGATTGGAGACCCGGAACTGACCGGGGGCCTTGATTCGCTGGAACCTCGAAGAATGGTTGGCAACTTGAGTCTGTTCTACAAGTATTTTCATTGAAAGTGCTCGAAGGAAGTAGCCCGCTTAATTCCTCCCAGAGCGGTGCATGTTAGAAATACACTAATACTTCACATACGTATGAGGTTCAGCTTGTTACTCCGCGTACAACGCTTTTCAAGCAGTCTTTTATATGGAGAACATCATCGTCTTGCTACAGTACCATTCCGCACTACTCCTATCTCCAGCTTGCAGTGCATCTCAGCTACTCAGCCACTCCATCTATCACGTCAACTCTCCTTACTAAAATATTACTCATCTTCCCTTCATCGACCCCATAACAGGAATTCTCTCAACCTAGCTAATGTTTATAAATCTAACCTAACATTCCCCGCTGACTCCATACCCTACATTATTAATTAACAAACTAATCACCCAGTATAACATTGCTCCGCCCTTTTACAACTACCCTCTTCTAACCACTTTTCCTCCCTGGCTTTCCCCTCTCCCCAACATTGATCTAACTCTACACTCATATAAAAAATCTGATCACTCCAATACCTTTTTCAACAAGCTCTTTCTTGAAAGGTTATCCAGCATCTATCCCAACCATTCCTTATTTTTCACAGATGGATCCAAGACAGATAGGGGAGTCGGAGCTGCCTTCTTCGTTGACAATGTTATTAAATTAAATTGTTCAAACTGCCGAAACACTCTTCCATCTTTTCTGCAGAATTATTAGCCATCAAGGAGGCCATCAGATACTCTCTTCAAGTCAAATCTCATCCCTCGACCCTTATAATCTCTGATTCTCTAAGTGCACTCAATGCCATCAAAACAAGAAAACTGGAATTTAACTACATAAGACAGATCTCAGACCTAATGTACACTGCTTTCCTCAAAAAACGCACGATATCCTTGTTTTGGTTACCCAGTCATATTGGTAACCCTCACAATGATAGAGCGGACTCTTTTGCAAAACTTGCCATTAAAAGAGGCTGCCATATCGTGGGAGAAAATCACTTTTCCGACTTTAACATATTTCTAAAACATCTACATTATTCTCTTTTCCAACTCAAATGGGACTTGGAGGAACCAAATAACAAACTGTGGCCCAACAAACCCAATGTCTTACCTCCCCTTAACATCATGGCAATTGACCGTAGACATAATGTACTAATGAGAAGATTGGCAACAGGACACACTTATTCCACTCATGTTTATTTGCTAAAAAGAGAACCCCCTCCGATCTGTCCCATTTGTGACTCCCCTCTAACTGTAATACCTCTTTTTGAATCCAATCTACACCATAACTTGAGAGTTAAACACAATATTCCGTCTAATGTCTCCACAAACATAAAATCCTTCACTACTCTTAAAGACAACATAATAGAATTTCTAAAAGAATTCAACTTCAGAGTTTAACCCATTAATTATAAATCATCAATTTCTTGGGCGCTAAATGACCATAGCCGTCGATGCGCCCTGACCTTCGAAAATCATCATCATCATCATCTCTTTGGAATCATTTGCCCAGGGTTGTGTTTCCCACCGAGTACAATTTACGGTGATTCAAGAACAACGTGAATCACTTTTTCCGCACACATACCGCTCCTGGAGCGCTTTAGGGACTTCCCTGTAACACGTGTGCTAGACCCATAAAAAAAAACGTAAGGCTGAAGCAATGGTAAAATCTGGACAATGATGTTTGATAAAGATATGGCTATCTTTCAGATCAAACAGTAATGTTCTAAGCTACAGAGAAAACGAGAAATGTTCTTACCTCAGGATTTTCCTTAGGAACATTAAATATTCTCAACCATTCTTCCTTGTCCGTAGTTTCTCTAGTTGTTTCCGTTCTCCTAGTTGTCAAATCACTAGTTAATATAGTTCTTTCTGGGTGATGTTGGGGGCTTATGCTGCCGACTAGCTCTGGTGCGCTTAGAGGTACTTTGTCATCGTCGATTTGAGGTTGGGGTGGAAGACTCATGGCACGTGGTAGATTTGGAGTTAGAGTGAGACCTGCAAAATAAACGTTCGAATCAGAAATACGGTTCCAAGCGTTTGTGTGTGTGGTGAGCTTATGATACTGTACTTATTTAAATAATATTCACCTGACGCAGATGATATATCAGAGAAATCTTCCCATTGAGGTGGTTGCGGCCGCACAGGGTAATTTTTAATTGTCACATCCCAAATTTGAGGAGGTACTGGCTTGGGTTGTGTGTGGTACTGTGTCACTTGTCGTTTGTGACGGTCTATATCTTCATTTATTTTCTTCTCTAAAATAGAAAGGCAATGTACTCTTTTAAAGAAAAGGGTTATGTTATCATTGGGATTCGAACCTAAAAGCTATTGTTTTCCATGTATGAAAACCATAATTGGCATATTAACTCCCCAATTATTTTGGTCACTATTATTCTTTCAGCACCCATTACAAAATACTACCTTTTATAGTTCTCAAGTAAACATCATCAACGAAATGTTGAGTAATATCTGGATGATGTACTGTTGGCTTCGGTGCGGGCATAGTCTGTACGGGTTCCACCATTTCCAAAACTTCTTCTTCGATTCGTGCAGGTCGTATACTTTCACTTCTCGAGCTTTCTGTGATAGTAGAAGGAGGAGAGGGTGGTGGCGGACGTCGGACTTTGACTTGAACGTTGAACTATAATATCAGGAAAGAATTATTTACAGTCGTAAGGTTATTAAGAACCTTCCTTACCCTGGGCGTTTCTTCTTTCACAGCAATCGGCAACCTGGGAATGGTGCTCGGTTGAGCAGTGACTTGCTCGACTTGTTGCTCTTGTGCATAATCATATTCCTCGCTCGAAAAACTAGGATTTTCGTGGACGGCAGCGTGTTCTTCAATTTCGGAAGGTGATTCGCCCGGATATTCTGAACCGGACGACTCGTGTAGTGGAGCAAGAGCTAAAATTATTAGAATAGAATTATTTAATTACAAATGTACCAGTTGATTTGTCCGTTTTATAAACAAAATAGTATCTGTTTGTTTATCGTTCATCTCGCCGCCTGAGTAGGGACTTTACCCTTTTTCATATCCTAAGGATATTGGCGAGGATGTAATACTTCCACTACATACATTTTTTTCTTTCTCTTACTAAAAGGAAGCATTGCACTCATGTAAAAATCATTGTCCGATTTATTCGCATTTCGTTACGTCTCAGGATCTCTGTGAAGATGGATACTCGGCTTTAGCCGTTTCTACAAAACGTGTAACACCGATCATTTACGATAGCTGCCAAAAAACAACGGCGCGTTGCATCTATTTGAAATTTTGGGCACAACCGTTACAAAATCACTTTTACTAATAGCCATGTCACTTAACAAACTTATCAATCCACCCTCGTAGATCATGAAAAACATAGTCACTCATTTCCATGGATGTACCTGTATATTTATCTATCCCTTAGCGTGACAACTTCCAGTTTATATTCATGTTTCAATAGTATAGTAATTTTCAAGATATAAGAAAGTGATTTGGCAAATTGATGCAATAAAAACATTAAACGACCGTTAGGATATTTGCACATATCTGGCCGTAACAGAATCGTAATTGATATATACGAGGTATATCCACAAAGTAAGTTCCGTTTCTATTTCTATCCGCGGCAGCGCTGCGATCGCAGTTCCGAGCATGCGTGGTAGTTACTCTGACTCAAGCAGAAGAAATGTACGCCATTTTCAGATCGCTGCTGCCGACGTGTTCTTTGTAGTGCTTCTTTATGATGTCAGCCTTAATTGAAAATGCCGCCGCTTGTGAAATCAGATCTGTGATTCGTTTTCTAAATGCAAAGAAAGTTAAACCAAGTGAAATTTATCGGCAAATCTGCGAGGTTTACGGACAAACTGCTATGAGTGATTCAATGGTTAGAAGATGGGTCAGACAGTTCAGTGAAGGACGTGATCAAGTGCACGATGAAGAACGATGTGGACGCCCGTCTTTGGTTACTGATGAACTGATTTACGCAATTGAAGAGAAGCTTAAGCAAAACCGTAAGTTTACAATTAGTGCTCTTGCTATGGAATTTCCGCAAATCTGACGATCACTAATTCATGAAATTGTTAATGAAAAACTGAAATTTTCGAAAACTTTGCTCACGTTGGGTACCCAAAATTCTTACTGAACAACACAAAAAACAACGGATGAGCAGTGCACTTCAGTATTTTTTTGACACGCTACAATGAAGATGGTGATGATTTTCTTTCTCGGATAGTCACGGGGGATGAAACTTGGGTATCTTACGACACCCCAGAAATTAAACGGCAATCAATGGAATGGAGGCACACTTCGTCCCCAACGAAAGTTAAGCCTAAGCAAATCTTGACACCTCGAAAACTCATGTGCACCGTTTTTTTGGGACAGAAAAGGCATTTTGCTGATTGATTTCTTACCACGAGGCCAAACAATCAATGCACATGTTTACTGCGAGACCATTAAGAAATTGCGCCGCGCAAAACAGAACAAGCGCCGAGGATTACTGTCGAAAGGTGTTGTTTTTTTTCCACGATAATGCCCGACCTCACACTGCGAACGTGACAAAAGAACTCCTACAGGAATTTGACTGGGACGTGTTTGATCATCCTCCGTATAGCCCGGACCTCGCTCCTAGCGACTTTCATCTCTTCTTAAACCTAAAATCTTTCGGTCGACACTTCAACGATGATGACGAGCTGAAAGAACATGTTACCACATGGTTGAAAACACAGGCGGCAACCTTCTATGAAGAAGGAGTACAAAAACTTGTGCCACGCTATGACAAGTCCCTACAAAATTTCGGAAGCTATGTAGAAAATTAGTTTAACAGTTGTAGATTTTTGTACAATACAATCTGTATCTGTACACGTTTTTTTTATATAACCAAACGGAACTTACTTTGTGGATATACCTCGTATATATATATATATATATATATATATATATATATATATATATATATATATATATATATATATATATATATATATATATATATATATATATGAGGAGCAGACTTTCTAAATGCATTTTGTCCATTTTTTGTAATTTTGGGAAACGAAGAAAAACTGCTATGCGTTTGGCAATATATTAACCGAAAAGTTGATATACCTAAAATGTGAAATAAAGAATAATTCAAGGATTAGACGTATATGCGAAAAATCTAGTATTGATAATACCCCAAAAAATTGAAAAAAAACTGATGGACAAACTGCATTTAGATTGTCATCCTGGGACAAAATGCATTTTGATCGTCTACACAAAGCGGCATTACTGACTTTTGATAGTAACGATATAAAAAAAACTTGTAGCTTTATAAAAATAGTGTTTTATTTTTAAATACACAATAATGTTTATAAACTAAATCAACAATAATGGCATTTTACATGTCATAAAGGTCACCATCTTCATCATTATTGCAATCCCATAACATGTCAGGTTCTTCGATAACATCATCATCGTCAGATTCACCATGGTTAGCTTGATTGTCAATTTGCACACGATTGTCAGAGAGAATTGGCTGTAACCATGTTAGCTCAGGATCGTTTGACCCAATATGTCCCTGACAGTTCCACTAATAATTTCGAGAGACTCAGGAGTTTTTTTGGTTTAATTTTGTTTTGAAGTTCTACAGCAGGTAAGTGTAAAGTCGAAAGCTTCTTTCCACGTTTTAATAACGTTTGAAATTGTTTGGACGGATCGTCATTTCTATAAAACAACTCGGTCTTAAGCAAAATATCGGTGTTGTTTTGTGATCTTTTAATAATAATCCGTTTGGCCGCACTGATCCCTTCAATTTTTTTTAAAGAAGTTAACGCCATTTTTATATCGTAAACACCCAGGCCCTACCAAGTTGTCTAACGTCTCCCTTCTTGGAGTAAATGTCATAATATTGTGTAGGTGTTTTTTATTGAACTGTATGATCGCATAACTTTTTCTATTTGCCCGAAAACACGGTCTGCTGGCAAATATGAGTGTCCGCGTACCGGAAAGGTAAGTACCACGGATTTAATATTTTGCGGGGCATCTCCGTACAGCCATAGCATAAGCATATGCATCACGTGTGCATTTTTATTCTGCCTGGCACAACCATCTGCGAATAGTCGCAACTGTTTTATATCTGGTCCAAATTCTGCTTTATTAAGAAAATCACGTAGAGCAGAACTTGTCTCTGCAGATCCCCTTTTTGCTCCAGGTGTAGAAAACTGGTTTTTTAATATCCACGTCGGTTACACAAAAACAATAAAAAGACAACTGCTGGGCATAAAATGCATCTTGAATTGGCACTTTCGGTAAGACTTGAACCTGTTGAAGGTCAAAACAATACGAAGCACTCTGTGCCGGCTTTTCATTCATTAGGTTGAAAAATTGTTTGGCTCGTAATTTATGTACACGTAGAGAAGTTTTTAGTTTGTCTATTTCAGTTTTGTCTTTGCAAATGCTAATAGAAGTTTGGGTCCAAACACAAAAGCCACATACGTTGGTGGCAGGGCTTCCAAATGCAATATTAAAATGATTATTAAAGATTCTACTAAAATACTTGTAATTTACTTTCAAATTTTCAACTGTACTCTGATTGTACAGATTCCATAAAGCAGTAATATTATTTTCGGATGATAGATAAATGCGCCGAGATTTAGCACGCCCGTAATGACTTTCGTGTCCTTTTAAACTGGCTATAAATTTTTTCACAGCTTCAAATTTATTAACATTCCTAAAAGACCGTTGGTCCCCTCCACGCTTCTCAACAATACCACTTCCAGATTGCATTTTTCGAGCAATAGTATTTACGCGTCTCTGACTGACACTAAAATATTGATAAGAATAACTTCTGGCAAATGTAAATTTTTTTCTCATTCTTCCAAACCTAAAATAAAGAATATTACCTAAAATAAAATCGGACCTTCCGCCAGTTAAGCGTTGCTTAAACCACTACACTATACATTATGGTGACAATAAAATTCTTTTTAAATTAAAATTTAAACCATAAATTTTAATGGATTTCTAGGTCTTCGATAGAAGTTAGCTAAGGGGGGGATTTTAAAAATAAGCTAAATAAAATTATTTAAAACTAAAATTTACATGATATCTTATAGAGAAATTGTGGGATTTTCCTCCTAGTTTTCGGGTACGACTTCTATCTGGTTTTCCAACATTCATGAAATGCCCCAATTTATTGTCCTGTACATTTTTCTTTGTTGTCTTATAAAACGTATTTCTGATTGTCCTTATATCGTCTTGGGATAATTCATGGCAAAAGAAATCCTTTCGTTTAGGGTGAGTACAGGAAAAATCAACAAAATGTTCCAAATTAGGATAATGATCTGAATGCCTATAAAAGAGAATAATATTAAAACATTAACAACATAAGAACTTGAGAACTTTAGTGTACCTATTAGGTAAACAATAATAGCATAATGTAAACCTAACCTAAAAATCATTAAGGCTTACCTTCCGAATAGCCCTGGCAGCTGTGGTCGTAAAAAGCAAGGCTTACCTTACGTTGCTTTTACACTCTTTAGACGTGAGATTTCTTTTTCTTTTTCTACTACCACGGTCCGTATCACCAACTACGTGATCCCCTGTCACAGTCACATCCATTATTTGAGATTGTTTCGTAGAAAAACGGAAAAATAAACGCACATAAAACAAACACTGCAGACAGCAACAAGTGCAATGACAAACAAATCGAAATTAGTCCACGGCGCAAGGACAAACTTCCGTTAGTTCGTCTAGCGCCAATGGACATACAGCATATAGAAAGTCCGAGGTATTTTTAACATTTAATTTGTATGGGAGAAAAATGCATTTAGAACGTCGTTTGGGGCATAATATTGTTGCTCTATGTATGTAGTTTGCGTTGGCATCTTTGGTTGAAAATGTGAAAAAATGGACAAAATGCATATAGAAAGTCTGCTCCTCATATATATATATATATATATATATATATATATATATTATATATATATATATATATATATATATATATATATATATATATATACCTCTCTTTCAGTCTAACATTTTATTGACTACTTCGTGTTTGTAAATATAAATAAAACCGGTCAAGTGCAAGTTGAACTTGCACAATTAGTGTTCCGTACGTTAATTCTTTTAAAATAAAAAAATTTGTTAGGGTGGTATAAAATGATCAGTGACTTCACAAAACAAAGGTTGTTTCCAATCTTTACTGAAAAACTGGTGACCTTGAAATTTTTTTTTTTTATATACCAAATAAATTATTAAAGGTAATGCACTCGTGATAATTTTCGAGCAATCTATACCCCGTGGAGAATATTCCAGAATTTTTTCAAAATTTTTTTGATCAGTACTTTTCGAGATAAGGTAGGGACAGCGATTTTTTAAAAGTAATACGAAGAAAAGTGTGCGCAAGTATTACATTATATACGAGTATATATATATATATATATATATATATATATATATATATATATATATATATATACGAGGCTGGTTTGAAAAGTCCGTGCAAAAATAAAAACTACTTATGTGTTTGGGGTAAACCTTCTTTATTTTTCGACATAGTCTCCTTTTAGGCTTATACACTTCGTCCAACGATGTTCTAGTTTGTTGATCCCTTCCGAATAATAGGATTTGTCCAAGTCTGCAAAATATCCATTAGTGTCTGCAATCACCTCCTCGTTTGAATAAAATCTTTGTCCCGCCAGCCATTTCTTCAAATTGGGGAACAAATAGTAGTCCGAGGGAGCCAAGTCTGGATAATAGGAGGGATGTGAAACGAGTTGGAATCCTATTTCCATTAATTTTGCGACCACAACTGCTGAGGTGTGTGCTGGTGCGTTGTCGTGATGGAAAAGGACTTTCTTGTGGGCCAATCGCGGGCGTTTTTCTTGCAGCTCGGTTTTCAAACGGTCCAATAACGATGAATAATATTCACCTGTAATAGTTTTACCCTTTTCCAGATAGTCAATGAGGATTATCCCTTGCGAATCCCAAAAGACAGTCGCCATAACCTTTCCGGCCGAAGGAACGGTCTTCGCCTTTTTTGGTGCAGATTCCCCCTTGGTAACCCATTGTTTAGATTGTTGTGGAGTATAGTAATGTATCCATGTTTCATCCACAGTGACGAAACGACGCTTAAAGTCCTCCGGATTCTTCTAGAACAGCTGCAAACCATCCTTGCAACACTTCACACGATTCCGTTTTTGGTCAAGCGTGAGCAATCGCGGCACCCATCTTGCGGATAGCTTTCTCATGTCCAAATGTTTATGCAAAATATTATGTACCCGTTCAGTCGAGATGCCCACAGAACTAGCAATCTCACGCACCTTAACTCTTCTGTCATCCATCACCATATCATGGATTTGATCAATGATTTCTGGAGTCGTAACCTCCACAGGCCGTCCAGAACGTTCAGCGTCACTTGTGCCCATATGGCCAGTCCGAAAATTTTGAAACCACTTATAAACTGTTCTAATCGAAGGCGCAGAGTCACCATAATGTTTATCAAGCTTCTCTTTAGTCTCCTGAGGCGTTTTGCCTTTCATAAAGTAATGTTTAATCACCACACGAAATTCTTTTTCGTCCATTTCTTGAAAATCACTCGACTTCCTTGATTCACACGAATGCCAAACACAAAGAAATAGACCAATATGGCTGAAACTTGGTGTGCGTTCATTCAAGAGATGCTACTAACTAAACATTACCTCGATACGCGCCGGTGGTGCCATCTCTCGGACTTTGCACGGACTTTTCAAACCAGCCTCGTATATATATATATATATATATATATAATATATATATATATATATATATATATATATATATATATATATACTCGTGTTTTCACAAGCTTTCATTGGACATCACACTCGATGACCTAGTAAAAAAAAATTTTTTTCACTTCCGATTTCACCCCTCAAAACGAACCCCTTAAGTCAAAATTTATGTTACGGTGGTATAAAATGATCAGTGACTTCACAAAACACCCCAAATGAGTTTTCAACAAAGTTTGTTTCCAATCTTTACTGAAATCTGATGACCTTGAAATTTTTGTTTTTTTTATATACCATATAAATTATTAAAGGTAATGCACTCGTGATAATTTTCGTTCAATCTACACCCCGTGGAGAATATTCCTGAATTTTTTTCGAAATTTTTTGATGAGTACTTTTCGAGATAAGGCCCGGGACAGCGATTTTTCGCGAATTTTTAAAAATAATACAAAGAAAAGTGCGCGCAAGTATAATATTATATGTATATTTTTTACTCGGGTTTTCACAAGCTTTCATTTGACACCACACTCGATGACCTAGTAAAAAAATTTTTTTTTCGCTTCTAACTTCACCCCCCAAAACTAACCCCTTAAGTCAAAATTTAATTCTCAAAACTACATGGCTCTGATGAGGCCATCAATTCCTATATTATTACCAAATTTCACCTTTCTATATCAAATAGTTTCGGAGAAAATCGGGTGTGACAGACAGACAGACAGACAGACAGACAGACAGACAGACACCGAAGTGATCTTATAAGTGTTCCGTACGGAACACTAAAAATATTCTTCATTTTATCTGCAGTATTATACTGAAAGAATGTATATTCTAAAGTTCAATAGTGTCTTAAAATGTCCGAAGCCCTTTTCATCAGAAGCCGCAAATGTTTGCCCGTTGAGGCAAAAGTGATAGTTAAAAGTGTTTATTTAAAGTTAGTGGAGCGAGGCCGCGAAAAGTACTTTTCATTGGTGGAGACATCAGCTTTAACAAGCATCCCTGAAAGTATAGTTTGGAAAATTAAGCCCTTAAAACTTTATTAAACGACAGAGTACTCCTGGTGCAAAACCAACCCCAATTGTTTATTTCTTAATACTTGTGTTAACACGAGGCTTGAGATACTTTAAAATATGTTTTAGTCCAATTATTACGGCATTTGAATAATATCGCAAACCCAAGTATATTTTCTTTGAGGTTAGAGTTTTCAAATACAGAAAATACAGCTAAAGAAAGACAAACTCGTGGAATAAAACCTCGCCGCAGAATGAAGCTGACTCTAGCTACCGTGTGATCATTAAAATGTGTGTATATGTATCCCTATTATTGTTCAATATACAGTCCCTGGCCAAATTATTAGACGCACTGCAAGATTTCATGTAAAATATTAATTACCGAGTGATATTGTACCGTTTTATTATTTTAAATTGATTTGTTTTTTATTTTTATATTATCCAATCAATTACCTATTTATTTGACATAAATAAAACAGCATTAATTTAGAAAAGCATAAGTTTATTAAGTTTTAAAGAAAAGTGAAATTATGTTAGTAAAAGTCAATATTTAGTTGAGCCACCTTTAGCCGCTATCAAAGCTTTAATTCTGCGCGGCATGCTATCAATGCAAGATTGTACTGTCTCCTGCATTTGAGGATGATGATTCCACACATGAATAATCTTTTCTAGGAGCTGGGTTTTGTTGGTAATCACATCTTTAGCCACTTCTCTTTTCATCAGCTCCCACACATTTTCAATGGGGTTCATATCAGGGCTATTACCCGCCAATCCAACAGAGGTATATTTTTTTCTGCCAGTGTGGCAGGGAGCTCCATCCTGCATGAAAGTGAATGGTTCCCCATTTGGAAACCATTCTCTGAGCTGTGGAATCAACCGATTTTGTAATACTTCTTTGTACTGATCTTGCCTCATTATTCCTTTGATGACGTACAGACGTCCAGTGCCCTTGCCGCTGATGACTGACCAAATCATCAATTTGGTGGGATGTTTAACCGTCGGGACGACACAATCAGGATGAAACTTTTCTCCATGACGACGACGCACATACTGAGCTTTATTCTGCAAAATTTCGAATGTGCTTTCGTCACTGAAGCAGACCTGTCAAAAATAGGAAAAATATATAAACTTCCATGTTTATTTGCTTTATTTAACTGCAAATGATAATAATGTATCAATTATTGATTAAATTGCTGTATCTTACCGATCTCCAGAAGTCCACATCTTTGTCTTGCCATTGTTTGGCCCACTTCAGGCGCTTTGCTTTCATTGCAGCTATTAACTTGGGCTTCCTGGCGGGGCAACAGGCCTTAAAATCTAATTCTTTCAATTTTCTTCGAACAGTGCGCTCAGAAGCATTTACGCTAGCATTCTGGAGTTGTGATTTTATTACCTTTGTGGTAGCAAATCTGTTTTCTACACAAATTTTCTTCAAACATCTCTCTGACCGTGGAGTGAAAATTCGTTTTCTACCGCATCTTTTCTTTCTTTTCTGGCTTAATTCCTTCCCTGACTCAATTTTCTTTTTTATGCGTCGTACACTAGCTTCAGAAACCTCCAACCTTCGTGATATTTCTCGGTTTGTAAATGTTTTCGCAATCACAAGGGCCTTCACTTCAGCTTTTTTACGTGGTGAAAGATCGCCTTTTCTACCCATAATGAAAATAGTCCAATTACTTTTTTAAAACACTGCATACAAAATAAACTAATAACTGAGTAGTATAAAACTGTTAAACAAACAATCACAGTCCATAAAGCCACAGAAACACGTCCGTACCTGACTCGATTCCGATCGCGACTGATACAGGTTTGTACTTGTTTACGTTCATGTATCACTTTGTCAACACAGTATTGCCATATGTTAAAAATAAATACAAATATGTAGTCTACAACAATTCTTTTAAATAAAAATCAATAATATTGTAGTTTAAATATATCATTATTGCATAAAAACTCTTAAGAAACATAAAATTACTAAAAAAAATACAGTGCGTCTAATAATTTGGCCAGGGACTGTAATAGAACTTCACTTGCGCGGAGTCTCTAAGAAACACGACAACGCCTGCGGTTGCGAACCAGCGTTGTTTTGTTCCACCTATTAATTTTTCTGTCGTAAGAACCATATTTTCTGTGATAATACCTATCCATCACATTTATTTACTTACTCAGAGAACTTTCAGATAACTGTTCGATATCGCTCTTAACCGGAGTTAAGGTACGAATAAACGTAACTGGACGACGTCTTAAACAAAGATACGATGCGGCCAAACCCAAAAGGAACAAAGACAGAAACAGGATACCACAAATGATAAGGAGCATTGGTAGGGGAGACAAAGGTGAAGTGTCTCTTGGTACGACAACTTCGTCAGCTCTAAAAGAAAAATTAAGATGTTTGACGAATTTTCTTGATACCAAAATTGTGTAGTTATTTTACTTCTGGAAGAAAACATTACCTGATAGGACCTATTTTTGGTTCTTGAACAATTGGCGGTGGATATCGACAAACTATCGTTATTATTTCATCGCCATCCATCTCCAGTCCTGGGTGGAATCTCACCACGATATTGTTTGTAAAAACGCGCTGAGGATCCTTGAAAAAATTAGGAAATTACTTTAGTTTCTATTAAAAACGTAATGAGCAATAAAGTTATCATTTATACCATATAATCACGCACAATTATGCAAGAAATTAAAGCTTTCATAGAGAGAAGATCGAAAAAGAGAAGGGAAGAAATTCGTTATTCTTACTTGCTTGGTACCACATCCTTTCAGCGGTAACTCCAAGTGGTACTTCAGTGCTCCTTTTCCTGCAACTTGACAGGCTGAGTTTCTGTCAAAGTCGGCGAAAGCTATGCCATAGAATGGTTCTTTGAACTTCAAATCAATCTATAATTTAAAAAGTTGTTATTACCACATAATAAGTATGTTGAGGTTAAATTGTAAGTAAATAAGAATTTCCACTAATTTTGGACAAAGAACAGGGTATGATTAATGTAAATCTTCTTCTTCTTCTTCTAACAGCCCTTCACAGTCCGCTCCTGGACACAGGCCTCCCCGATACTCTTCCATAATTTTTTGGTTTGTGCCATCTGATGCCAATTATTCCCTATATTGTTTTTGATATCATCTAGCCACCGTAATTGAGGTCTGCCAACACTTCGTTTATGACGGCGAGGTCTCCATTGTACAATTTGCCTTGTCCATCTTCAATCGTCCTGTCGTGCAAGATGGCCCACCCAGTGCCCCTTTAATTGAGCAATGCGTTTTATAACATCTTCAACTTTTGTTCTATTTCAAATATTCTCATTTGTGATATGATCTCTGAGACTTATTCCTAGTATTATTCGCTCAATAGCTCTTTGTTGGCTGATCTAATGGTGAGCGTCATGGTTTCCATCCCGTATGTCATTACTGGTAGTATGCAGATGGTACTACTACACTTTTCTTTTTAAATTTATCGGAATTTTCTGATTTTTTAAAATATTCGTCAGTTTACCTATGGCCCATGTTAACCGAACACGTCTACTTATCTCGGCAGTTTGATGTTCTTTGCCTAATTTGATATTGTGACCTAGGTATATATATTCCTCGCATTTTCAATAACTTGTTCTCCTATATGTAGATCTACCTCGTCCTTTGTCATGATTTTAGTTTTACTCATGTTTATTGTTAGTCCAATTTTTGCGGATTCTTCTGTTCTTCTAACATAGTTTGTAGTTCCGTTATGTTTTGGCTAATAAGCACAATGTTGCCCGCAAAGCGCAGATGGCTTAGGTACCTACCATCTATCTTGATGCCCTTTTCATCCCAATTCAGTTTTTTACAAACATCCTCCAATGCGAGGGTAAATAACTTTGGGAAAATGGTATCTCCCTGTCTGACTCCTTTTTTGATTGCAATTTTGCTTGTTTTAATGTCTTCTGCAATGTTAACTATTATTGTCGTGTTATCATATATATTTTTAACAAGCTTTTTATATCTAGAGTCGATTCTTGCACTGTTCATGGCTTTAAAAACAGCCCACAGTTCCACTGAATCGAAAGCCTTATTGTAATCAACGAATGCGAGATGTAATATTTCGTTATATTCATTACATTTTTCTATTAGTGTACAAACTGTCTGTATATGTTCTACTGTACTGTAATGTTTCCGGAATCCTCCCTGCTCTGGAGGTTGGTAAGTATCTGACTTGTTTATTAGTCTATTTGTTATAATCTTGGTTAGGAGTTTGTATGGGTGGCAGAGTAGACTTATAGGCCGGTAATTATCAAGTTTTAATTTATCACCTTTTTTGTATAATAGGATTCCATCAGTTATTTATTGAGAAGTATCATCAGTGCTTCTATAGTAATGATACCGCCAAATTTTATCATTTCTTTTGTCACACCATCGTTTCTGGGTGTTGTACCATCAGGAAAATCTTCTGAGCTAACGTTTAAAATGGTTTCGTCGTCTACTTTCACTTGTTTTGTATTACTTTCTGCGTATATCGTACTATAGAACTTCTCAGTAATTGCTATCAGATCCTCTCTATCTTCTTTGATGGTGCCATTTGGGTCTTTTAATTGATGTATCCGAAAACGTCCCATGTTGTTAACTGTTCTAAGAATTTTCATATTTTTATTGCTTTCGATTATCGATTTTATCATTTCTGTATTATAGTGTCGTAAGTCATCTCTTAAATTCTTGTTAATTAATTCTTCTTCTTCTAATTAATGTAAATATTTATATTTTTTTTTTTACCATTATTTTAACACCGGCAACTATTTCCATAGTGCAGTGAAGAATACCCGATATTGGACATCGTATCATAAAACGTATTTTAATGAAGCTCGACACCAAAAAAGCTTTTGGCGTTGATGGAATACATGCCACAGTAAACAAAGAATGCGCGGGCGAGCTAATATCAGTTTTCTATAGATTTTTTTACCTATCCTATAGAAATGGAATATTTCCTTCCTGCTGGAAACGCTGTACAGTTCAATCGACCAACACATGTTTAGAACAAAGCAATTTGAAGAATCTCGAGAAGTTGCACTTGATATATCCATGGCATTTAACCGTGTTTAGCATGACGGTTTTTTGGCTAAGCAAACATCACCAGACGGCAGGAAGTCGTTGGAAAAAATTCTACCCTTAGATGGTAGTAACCAAGTAGAATGTTGCTGAACCCAACATATTTATGTCGGGACACCCCATTCCTCTAGCATGGTGACTCAATTTGCTCAGCCTTATTTTAGGAGCAAATATGTCTTGACGGGAACATGTTGCATGGATAGCTAAGAGAGCTTCTCAAAAGCTAGGAATATTATTTCCAATTAGAAGGCTTTGCAGTCCACAACAACTGTTAATTTTGTACAAAGCTCAAATTCGATCAAAGATGGAATACTGTTGGACCTATTCTATAAGTATTTTCATGGAAAATCTTCGATGGACGTAGCCCACTTAACTCCTCCCAGAGCGATGCATGCTAGGGATACACATCGCGCTAATATTTCATGACGTTCAGCTTGTCACGCCTCGTACAAATCTTTTCAAGGTGTCTTTTATATGGAAAACCTCATCCCTTTCGAATAATTTTCCCAGGACTGTGATTCCCACCGAGTACAATTTACAGCGATTCAAGAGCAAGTGGAATCGTTCTTCTGCACGCGCGTTGCTCTTGTAGTGCTTTACGAATTTTTCTGCAGCATTCTTCAGTGAAATGCACTATTTTTGAGAATGAGCAGTAAAAATATTACGGTTATAATAAGAGTGGACGATGGTAAAAAAGTTATTTGTTCTATCTTACCTGCATAGATCCAGCGGCACAGTTCAAATCAGCCTTAGTCTTATTAAGATTAATTTCAGGACTAAGATCGTCCAACTGCGTGATCTTACCGCCTAAGGTTGCCTCAGGAGGGAGACCTTCCCCTATGTACCCGATATTGTTGGCTTGGCCGGCATAATTTGATTGGGGAAACGCCTGGCTTGAAGCGAATAAGACTAGGAGAAATGGGAAAAGCATCTTGTAGGCTGAAAAAATATTTATGGATATAATAACGTCTGGGTCAATAAATTCGGAGGGAGATATTTACGAAATGAGCTTATTTGAAGACGTGATTGAAAAAGTAATAAGATAATTAAGGGGCCATACCAGTGTGATAGTTTCAAAAAATCGTTTTTTTTTGTACATATTTCGATGCACTTTATGTATAAAATAAGAGGTCAAAATATCAAAGTCAGTCTATGTTTATTTTTGAAAATACAGCTGTCGCCAGGCACAGATCCTCAGGGGGCCATAAACTCGTTTTTGGAAGCGTAACGCGAACCGGAGCAGGTATTAAAATTCCAATGTCAACGTCATCGCGTAAGTGAAAGTTAAACATCTAAGACTTCAGTGAACTCAAAATAGCCACAAAGGTAGGTACGTGGCAAGACATCATTATTTATTACACGTTAGGCATTCTTTAAACGGGTTTCTCCCAAAACTGCGTTTTCAAATTTGCTACCGCTGTAACTAGAAAATAATTTATTGTATCGCACTTAATTTTTTTTTTTGCACGTTAAGGAAATGTTTTATTGTAAAGGGTGATTCATTTAGAGGTACTTTTTTTTAAATAAAAAAAAATGAATAAAAACAATTTTATTTTATAATCTTTATTATCAATATAAAAGAACCATTCTTTACAATTATTTCTCAAAGATAATTTCTTTCAAATGTTGTCCGCGACTACGGTTAGCAACGTCCATTCTGAAGTTCCAATTTTCAATGACGCGTGTGAGTATTTCGAGTGGTATTTGGCCAATGACTCGAGTAATATTGGCCTCCAATGCCTCAATTGTAGCTGGCTTATCCATGTAGACTTAGTACTTTACATAGCCCCAAAGGAAAAAGTCAAGAGGTGTGATGTCACATGATCTAGCCGGCCAATTCACTGGTCCAAAGCGTGAAATGATCTGTTCGCCGAATTGCTCTCGCAGTAAAGCCATGGTTTCACGGGCTGTATGGCAAGTGGCGCCATCTTGTTGGAACTAAATTTCGTCGAGACCACGGGCTTCAATTTCTGGCATCAAATAGTCTGTTATCATGGCGCGATAACGGTCACCATTCACAGTAACATTCCGGCCGGCCTCTGTTTTGAAGAAATATGGACCGATTATTCCACCGGCCCATAAACCACACCAAACAGTTGTATTTTCTTCACTACGTGCTGGATGTGGTCTATTCGGTCGAGCATTATCCAATAATGAAAACTGGGTCTCAAACTTATTGATGGTAGAGCGAATTGTGCGTTTGGTAGGCCGATTATGTGGACCATAAGTTGCTCTAAGCGCCCGATAGACATTCCTCGTAGAACGCTCATTTTCGTAATAAAGTTGAACAATTTGTAGACGCTGTGCCGGGCTAAGTCTTTCCATTATGAATTGTCAAACACTACTGAACAGGAATGCCACTTCAGTTGACACGACGCATGCGCAATCTGCAATTAAATCCCCATCATAAAAAGTACCTCTAAATGAATCACCCTTTACCATGAACCGTGGATTTTTTTGGTTGATCAAAAATGTCAATTTAGCATGCAAAAAACGGACACTTTTTTCGCGAAAATTTTATGTTTTTTTTTCTAAATGCCGCCATTCTTATAATTTTCAATATTTTTTAAAATCTATGGTTGATAGTAAGGAAAATTATATCTATTTAATGATCATTTTGTTTTTTTTTTGATTCCGGGCAATGCGGAAGCCTGTCCCGTTACTGGGGCATAAGTCCCGTAAATTTCAATATTTTGTTCGAAAAAAATTTGTGTGTATTTGTAAACAAATAATAAATATTTACCCAACATTTTAAAACATTTGATGTAGTAGTTTTCTTTAAAAAAAATTTAGAAAAATATCCTTATTTTTAATTAGTTACACTGGTATAGCCCCTTAAGGAAGCAATTACGTGATCTGGTCAATAACTTTTCAAAATTATTTTAATAAAAACGTAAGCATTTGTCCGAGTTCAGGTTTGTTTGTGCGTATTTAAAATGCCTCAGACCATTGAAAATCCCGCAGATTGTGAACTAGGCGCTGTAATTTGTTTCTTAAATACAAGAGAGGTTAAAGCGGCCGATTAGTAAAGTGCATGGCAAAAGCACTATGAACAATAAAATGGTAAAAAAAATGGGTTAGAGCATTTAAAGATAGCCGTACAAAGGTGCACGATGAGGGACGAAGTGGGCCACCGTCCATCATTAATGATGACCTGGTGCGGAAAGTTGATAAAATGTTCGAGAAAACAAACGCCTTACGATATCAACATTAGCAAATCTACCATCTGTTCCTGAATTTAAACAAGCACCTTGGCGGTCAGGGCTACGACACCGACGACGACGCTAAAACGGCCGTGCTGTGTTGCAGTGGTTAACTAACCAGACGGCAAATTCTGTGAGGACGGAATACAGAGACTAGTCTTACGCTATGACAAGTACCTTAATGTAGGTAGGAAATTAAGTTGAAAAGTATGTGAGCAAGTACAAAAATAAAATTGTTAAAAAAAATGGTCCTGTGTGTTTTTTTAATAGCAAAACGGTACATAATTTAAAAACGGGGCTCGTACATTAACTTTTGAATAAACAGTTACTTTTCTGTCTAAAAATAATGTTGGAGGAGCTGAAAGATATTTATTGTTTCTAAAGTTATGCTAATTAACAACCAAACATCAGTTACACAAGCTAGTACAATCTCTTTTGCTATTTTTGTCATCCATCCTACATTTTTTAAATAACAATATAATTATCAAGGACGTCAATATCCTATTTCAAGATCATAAAAAGCACAGATTTCTCTAGTTTCGTTTTTTTAGTATACATTATATAATTTATATCTAATAGAAATTTTCTGATTGTACAGTTTTCAAAATTGTATATGTCTTTCCTCAGCTGAGTAGATAACTAAAAGAAGATCATAAAATAGCCCCAGAAATCAAATTAATATACAGTTTACACTTTATTATAAATCTGGTATATTTTAATAGTGAAATTGCATTACCAACACGTACGAACCAAAGCGTTGCTCAGCAAGTGCGTGACCCATCGATGCAAACAAGTGGTAATCGGAAGGAGCCAAGTCTGGTGAGTAAGCCGCATGGGGTAGAACTTCCCAGCTGAGTGCTTCCAACGTGTCGCGAACTGGTTTTGCCGTATGTGCATACATTGCTGCCGGCGTGTTTAGTGAAGGTATAACATCCCTGTTGTATTACACGAATGCAATGGGGATTTCACTTGGGCCCAATGCGCATTCTTATGCAGAAAAAGAAGATGCACAGCGCGTGACGATCTCCGAACAAAGAGCGCATGAGAGCAGACGAGAGGGAAGAATGGCCCGCAGACAACACCAACCGGAATTACTAGAAGCTGCCGAAGGAGGGGAGGGTTTATTATATGGCCCTGGAATAGACGACTCGATATAAGTTGAAAAAAAAAAATTTTACTCTATGTAAAGTGCTTTTCAAACTTCAAACCATGTTTTTATAGTCGGTGACCAAGATTTCTTGGAAACTGCTGAACCGATCAGTCTCAAATTTTAACACAAGCTTCTTAAGTATATTTTTTAGTAATTAATCGAAGGTTTTTCTCACCGATAAATATGTTTTTTTTTATAAACAATTTAAGACCAAAATTTTGGCCAAAATTTTTTTTTTTTTCTTGAGAAGACGCTATTTCGCAAAAAAAATTATTTTGCTTATTCCTTTGATTAATAACTAGATTATACATTACTTTAACGATATCCGTTTGGTTTTCTCATTTTAGATGATCCAGTCCAGAGATATCGTGGTCACCGCAAGACGCCTTTTTTGGAGATCAGCTACAGCAGCCTTCAAAATTATTATTTTTACAATTAAAAAATGTTGAAATACAGTTAAAAGTTACCAGAATATGTGTAAAAATTTTACATTAATAAATTTAAAAGTTTTCCCAGGAAAAATTCTTGAAAAATCCCTTTTTTTTAGCCCTCCTGACTGTATATAACCCCTTATGTTCAAAGTAGTCCCCCTCGAACCCGATACAACGTTTTACACGGTCGACAAGCATGTTAAATGAGTTTTTAACTCATCTTTTGAGACGTCCTTAATTATCATGGTCTACGCTTTTTCCTTTCATCGACAAATGTAATTTTAGAAATAGACAGAAGTTGGACGGAGCCAAATCAGGTGAATACAGCGAATGGTTGATATACAGCATTATCCGTTTGACCAAGTGGAATTAATTTCTTGTGCACCATACCCCCCGAATGTAAGAATGAATCAACATTGTTTTCACTTTTGACTTCTCTAAACCATTTTTTGTCAGATTGACTTCGCTTAGATGGCCATTTCGAGGTTTGCCGCTTGGTTTCTCTTACAATGTTATTCTTGAAGTTACTGCCCTTTTTTGACTCTTTAATCAAGTCTTTACGATATTGAATTCGAACTAGTAGCTTTGGACATATCTAGTTCCATTTCCCTGTATCATAATGAAGATTTCAGATCTTTTTTTGATTTAGGGTCAATTTAGATGATTTCTTCGGTTATTTCGGTTTTTGGTTGGCCAATATGTTCATCTTCATTTAGGTCCTCACGTTCATACCGCTCATGTACTCTACTACAGGATAGAATGCCTTCACCACAAACATGTTTCATCGATTGGTACGTTTCCGTAAATATTTTACCAAGTTTTACATAAAACTTAATATTCGCTCTTTGTTGTTGACAGCTACCAGGCGTACAAGTATGAAATGCGGCTTTTTTTTCTAAAAAGACATGTTAAATTCGGAAGAATGATAAAAAGTGCTTTATTCAAAGTATGCTCCATCGCTTGTTATACATTTTTCCCATCTTTCGGGCAATTTGTAAATACCACAGCATGTTCATCATACGCTTCTCGAAGTAATCGGTATGATTCAACAGCAGTTTTCTTCAAATGAAAACAAAAAATTAATGCTGTCCGCGAATGCTCTTTGTTCGGTATAAATTTCGACATATTGAACACAACAACACACTATGCACACACTTTTCCAATTTATCATTCGTGCGCGTCTGACTCTTGTTGATGACACAACAAAATGGCACAGTGTCAAATCCTTATAGCACAAACTGCAGTGGTGCACCATCTGATGTCTGAAATCCGCATTTCATACTTGCACACACCTGGTAAGCATTTATTTCCAAACTACATCATTTCGGTTATATAATTTTAAACTAGAAAGATACTGGATACATGAATTTACGTCATCATATGCAAAAATTGACAGAAAGTCACAAAAATTTCTATTTTCGCCTACAGTGTAGTAGCGACAATCGGTATTGGTATTCTAACAGAAATTTCCTGTAATGTTACTTTTTACTACATTTTTTTTATTTGTCTAATATTTTAAATAATTTTGCATATATACCATATGTTTGGTATTAATACGAGGGTCTTACCAAAAGTTCCTGGCATGACACAGGTATGGCGCCAAGATAACCAAATTGTTATGATATTTGTTAAGTATTATCTACTAGATGACGTGATGTTTCATAGACGTGTGGTTTTGTAGGAATGGTGTAAATAATGCGAGCGGTAACAAAATACGTCGTTTAAAAAATCGAACTCCTACGGACATTCAGAAAAGGTGAAATGGTACATTAAATGATTCTTCCCCTTTGTTTTCGCCGATTAAATAGTTGGCTGCTGAATTTAAACATAGTCGTACATCAATTCAAGATAATATATGTTCAGGACGCCCGAAAACCCCTACGACTGACGAGAATGTGACGAAAATTCACGATAGCGTATTAGATGATCGCCGACTGAAGATACGCGAGGCCAACATTGTAAACATCTCAATAGACTATGTTGCTTGTTAACAATCGACCAAAAACACATTCAAATGAACATTTTCAATATAATAACAGCAATCGAAACAGTGAGTAAAAGCAGGTAAAAGTGAGCCTAAAAAAGCAAAAATGGTTCCAACTGCAGGAAAAGCCTGGTTTTTTTTGCGATTTTCATGGCGATTTTCATAGACTACCTGAAAAAAATTAGAACCATCACCGGGAAGTATTATGCTTCACTAGCGGACCGATTGATATTTAGGCGAATCATCTACATCCCACAAGAAAGAAAGTGCTTTTTTTCATCACGATAATGCGCCTTCAAGCACGTCTCGAATTGTTGCTGCAAAACCGCATAACCTTCGCTTCGAAGTTCTTTCACAGCCACCGTATTGACCAGATTTGGCTCCCATCGATTGCTTTTGTTTTCAAACCTTCGAGTGATGACGCTTATTTTGCAGAACTTTTAGAACGACCTTCGTAACTACTAATCAATCAAGGTCGAAATATGAAAACGTATTGTGCATTTTCGACCTACAGGACGTGAAAAAGAGATAATTTTTTAAGGCAATTAGCTTAAAAGCACGTAAAAAATTGCCATGTTTTACGGTATTTGTGCTGAAGGTTCTTTTCGCTTCTTCTTCCTTAAAAAACTCTCTCAATTTTCTTTCACTAAAATACTTTTCTTTTATAAATTTTAGTCATTCTATGTATTCTATCGTCACATATTAGGACAAGCAATGAACACATAGGACTGTAAAAATATATATATTTTCAATACTTACCTTTTTATAACAACGTGCTTAAAACAGCACAAAAAAAAACGAAATTTTACACAAACTTCCCTCACTTCACATTATTTTTTTAAACTTTACCGTTCGTAATGAAAACAGGAGCCAGGCAACACCAAGTACCACCAAAAAATGTCTTTAACCCATACACAAAGAAACGGTCTGATCTGACTTATTTTTCTTAGTAGCGATCATTTGATCTTTTGCAAAACACCTTGGCATGACCATAAGTGTAAAATCGAAAAAACCTACGCAAGAAAAAAAGAAAAATAATTTCTAACCCACACAACAACGGTCAGGAGATATTGAATAAATCAACCTGTGAGTTATATAAAATCATTTATTTTTATTGCATATAATTTGTTACTTATACAATAATTTCGTTTCTATAACATATGATTTTTAATGTTCCGTACGGAACACTTATAAGATGACTTCGGTGTCTGTCTGTCCGGCTGTCTGTCTGTCACACCCGATTTTCTGCGAAACTATTTGTCATAGAAAGTTGAAATTTGATAATAATATAGGAATTGATGGCCTCACCAGAGCCATGTAGTTTTGAAAGTTAAATTTTGACTTAAAGGGTGACTTTGGGGGGTGAAATCGAGAGTGAAAAAAAATTTTTTTTACTAGATAATCGAGTCTGGTGTCAAATGAAAGCTTGTGAAAACACGAGTAAAAAATATATATATAATGTAATACTTGCGCGCACTTTTCTTTGTATTATTTTTAAAAAATCGCGGAAAATCGCTGTCCACCCGCCTTATCTCGAAAAGAACTTATCAAAAAATTTTGAAAAAATTCTGGAATATTCTCCATGGGGTGTCGATTGAACGAAAATTATCACGAGTGCATTACCTTTAATAATTTATCTGGTATATAAAGAAAAAACAGAAATTTCAAGGTCATCAATTTTCAGTAAAGACTGGAAACAAACTTTGTTGAAAACTCATTTGGGGTGTGTTTTGTGAAATCACCGATCATTTTATACTTCCGTTACAACATTTTTTATTTTTAAAGGCAATCAACGTACGGAACACTAATTGCGCAAGTTCAATTTGCACTTGACCGGTTATTTTGAACTACCATTACTGTAAAAATAGTTGTTTAAGTGCCCAGTTGGGACAGTCCACTTTCTGGATGCGTGGCATAAAAATGTTTGTGCATTCATAATATACAGTATGTCAAGTAAGAACGTGACCGCTCGTATTCTTGAAAAAATATGTTTCGAGAACATTTTTTACCATCATGCTGTGCTAAGAACGGCGCAATTACCTTAGTAAGTTGTCCAATCGCCTCCTGCGTCAATAATCGCCTGGCATCTTCACTGTCGACGAGATTTTCTGCATACTCTGCAAATTTTTCGACTCTCGCCAGAGAACTGAGTCAGAGTCCTCAGAGTCTTTTCTCTGAGCTTTCTCTTTCAAAGGGACCAAACGTTTTCAATAGGGTTGGCGTCCGGCGATTGTGAGGGCCACTCTAATATCTTATCGTGGGCCCAAGCAAGCCGCTTCGCGATATGATTTTCGCCCAGCAAGAATTTCTTCAATATGCTTCGGTTTTCGACTTTCGGAGTAACTTTACATACAGAGCCAAGATTTTGGCAAGTCCTCGACATTTTTCGTCTCATTAAAACGATTTACCCACTTCTTCACAAACGATACCGACTTTTTAATATATTTTAGCGGCTGCGGAATGCGTCATTTTACGAGTAGTACCCTTTTATCATCATTATCATCACTAGCTTATTCCATCTGTAGTCGGATACAAGCCTCCCTAAGTTTTCTCCAATGAGCTTTGTTGTTTGCTTTTTGCATCCAATAGTGACCTGCTAATCTTTATATGTCGTCCGTCCATCTTGTGTGTGGTTTTGACATTAATTTTGTTTACATTTTCATAACAATGATGTAACTTCTAAATAAAATGTTCCGTAGTTGTTTTTAATATCGTCGACTTCGGACAGTTTTTAGAGTTTTCTTCATATTTCTTCCAAACTAAAATAATACCCAGACCATATTTTTTACCAAGTGTAGTTCAATTATCATAGAATCCAAATACTAGCACAGTCTTTATTTTACGCCAATGGAAATTTTTATTTTTTTATTTTAAAAGTGTCCGAAGACACTTTGGACACATATGTAAATCGTACAGGTTTCGATGTTTCCGCACCGCTACCATGACTTCGAACACATATTTTTATATACATAACACATACGAGGCTGGTTTGAAAAGTCCGTGCAAAGTCCGAGAGATGGCACCACCGGCGCGTATCGAGGTCATGTTTAGTTAATAGCATCTCTTGAATGAACGCACACCAAGTTTCAGCCATATTGGTCTATTTCTTTGTGTTTGGCATTCGTGTGAATCAAGAAAGTCGAGTGATTTTCAAGAAATGGACGAAAAAGAATTTCGTGTGGTGATTAAACATTACTTTATGAAAGGCAAAATGCCTCAGGAGACTAAAGAGAAGCTTGATAAACATTATGGTGACTCTGCACCTTCGATTAGAACAGTTTATAAGTTGTTTCAAAATTTTCGGACTGGCCATATGGGCACAAGTGACGCTGAACGTTCTGGACGGCCTGTGGAGGTTACGACTCCAGAAATCATTGATCAAATCCATGATATGGTGATGGATGACAGAAGAGTTAAGGTGCGTGACATTGCTAGTGCTGTGGGCATGTCGACTGAACGGGTACATAATATTTTGCATAAACATTTGGACATGAGAAAGCTATCCGCAAGATGGGTGCCGCGATTGCTCACGCTTGACCAAAAACGGAATCGTGTGAAGTGTTGCAAGGATGGTTTGCAGCTGTTCTAGAAGAATCCGGAGGACTTTAAGCGTCGTTTCGTCACTGTGGATGAAACATGGATACATTACTATACTCCTGAGACCAAACAACAATCTAAACAATGGGTTACCAAGGGGGAATCTGCACCAAAAAAGGCGAAGACCGTTCCTTCGGCCGGAAAGGTTATGACGACTGTCTTTTGGGATTCGCAAGGGATAATCCTCATCGACTATCTGGAAAAGGGTAAAACTATTACAGGTGAATATTATTCATCGTTATTGGACCGTTTGAAAACCGAGCTGCAAGAAAAACGCCCGCAATTGGCCCACAAGAAAGTCCTTTTCCATCACGACAACGCACCAGCACACACCTCAGCAGTTGTGGTCGCAAAATTAATGGAAATAGGATTCCAACTCGTTTCACATCCCCCCTATTCTCCAGACTTGGCTCCCTCGGACTACTATTTATTCCCCAATTTGAAGAAATAGCTGGCGGGACAAAGATTTTATTCAATCGAGGAGGTGATTGCAGACACTAATGGATATTTTGCAGACTTGGACAAATCCTATTATTCGGAAGGGATTAACAAACTAGAACATCGTTGGACGAAGTGTATAAGCCTAAAAGGGAGACTATGTCGAAAAAATAAAAAAGGTTTACCCCAAACACATAAGTAGTTGTTATTTTTGCACGGACTTTTCAAACCAGCCTCGTATTTTCATATACATAACAAATGCGTTTAATAAGAACTGTAGTTATTCAATATTAATATTCAAGGTAAATTTTCAAAAGTATAACGGTCTGTGCGTTGCTCGAGTATGATTAATTTTTGAAAAATGTCTTCTGCTACAATGTCGCTTTCATCAGCTATGATTGGAAATACAAAAACACAAACTTCTCCGGCGTTCTTCTTTCTTAGAAACTTCACATGTATATGATTTCCTTGTTTACTAATAATTTTTCCTACATAATATTTTTTCTTCGCGGAGTTATTTACAGAAATAGCAATGATCCCAAATTCGTTAACTTGTAGTTCTGCAATTTCTGTTGTCTTCGCCTTCTTTTGACTTTGTATGATTGTTTTCAATGGCATTGACTCCGAATCCGAATCACATGAAGGATCACTCTCTAAAGCAATAGATTGGGAAGATTTTGTAGTTTTTTGACAACCTGAAGTTGAAGGTCTTGCTAAAGCTGCATTTATATCCTCTTTACTAATTTCTCGACCAGGTGGTACATTTATCCGCTTTCCTTTTCCTTTTTTGTTATTTTTCTGAGGGTTTCTGTTTTCTTTTAAGAAATCCAATAAAGATTGATCAAGCATAGTAGTACCTGTTTCTTCATCACTCCTCATATGATTTGGTAAACATTTGATGAATTCTTGAGGATTGAACGGAACTATTCCACATCCTCGAAATCCAGAAAGAATATTTGCTTCGGACTTAGCTTGAATGAACTGTAGTGTTCTTTGCAATAGCTGTGGAAAGTCTGATTTCTGAAAAGCACCTTTCCTCTGGTAGTTCCATTCCGTCAATATTTTTCGCCAACCCTTCTTTAAAGGCACAAAAAATGACACATTAATGGGTTGACACAGATGTGTCGAGTTTGGTGGCAACAAAATGAATTTTATATCATTTTTATGACATTCCTCTATAACTTTTATGGATAAATGGCTGGAAAGGTTATTTCCAATCAGTAGCTTGGTTCCTTCCTTGTTTCGAAAATATGGCAATAGTATTTTACTAAACCACTCGTAAAACGTTGCTGCCTCAAACCAGACCAACTTACTAATGCTTTATTCACATCCAGGAGGACCATTTTCCTCCCATTCTTGATACCGATGGTTAGCCTTGTATACAACAAAAGGTGGTAAAAGTTCTCCATTTGCTGAAGAAGACATCATCACACTTATGCTTGTCTTTGTTGAATCCATAATTCTGTAGCAGTGTTTTACACCGCGTTTACAAACGACCTTGGTTTTACCAGTATCACCGCTAAAGTTGATCTCGTCATAGTTAACAATCTTTACTGCATCAATATTCTGTGATGCTTTTTCTAGTTCCGTAAAATATTCAGTTATAGTTTGGACAGAAACTTGCGCACGAAGCCGTTTTATATTTTGGCTTAATCTTGCCGTTAATTCTTTATGACGAGACAGAAATGATTTTGTCCAATCGCGTCCGGGCATATTGTCATGGAATTTTTCAATATTAACACCTTTCCTATTCAAATATTATTTTACTATTTCTCTGATATCATACTCAGTTAGTGGAAATCCCCATTCACAGGCACTTTGTATTAACAAAACTAGACGATTTTCTTCGACAACATTAAGAACACTTTGACCTCCTGCTTTTTTTGTATATTTTTCATCGACACCGTTGCTTATGGTCGATTTTGGAACACCATACAATTCTAACGCTTTTCTTAAAGACTTTGTTCGGTTTTTAACTTCTTCTATAGCTTTTTTTAGGCTATATTGATTGTAGTTCTGATAACTACGGCCGCCTAACACTTTTCTATACTTTCGTGGCATTGTCCAAAGTCACCCCCTAAAAGCCAATTTTTTTGTTACGGGCCTGTATAAAAAAACTATTCTAGAAAAACATTTAATTTCGTTGTCAAATGATTTTTAAATAGTTGTTATAATAAGCAAAATAGTCGGAAATCGTGCAGATTTTAAGTAGTTCTGTGCAGAATACTTACTTTTTCACTATTTTTGTAATCACTAAATTCAGTTTTCCAGTAAAAGCGTAGCACGTGGCGAAGTTTAGCTTACAGCGCGACACACCGCCACCGTGGCAAGTATGAGCTTGTATTAAGACAGTGACGATAAAATGCATACATTCGGTAAAATACGAATAAGAAGTAGCGAACTACTGATTGTCCAAAGTTACCTCCACTGTCCGAAGTCACCCCATTTGACGGTACTAATGCTCGTTGGTTAAATTTCAAATATTAATTGAAACATGTTTCCTCATAGTTCCAATTAATTAGTTAAACATAACAGAAAAAATAGTATAGAAGGCAGGTGATGTATGGAGACTTTTTGGACTGACTGTATATCCCATAGTTTGATTTAAGCTGTCATAATTGTGATGTAGGAATACATATAGGTAAAGCATCTTTTTACACAAATAAAAAACATATAAATTTTTGCATGCTTCTATTATAATTTAAAGTAGAGGTGTAGTGCTACATATAACTAAATAACCTGGCGAAATGCAAAAGCAAAAATTGCGCACAAAAAGTATAAACAAAACAGTTTATTCACCTCGTATCAAGAATTTTCTTTATCACGTGATAGATGTAAACGTCTTCAATCAGCTTGCTATAAAGAATATTTGTCTAGAGTTGACAATGACTTAAGAGTCAACCCTGCGTTTTTTTGGAGACGCGTAAACAATTCCAGAAGGTGTACCTCTTATCCACATAGCATGTTTTTGATAGATTCACTTGCTAATGATGGCAATGACATCGTGGATTTGTTCGCGCGTCATTTTTCGGCTAGTTATGTGAGAGAGAACTGTGACTTTTTAGCCTGGACGTGAACGTTGTGAGGGTCTCATTGGCCGAAGTACTTAAAGGCATTAATCAGCTTAAGATGAGTTATTCCCATGGCCCAGATGGGATTCCATCAGCATTCCTGAGACAATGTGTGTTTTCCCTGAGCAGACCACTACACTATATCTTCTGTTTGTCGTTGGACTCCTGCATTTTTCCGCAATATTGAAAGACTAGCTTTTTGACACCCATTTATAAATCGGGAAATCGTGAGGATGTAACCAATTACGGGAGTATTTGTATTCAGTCGGCTATACCGAAGCTCTTTGATAAGCTTGTCGTGGATCAACTTTCATGAATTTGTAGGAACGTTGTGAGATACGAGCAGCACGGCTTTTCTCGGGGAAGATTCACAGTCACAAACTTACTAAGTTACGAACAGTATCTGTTGGGCGCGTTTGAGAGAGATATGCAGGTTGATGCTGTATACTCTGATTTCTCGAAGGCGTTTGACAGGGTTAATCATGAGTTTTTGGTGGGAAAGCTTCGAGCCCTGGGATTCGGCACGAGCGTGACTCACGATCAAGAGTTTTTTTGACTGAACGTAGCCAGTGTATACGTATATTAAATCATATTTCAAGAAACATATCGGTATGTTCAGGTGTCCCGCAGGGTTCACAATGTGGGCCTCTCCTTTTTAATTTGTTCATTAATGGTATTGGTGAGATGTTCGACCATTCTAAATATCTTTTATTTGCGGATGACCTCAAATTGTACAGAGGAATAGAAAGTGTAAACGATGTTACGCGTCTGCAGGAAGATCTGAATAGACTCTATTACTGGTCACAAAGAAATAGCTTAAGTCTAAATGTTAAAAAGTGTTTCTGCATTTCCTTTGGTAGGAAGCGGAATATTGAGCGTCATTGGCATAGTTTGAACGGCGCCCTGCTTGAGTCGGTGTCGGAGATTCGTGACTTGGATGTGCTTTTGGACAGTCAACTTAATTTTCGTGGCCATATTAATAATATTCTGAGCCTGGGTCTCAGAAATCTTGGTTTTGTTACCAGATATAGTAAGCAATTGTCGGCTAGCACGTTTAGAGTGTTGTATTTTTCAATGGTTCGCTCTGGTTTGGAGTATGCTTCGGTAGTGTGGCCACCATCTTACCAGTGCCATATTGCTGAGATTGAGTCAGTGCAGCGTAGATTTCTACGAACTTTAGCTTTTAAAACTGGAATGAATATTTATAAGGATGCAAGTTTTCATATTGACTATGGGGTGATTATGAACGCTTTTGGTGTGGCTGCTTTGGAGGAGCGTAGGGATCTTGCAGATGTTTTATTCCTATATAAACTCCTGAATGGCTTTATTTCCTGTCCACCACTTTTGGAGAGCGTCCAACTTAATACTATTCATAGGACTCGTGGCAGTGTACTGCTCAGTATTCCATCCACAGTGCTAATTATGGCTATTACAGTCCTTTCACGAGAATGTGCCGATTATTTAATACATACAGCCTTGATCCCTTCAGTTGTAGTGTTAGCGAATTTAAAACGCTTGTAAGCGCGATCGGGATCAGAGGTGTTAAACTGTTGTAAGGCTTTTTTTTCTCCTTTTTCACGTTATGAATTGTATATGTGCATTGTGTTTTACCATTATTTTGTTTGATATTACTCTTGTAATTGGCTTGTCCGTTAAAATAAATAAATAAAATAAAAATATTAATTTAGATTACTCGTAGATGTGTATCCCAAAGTTTGATTTAATCTATCATAATTGTGACGTAAGAATAAGCTGCCTTTATAATCTGTAAAAAAACAAATATAGTTTTATTTACAAGTAAACATAGCACCTAGTGGCGACCTATACAGAGTGATCTTATCATTTCACTGTGGACACCACAGACAATGAAAAGAAGGTATATCAGATATTATATTTACCATAAGTGCTGTCTCAATTGTCATTGGTCCAAAAGGTCCTACGGTCATAATCAAAGGTTTTTGAGCTCTAATCATGAAAATATAAATTAACTGTTTGGCTTCTTTGTTCATTAAATGCCACTCGCTATTGTAAAGAGCCTGTGCGATTTCAAAGCTCTGTAAAAAGTTGTTAAAATTATTTGAATTGATTCAGCCGATACTTGATGGAAATCCATACCCAGAATATTTGCAAGAAGTAAAACACTACTTAAATTTCCACTAAATTTTTTATTTTTAACACCATGACATGTTTCGCTGTACGACAGCTTCTTCAGATGGTTTGTTTCAAAATGAGGATAAAATTACTATAATAAATGGTTGGTTCATAATTTATGGCAGGTAATAAAATAATTTAATTAAAATGGATTTAGTAATGGTGAATTATTTAAGTCTAATTATTAAGGAATCTGAATTTTTTAATTTGTTTATTTCTAAAGATTCTAGGTAATTAAGTTTCAGGCTCTTTGTGTAAGTATGTAATATTTCAAAGTTTGGGTTGAATTGGTGGTTTATTATTAATATGATTCACAGTCTAACCAAGACGATTTTCGGAAAGAACTTAATATTGTAAAACAATTAGCAGTAAATAATGACTATTTACCATCCATAATAGATATATTCTCAAGAAAAAACTTTATAAAAAAACCATTAGCATAGTTTTTCCGAATAATAAAGAACCTTATAAAAACGTAAAGTCAATAAACTACTATGGTAGATGCAGCACTAAATTAAATAGTTTCTTGAAAAAATTAAATATTAACACACTTGGCAAATTTATAAAAAATAACAAAACTAAAACAGATAGAGACAATAGATCCTGAATATACAAATTAAATTGTGGAAATTGCTCAAAAACATATATAGGTGAAACAGGAAGAAGTTTTTCAAAAAGAATAAAAGAACATGCTTCATCAGACATCAATAGAAAAAATAACTCAAATTACACAAATCATTTAATTGAAAATAACCACCAATTCAACCCAAACTTTGAAATATTACATACTTACACAAAGTGCCTGAAACTTAATTACTCATAATCTTTAGAAATAAACAAATTGAAAAATTCAGATCCCTTAATAATTAGACTTAAATAATTCACCATTACTAAATCTATTTTAATTAAATTATTTTATTACCTGCCATAAATTGTAAATCAACCATTTATTATAGTAATTTTCATTTAGTAACAAACCATCTGAAGAAGCTGTCGTACAGCGAAACATGCCAAGGTGTTAAAAATAAAAAATTTAGTGAAAATTTAAGTAGTGTTTTACTTCTTGCAAATTTTTTGTTTAAAATTATTACCCTATACCTACAAGGTATATATGGTATAAATATAAATATAAATATATTATATATATATATATATATATATATATATATATATATATATATATATATATATATATATATATATATATATATATATTGTATATATATTATATATATATACACTCCTGGACAAAATTAACGCAACAATATATTAAATCATATACAAATCTCTATAATGAATTAATTTTAATAATTTTTTATGAACATTGGTTACACTAAAAGTTAGAAAAAAAACTTATTCGGATACTTTAAAAGTGGATTAGCTATCAAATTTTTCTATAAGATTCGAATTAAAATTATTCTTAAGACCTAATAACAAAATCGTTTGAAATTATGTAATAATGAAAAAAATAAACTGGGACACTAGTAGCAAAATTAATGGTGTAACTGGGACACTAGTAGCGTGTATTTCCTCCTCTACTTCGGATGACAGCGTTTATGTGCCTAGGCATGCTTCTAATTAAATTTTGAATAAAATCTTGAGGAATTTGCTCCCAGGTATATGACGTTTACATTTTCTTAAGGTGGCTATTGCATAATCGGTATATCAACTTGATCTCGCTCACGACCATCTGGATGTTTTAGACTAACCCTAGTTTCATCTGTGAAGAAAACTTGTTTCCAATCATCCACAGACCAGTTTTCGTGATTTCGAGCAAAACGTAACCTGGCAACTCTGTTCTCTCTAGTAAGCAAGGGCGCAGTGGCTGGCTTCTCCTACTGTTTAATCCAGCCATTTAACCGTCTTCTAACTGTTTTAGAAGAAATTGTGACATTGCGAACAGCTTCGAGTTCGTTTCTTATTATAGAACTAGTGACAGTCCTGTTTCTTAAAGCATATCGTCTTATAAAACGTTCATCTAGGTCGCTAGTGCATCGTTTTTCGCCTTTCCCCTTTCCCTAGCCTTCTAGAATAAGTTCCTACTTCATTCAAGCGTCTTACCGTACGACTTATTGTGGAACGATGTTTGCCTAACAAATTGGCAACATAACTCTGACAATATCCCTCGTCCAATAAAATGAGGCTCGCACTAACCTCGTGTTCAGTTAAATTCCTTGTTCGATTCATTTTTCTAATTCTTCGGGGTCAAAAATAAAACAGTCTACCACAAAAACGTATTACTTTGAAAAAGGGAACAATTTATAAGCTTACTTTTATATATGTATATCCGTATCTCCTTACGTAGTATTTCTGTTAAGAATGAAATTAATAAAAAAGTATAACATAATTTTCAGAGTCCTCGATTTCACCCCTCCCCTGCCTCTTTAACCTCTTATATGTTGAACTATAGATCATATCACTAAGAGTTTGTTCATAATCTTAATAAAAAATCAGAGAAAATTTAATTTATCACCACCTTTTATCATCCCCTTCTCCCTAAGCCGGTCTCCTAAACTAGTACACGCGTACTAAATTAGAAGTCTACATCGAATACAATTATCGACTTAGCCCCTGAAAAAGTCTGTTGCCTAGCACTGCAACTGATTTTCCCTATATTCACGGTATGTATAACTAACCTGAACTTTGATTTCATTGGCAGTCCATCCCAGAATAAATATCTGTAAAACCATCAACGACAAATAAAAAGCTAGAAATACCAGATTGATACCGAAAGTCTGGATCTAAAAAAAGAACAACTGCGTAAATATATAAGGGCATGCAAACAGTAAAGAGCAAGCTAGCATTAAATCAAAATATATTTATTTATAGAAAAATAACGATGCTTTTGGAATTAAATTGTATAATTGAGTAGTCCGTTACTATGTGGCAGTACATTTTAAATTTCTAAATGAAATGAAATGAAAAGAAATATCTAAAAAACATTTAAAATACGCCAAAGAAGGTTAAATTCTGAACATCTGTTTGATTATTTAATAGGATTGTATCTTTATTTTTAATTGTGCTTGTAGATCTCTATAGCTTCTAAAATATTTAATATTCTTCCATTTTGTACTTTATGTAATATTTGTAGATTATTTATGTATGGAAAAATATGATTCGTTTGATGGAAGTCGTTAGCAAAGTTTTCTTTATTTAATTTGAAAAATGTTTGGTATTCTTTAAATCTAGTATCGAAATTAGACATAAATAATCAACAAATAATACATAAAGCACAAAAGGAAGAAAGTTAAATATTTTAAAAGCTATAGAGATCTACAAGCACAATAAAAAATAAAGATGCGATCCTATTAAATAATCAAACAGATGTTCAGAATTCAACCCTGTTTGCTGTATTTTAAAACTTTTTTAGGTATATCTTTAAAGAAGGAATTTTGGTAAAAAGTTCTAAGAAAATATTGAAAAGTATTTCTTCAAATTTGGAGGAATAAAGTCATTTAACCCTCTGTAATAAATTGATTTAAGGTCATTGTAATTTAATGATGGGTAATTCCAAATTGTATCTGGAGATTTGTTACAAATCACAAATAAACCACCTTAGTTTGTATTATCACGCTTGAAAATGTAGAAAACCTACGAAAGTGCAGTAGTAGATAAAGAAAAAATAAGTCACAAATAACAAAGTAATTCGTTTCATTTCATTTAGAAACTTTTGCAATTATATGTTGATAACCCTGTTATTGGTTAAGAATACCTGTTTGACTATTGTTTTGGTAACATAACCTCTTTCATTTATTCAACAATGGTAAATCCTCACGAGACTTACAGTCTATCCAGTAAAGACGTGACCGCTCGTACTCTTAAAAAAATGTGTTTCGAGAACATTTTTTGCCATCATTGTATTCTTTGGTGTCAATCACCTACTGCATCGATGATCACCGGACATCTACGAGGTATGCTGTCGACGAGATTTTCTACATACTGTACAATTTTGAGAATCTCGCGAGACAACTGAGTCAAAGTCCTCAGAGTCTTTCCTCTAAGCTTTCTCTTTACAAGAGACCAATAGGATTGGCGTCCGGCGATTATCAGGAGTACTCTAATATCTAATCGCGCGAGCCGCTTCGCAACGTGATTTTCGCCCAGTAAAGGTTTCTTCAACGTGCTTCGAAATTTGATATAATGAGCACAAAGATGCTGTTGAATGGTCTCATGGGACACATTCAAATCCGATTTTCTTATTTTTGTCGCTCCTTGACGCAACTTCAGTCTCGGGTCCCGTGAAAACAAATACACGATAAAATGATTTACCCACTTCTTCACAAACGAAACCGACTTTTTAATATAGTGGCCGCGGATATGTCATTTTAGGCTCCTTTAGATAGAAACAAAGAAAGACTGCCTCAAAACCGATGCGTAAACAAGTGACTCATTTTGGATTTTACGTGATTTCAACGAAAGTCCGGAATCTACTGATACTTTTACTAAAATGCGTCGTAGACGAAGGCTCCCTCTACCAATTTTTTGTTGAATCGTTAGAATTGTATCTCCCAAAAATGAATCATTGCGGACACGTCCTTACTTGACAGACTGTACCTACTGGAAGGACTGCGTTGGTCGGGTCTTTTGTCGTTTTTATTTTCGTCGAATGGTTACGAGCCGGTATCCAAACATCAAAGTATGACGTAAAAGCATCCTGAGACTCCAACGAATTGATTAATCAGCGCTTACCAATGATGGAAAATTTGGCTGGAAAGTTCTGCTTACAGATCGGATCTCGTATCATTAGTTTTCGTTTATAGCAAATGTACACTTCAAAACAAGTTATGTTCTAAAGCTAGTCTAAAAAACCGGTCAAGTGCAAGTTGAACTTGCGCAATTAGTGTTCCGTACGTTGGTCGCTTTTAAAAAAAAAATGTTGTAACGGAAGTATAAAAATGATCAGTGACTTCACACAACACACCCCAAATGAGTTTTCAACAAAGTTTATTTCCAATCTTTAATGAAAATTGATGACCTTGGAATTTCTGGTTTTTTTATATACCAGATAAATTATTACAGGTAATACAACTTGTGATAATTTTCGTTCAATCTACACCCCGTGGAGGATATTCCACAATTTTTTCAAAATTTCAAATTTTTCGAGATAAGGTGGACAGCGATTTTTCGCGATTTTTTAAAAATAATACAAAGGAATTACATCATATATATAATATAGGAATTACATCATATATATATTTTTTACTCGTGTTTTCACAAGCTTTCATTTGACACCACACTCGATTACCTAGTAAAAAAAATTTTTTTTCACTTCCGATTTCACACCCTCAAAACTAACCCCTTAAGTCAAAATTTAACTCAAACTACTTGGCTCTGATGAGGCCATCAATTCCTATATTATTACCAAATTTCAACTTTCTATGACAAATAGTTTCGGAGAAAATCGGGTGTGACTGACAGACAGACGGACAGACAGACACCGAAGTAATCTTATAAGTGTTCCGTAAGGAACAGTAAAAAGTAGTAGGAAGATGGGGTCAATTTATAATTGTTGTAGAGCAGTCGATAAAAAGTGAAATTCGAAAAACTGAATTTTCAAAAATTCAATTTTTTTTACTGATTTTTATCCTCTATTACAAAGTAACAGCATTAAATATGACCTGGCACCGAATTGAGACTGCTACCTGTTTTCAGACACTATCTCCAATATTACTCAATCAATTTTCAATATTTTTTAACTTTTTCTTTTAAATCTTAATAATTACTTTTCCTACAAAATGTTGAGACGTTTTTAGTGTTCCGTACGGAACACTTATAAGATCACTTCGGTGTCTGTCTGTCCGTCTGTCAGTCTCTGTCCGTCTGTCTGTCACACCCGATTTTCTCCGGAACTATTTGTCGTAAAAAGTTGAAATTTGGTAATAATATAGGAATTGATGGCTTCATCAGAGCCATGTAGTTTTGAAAGTTAAATTTCGACTTGAGGGGTTAATTTTGGGGGGTGAAATTGGAAGTGAAAAAAAATTTTTTTTTACTAGGTCATCGAGTGTGGTGTCAAATGAAAGCTTGTGAAAACACGAGTAAAAAATATATATGTAATGTAATACTTGCGCGCACTTTTCTTTGTATTATTTTTAAAAAAAATGCGAAAAATCGTATCTATCCACCGCCTTATCTCGAAAAGTACTTATCAAAAAAATTTGAAAAAAACTCTGGAATATTCAATTTTATGTTCAGAAAGAACGAACAGCTATGGGTAATTGCTTATCACTTCATAGCCAATTTATTCATGAGTAAGTTTGAAACCGAAGCCAGTCAAGAATTCGAATATTTCCCAAAGGTATAGTATAGGGATGTGGATGATATTTTCGCGATTTTTGATACAAAGAAAGCAAAAATTGATGATTTTTTTGTTTCTAAATTAAATAGCCGGTATGATTCCATTAAATTCACTTACGAAGTTAAGAAGAAAGGACAATTGCCTTTTCTAGATATTTTAATTATTAAAAATAATAATAGATTAGAATTTGATATCTATAACAAGGACACAGTAACAGATAGATATATTCCTAATGATTCATTTCATTGCAAACAACACAAATTAGCCTCATTACATTTTTTAGTTCATCGTTTAGTCACTTTCCCTCTGAATCGAGTAAACTTTAATAAAGAAAGGAATCGTATTAGAAATATAACTAGAGTTAATGGTTATGACGATGACTTAGTAAATAAGCTAATAAATAGACAGAAGTTTAGGTTTAATATTCAGAATTCCACCTTTTTTACACGCGCAGAAAATAACACCAAGTATGTCCCCATACCATATAATCCGAAATATAGCAAGGGACTCGATAAGATATTTAATAAGGTAGGCCTCACCTTAGTCTACAAGTCATCACACAATCTGAGGAATATCTTAGGAAATCCCAAAGATAAGATTCATAATTGTGGGAAAAGTGGAATTTATGAAATTAGTTGTAATGATAGTGACAAAAAGTATGTTGGGCAAACTAAAAGGTCAATTAAAACACGATTTAAAGAACATTTAGCACACTTAAAATACAGTAGAACAGAAAGGTCTAGCATTGCCGAACATGCCCTTGAAGCTGATCATATTGTAACATTAGATAATTTAAGATTAATAAAAAATGTATCTGATAGGAGATTGTTGAACGCATACGAAAGTACGGAAATTGTAAAATGTAAAAGTAGTTTAAATCAAGACAGAGGGCCTATTCCTTATAGTCTCCTCTACTGGTTACTTGACCGGAACTGATGGCCTTGCCTACGCCGTTTGTTCCGCCTGAGTAATTCAAGGGTTAGGCTAAGTATAAATAGGGTAGATTTGTAGTTTAGCTTTAGTCAGTCATCGCTCCTGATGAAGCTGACATGGTTAGCGAAACGCGCGTCGAGTGCAAAAATAAAGTGTTTGATGTAGGGGGGGGGGGGGTGGTGATATATACTGGGTAATATAAAAGACTGCTTGAAAGGAGCTCTACAAGATGTGGAAAGCTGCACTTCATCAGGGATGTGAAGTATTACCACGACGTGTATTCCTAGCGTGCACCTCTTTGGAAGGAATTAAGCGAGCTACATCTATCGAACACTTTCCATGCCCATAGCTAACCTCTATTTTTTCTATAATTTTAAAAAGCAATTGTTTTACCTTAGTTACTTGTGTAGCAACCGATGCACAATCCAAAGAACTTAGTAAAAATTCCATAAGTATTATATATTGTGTGGAATTATTCAAATTCTCTACAAAGCTAAAACCGAAATATAAAAAAATGTTAAAAATAATAAATTTTACTTTACTGGTAAATAGATTAAATATGTTCCTATGCAATCAAAATATTTTTATACCATCTTTTCATTACACAAAAAAAGTAATACTTTGCTGCGAAAACCGCAAATTTCTATCTCCACAAATTACGGAGATACTTCACGAACACAAGTAATATAAGACACCCTGTATATAACAATCTTACCTAATGAGAAATTGATGTTGTACTATAAATTTCTTCAGAGTCGCAACCACATCTCCTTCATGCAGTTCCTGAGATATTTGCCGTATTTTAGTCAATCTAATTTGAATCATTTTTTAGTTGAGTTGCGGAAAAAACCATGCAAGCAGTAAAAATCTGGTGGGTGACGCTGTTGTAGACTATACAGGTGTAACCGAAAATAACGTTTAATGTATATACAGTGACCTACGAAAATATTTTTTAGTAGTTATAGAATAGAGTAAACTTTAATAAAGAAAGGAATCGTATTAGAAATATAACTAGAGTTAATGGTTATGACGACGACTTAGTAAATAAGCTAATAAATAGACATAAGTTTAGGTTTAATATTCAGAATTCCATCTTTTTTACACGCGAAGAAAATAACACCAAGTATGTCTCCATACCATATAATCCGAAATATAGCAAGGGACTCAATAAGGTATTTAATAAGGTAGGCCTCACCTTAGTCTATAAGTCATCAGACAATCTGAAGAATATCTTAGGAAATCCAAAGATAAGATTCCTAATTGTGAGAAAAGTGGAATTTATGAAATTAGTTGTAATGATTGTGACAAAAAGTACGTTGGGCAAACTAAAAGGTCAATTAAAACACGATTTAAAGAACATTTAGCACACTTAAAATACAGTAGAATAGAAAAGTCTAGCATTACCGAACATGCCCTTGAAGCTGATCATATTGTAACATTGGATAATCTAAGATTAATAAAAAAAATGTATCTGATAGGAGATTGTTGAACGCATACGAAAGTATGGAAATTATAAAATGTAAAAGTAGTTTAAATAAAGACAGAGGACCTATTCCGTATAGTCCCCTCTACTGGTTACTTGACCGGAACTAATGGCCTTGCCTATGCCATTAGTTCCGCCTGAGTAATTCAAGGGTTAGGCTAAGTATAAATAGGGTAGATTTATAGTTTAGTTTTAGTCAATCATCGCTCCTGATGAAGCTAACATGGTGAGCGAAACGCGCGTCGAGTGCAAAAATAAAGTGTTTGGTGTAGTGGTGATATATACTGAGTAGTAGTTATAGTACTTATGCAGTGATAGAAATTCTAACAGAGGCCTGCCGTTGTGAAAAACTAAACGTACTAAAAAAATACGGTTGATAAACTTTTGCAGCATGCAACAATTTAAATTCTTCGGTGTATTACCGCCTTAAGGATTTTCTGGGCAGTGTTATTTAGGTCACTCACCAAAATGATCCCTTTTGTTTGGAAAATAAAACTGATACAAAAGAGGGGCATCTACTGTCTCATTCATCCCCTTACTTATCTCGTTAAGTTCAATGTTCAGTGCTATTCCATTTGCAAAAAATGAAAAAACCACTGCGATAGTAAAGAAGCCTTGAGCTAGTACCTAAAACAAAAATATATAATCTGAAAGAAAAAAACAATTAACGACTTAAAAGAAAGGTGGGAATGTTATAAAAAAAATATTCTCTTAACCTATATATACAGGGTATTATGAAATTCACTATAAATATATTTTTTTCAAATTCGAAAATTTTTTAAAAACAAAAAAAAGCATTTTAGCAAATCATTTACAAAATTAACTCGCCCATGAATTGCGAATTACTCGGTAAGGGGCAAATCGAACCTCTACAGAAATATCAAACGTTGATGAAAGTGGATTTTTCACCGTTCAGAAAGAAACTCAAAAAGTTTTAGGATTAAAAAGAAAGGAACAAATCGGCGCAATCATAAGCAGGGGAAGAGGTCTTGTATTCTACCAATGTGGCTGGATAGTTTGTGACACCAATGCTTATATTCAAAAGAATGAGACAAAATTCTGGATTGGGAAATGGCACACCTTCTGAGAGTGTTATCACCATTCCAAACACTGGCTATAATAACTCAAACTTATTTATAAAATTGATGAGATATTTTATAAGCGTCGTAAAGCCAACCCCTGAAAATAAAGTGTTACTTCTGCTTGAAGGAAATACAACGCAGTCGAAAAAGCTGGCAGCGTTGAACATAACCAAGGCTAATGGGATATAATAATGTTACAACTGCTAGGCCTTACTACTAACCGTCTTCAGTCCCAAACCGATGAGCTATTATTATATTCAAGCAACAGAAAAATGGTTGAGGACAAATCCAGGTCGTCGAGTAACACAATATCAAGTTGCAAGTTTATTTGCGGAAGCTTACCAAAGAGCAACATTTAAATAGTAAACCGTCTACTTCAAGATTTAACGCTAAAGCTTTATACTGTAAAATCTTTATGCCCAATACAAAAAATACTGTATCAATAAACAAAAGTAGGAATCAAAAAAAAAAGTCACTACCAATAATAAATATAATACGATATACCTAAACGTTCGCTACAAACCTGCAAATATAAAACCACACTCAGCAGGCGTCCAAAAAAATTCTTTGACGCCGCTGCAGCCCGGTGATTAACAAAGAAAGGCTTTTTTTGTGTACAACAAAAAAAGCCGAAGAAAATGAAGGACTCTTTTAACCTAGGACAATATATATAAATATATATATAGATTATATAATCACGGAAATAAAATTTTAGTAAATTAACTTTACTTGATAAATGAAATATTAAAATACGGGTTTTTTTATTAAAAAAAATTCCCAACAGACTAAATTAAAATATTACCATAATTTTAATAACAATAGCCAAAGTACCTTCATAAAAAACATAAATCATAAGAAAGATTATCGGATACATAAGAACTGGTATATAAACTATGCTGAACACCAGTAAGTCGCAAGGCCTTACAATGGATTAATGTACCAAAAAGCACACTGTATACACTGAACTCAAAAACTGTAAACCAACCTTGTAAATTTTATTGAATATCAATAAAGCTTTTTTGAATTTGATATCCTGGTTAACGTTCGACGATATTGTGCAGTTGTATGATACACCAGTAAACAATATTTATGACATCATTTCTTTAGGGTCGATTTTTTTATTATTGAGTTCCGTTAATTAAGGTAAATTTTCTGCATCGACCTTGCTACAAGGAGGCGCTAGTTCTAATATGTGCAGTGAATTCCATAACACCCCGTATATATATATCTATATATATATATATATATATATATATATATATATATATATATATATATATATAGTGTGCAAAGATAACTAATAAAGAAGAAATATCACAAGTAATAAGATATTTTTTTCAAAACTTATATACGTCAATAATAGCACAAACAAAAACAATCTTCTGTCATGTCCAAAAAGTTGGTTCAGAAGATATACTCGAAATAAGCGAAGATGAGATACGACACGCAATGAAGCAGACGAAAACTAAAAAATGCTGGAGGAGATACGATAACGACTCAGATGCTGAAAACAGGTGGCAATGAACTAGTAAATACATTGAAAATACTCCAAAATAAATGTCTAGAAGAAAGCAAAATTCCAGATGTACGGCATGATGCGAAAATAGTCTTAATATTCAAGAAGGGCGACAACTCCAACATTGAAAACGATCTACCCATAAGTTTACCCTCTCAACTTTATAAATTATTGATAAAAACAATCATAAATCGACTCACAAATAAGTTTGATCTGTATCAGCCGGTTGAACAAGCAGGATTTGGAGCAAGATACAACACTATAGATCATCTACAGACAATTCGAACTTTGCTGTAGAGTTGAGAACGACGTAATGGAAGACAAACAATTTCATTCAAATTGGTCTATGTACATTCGCGAAATTTCAGTTGTAGATTCGAGAATGCTACAGTAGGAGAAAAGTGGGTAAATTAGGTTGGTGCCACGGTAGTGTGCAGTCTACCTGAAAATCGTAATTGTTCCGTGCGATCTACTTGTAATAAATACGTTTCTAAGCAAAGCAATAAAATAATAGGGTAAGTTTCGTTATTAATGACAATAACAAGTTGCTAATCCGTATATTTCAAAAGAAGCCGTGCTTTTGCTAGACTTTTTTTAACAATATCACCTTTAACGACTTTTTTACAAACGCATAATCTGCTTATGCAGGATGACGAAAATAACATCTGTAATAGGTGTGGTGCGGAAATGCAAAGAAAGAGGAAACGCGATGGTAGAGGAGCATTTCGTCCAGTCTTACGTTGTCCTAGAAAAGGCTGCCAAACAACAAAATCGTTTAAAAGTGGAAATGAATTCTTTCATTATACGGATTTGAACGGAAAGTTAATTTGTAATTTAAGCTTATTCATATTTTAGAATTGGTGTTCGTGCACGACATTCCGATTTCAACATTTGAAAAACTGACTGGAAGGTTGTCACATACTATAAGTGACTAGTATAGCATGTGTCGCGAAGTGTGCTCCTCAATCATGTCAGTCAATTGCAGAGGGCAATTAAACGGCAGCAACGAAGATCCTATACAAATTGATGAAGCGCGATTGGCGGTTCGCCGAAAATATAACAAGGGACGGCTCTTATAAGGTGTTCAACAACCTGAACCTGAAGATAGTGATGCACCGATGCAAAACATGATTATTGTGGAAAAAAGAGGTGAAAACACATTGATGCCAATTATAGAAAGAGAAGTTCAATTTCAATCTGTTATTTATTCAGACGAGTGGCCAGCGTATAGGAATCTTGGCAGGCGAGGCTTCGACCATCAAACCGTTAATCACCAGCAAAACTATGTTGATCCGCTCACAGGAGCTCAGACACAAGGTATTGAACAGTCGTGGTTAGATATCAAAATTTACATATTAAAGAGTACAATTAAACCATCTTCAATCACATCTGGACCATTTATCTTGAAAGATATTAAGGAAGAATGAAGACGACTGATATGTCAACTTTTTAAAGGATATTACCTCTGTTTATAGATATTAGTTGTAAATATATTCGTAATAAAATCATTATTAACAACAAATTCGTTCGTCTTATAACTTTTTATTGTATAATAATGTTATAGCAGGGTAGATCTCAAATTTTTTGGTAGACCGTACACTACAGCGGCACCAATAGGTTTGTATAGTAATTAGTAAATTAATATCTACGTATTTTTAAAACCAACCAATTTTTCACAATAATTCACATGTTTCAAGTAAATTCTTTTGATATCTGGATCTTCAGACTCCCAGGCGGCCTTTTCTTCTTTAATAATATCTCTGAACATTATAGGTATCTTATTTTTTTGATAAATCAAGATTTTCACTGTTAATTTTAAAGCATTAATCAGTATCTAGAAAAAAAAGTTAACAGAAATTAAGAAAAACTTAACAGCAGCTAATTATATAATTATTTGTACACGTACTAGTACACGTTAGTGGCTTTGTTCGCGTGAACTACACTATCTACATCACTGACGTAATAGAGGACATCGAAGCAGTCGGCAAGTACCTACTACTAAGTCAAATTAACCTCCTGGAGCTTCACTATAGGTATTGGTAATAAGAAATTCTCTATTATCGCGTCAAGACTCTCACAAATACAAAATTAGCTGATACACTTGACATTGTTCCATCCCTATTATACTTGATTAACTATGTACAAAAATTTGGTATTTTCGTGACATGTATCTGCATTCCTATTTATTAATCTCGAAATAGCTTGCTTTCAAGCCAGCCATCAAGTACTCTTTTATAGTTAACATTTTTTATTAAATTTCCTTCGGATTTGTTTCAATTTTTGCATGATATTCACTTGATTATAACGTTGTTTCCGGATCACATGAATAGATCCAGGTTTCGTCACTAGAGTCATCCAAAGAATGCATCGCAGCATTATCGAATCACCGTAAAATGCTAAAAGCTAACTTGAGAATACCTACCGCGAAACTCAGAAAAAATATCTCAATGCCCTCTTTGTCTCTTACAATCCTTACAATCTCCATCAAAAGTAACGAATTAAAAATTATAATACTACTGCGAATAAATATTGAATAAGTATAATAAATTTTTGTTAAAATGGGATTTTGTGTAATATAGAGCTGCCACAAACCACCCAGTATCATCCAAAGTCGGGTTGTCTTGATGAGTTTTATATGTCCCATTTCTATATTGTCTTTTTCTAAGTCACGACAAATATTTTGTTCGTGTTCCCTCGTTTTCATAGTGAATAGAAACTTGCAAAAAACTTATCGTCCAAATTCTTTGCTTCGATCTGTAGGGGAGCTACAAACATGCAATCATCTCTTTAAGCACGTATTATAAGTACCACCAACACAAACAAAATTCCAGTGAAAAGGGGTGAAAGACAGGGAGATACTATGTCTCCTAATCTATTCACTCTTGTTTTTAGAGTATTTTTGCAATTTTATCATAAATTTATAGAAGATATACTAATCATTTTGACAGATTTTGATTCTAGATAAAAAAAAATTTTGGTGGCTATGGATGATGACTGAACCTTGTGGTCGGGAGAAATTGGCCGTTTTCGTCGTTTTTTTTTCATTTTTTGTGATTGAATAGGTGTAGTTGCAAACTGTAAGCTAATTTTTTTTGGTTAACTCTGGAAATATGTTCCATGGACATTACTTTAATTGATCCAAACATAATTTTAAGCATTTTTTGCATATTAGATATATTTTTCACTCCTCATAATATTGACAAATTTTACCGATTCACGTTTTTTTCTTCTGAAGAATTTTTTAAACAACTTTTTTTCAATATACTACTACCTTACCTAAAATATTAAAAAATGTTCCTCAGTCCCTAAACTTTCATTTGAGGTACTAAAGAACTCATTTAAACAATTTAGGTACGAGAAATTGGCCATTTTAGTCTCATTAATTTGTTTAATCCAAATTTACGATTTTTTTTTAAATAGTTTTTCTTAAGTTTTATAATATTTTCAGTAACCAAAGTTATTTTTAATTATTATACACAGGTTATTGTACATGTTGAGTGGCTAAGGAAGTCATTTAGTCCATTTAGGCTGAAAAAACTGGTCATTTTACTTTTAATTTTATGGTTTTTTTTGGTTTCAAATTTACAAAAAAATTATTTTTACTTGAATTTTATCATATTTGCCGTAACGAAGATCACTTTTATTAGTTATAAAATGATTACCATATGTCTTACAAGGAGATGCCAAAACATTTGTGTTACCAATTTGAATGAAACCTGGTGGAGAGTCAGGTTTCACCAATATATTAAGAACCCCGTTTTATGTTTTATCTCATAGGAAAATTAATTTTATTTGGCCTCATAATATTTTGAAAAAATAGCAATATTTCTATTAACTAATTACAACTACATTGCTGCAACAATTTAAATATAATTTATTACTTTATTTAACTAATTAAATTTGTATCATTAAAATTAATATTTTGGACAGTAACGGTATAATTTTTATTGTTTATTTTATTAATTTAATTATCATATCTTCATATAAAATTATCAATAAAAAAGTAATCCTTTCAAAATCATTATTGGTTAATTTATTTTTTATTTGTATAAAAAACGTATTAAAACATATTACATAAAAAATATTACTTACAAATATAAGATTTATAGTGGCTAGTTTTTTCAGCCCAATTGGACCGAAGAACTTCCTCAGCCACTGAACATGTACAGTAACCTGTGTAAAATAATTAAAAATAACTTTGGGGACTGAAAATACAGTAATACCCCGCTTTACGCGAGGGATACGTTCCGAAAAAAATCGCGTTAACTGAAATTCGCGTATATCGAGGTTTATGATTAAACATAGTCAAAATTTAATACAAAAAAAATACAAATCATTTTAATCAATCACTTTAATTCTAAGAACACTTTATGCAATACATACTCTTATTTTTTACGGAAAAATACATCTATTGTCTTTTGGGTAACGTTTTGTTTACGTTCTTGTAAAATACGTTCATAACACCCAACACTGTTTTAATTGTTTGACACACGGTCAAGACACGGTCATCATTATTGTCTATACTCTGCAATATGTCCAAACCTGAATAAATTTTTGAAAGTGCATTTTGTATTTCCCCTGAAGATAAAACTTTCTCTTCTACTTGTTCTTCCTCATCGTAGATAGGATTATTCTGTAACTCGATCAGATCTTCATTGCTAATAGGATCGTCGTGCGTTGCTACAAGTTCTACGAGATCTTCTACCGTGACATCTTCAAGTTCAGACCCCTCAATCATTGCAGCAATGTCTTCAAGCACTTGTCTCTGCATCTGGACAATTCTTCTAGGTGCTTCCACTACATCTGGCCAAAGATTACGCCACACCCCATTCATACAACTCATTTTAACTTCCTTCCAAGCCTCTTCTATGTTGTGAATAGACTTCATAATGTTGTATGACTTCCACCACTCTCGCATAGACTGTCTTCCTTCCCCGTCAGTTTCATGAATTAGTTGGCTAAAAGTGCGGCGATGGTAATAAGCTTTGAAGTTTGCTATTGCTCCCTGGTCCATAGGTTGTAATATTGACGTAGTGTTTGGTGGAAGGAACTTTACGTATACTTTTAAGTCTCTGGGCGTATCAAGTGAGGTTGGATGTCCTGGGGCATTGTCTAAGAGTAATATAACTTTAGGTTCAAGCCCATTTCTGTCACAGTATGATTTGACTGATGGGCAAAAACTATTAGAATACCATTCTTGAAAAATTTCCCGTGTAACCCACGCCTTTCTGTTTGATCGCCACACAACTGGTAGACTTGTCTTGTCTGTGCCTCGCATTGCACGGGGTGTTTCTGAATGGTACACTAGTAAAGGTTTCAGTTTGAAATCACCAGTGGCATTACCACCCAGCAGAAGTGTTAGTCGATCTTTCGCAGCTTTGAAACCACTGGCTTGACGTTCTTCCTTAGAAATGAATGTTCGAGATGGCATTTTTTTCCAGTAAAGTGCGGTCTCATCAACATTGAAGATGAGACAAGCAGGAATTTTCTCTCGTCTAACGAAGTCTTGAAACTTGTCTGGAAACTCAGCTGCAGCTTGAATGTCCGCGCTGGCCGCCTCGCCTGTTATGTGGATATTGTGAAGATTAGAACGCTGCTTGAACCGATGGAACCAGCCTCTGCTGGCAGCAAAAGTCGGAGTGGCACTCCCTTCTCCTTCTTTTGTTTTCAGCATCTCATACAAAGATTTTGCTTTTGTGCATATGAGATCTTGACTTAGTGGTGTGTTCTTCTTATTCAAATCTTCGATCCAGACTGACAGTAATTTCTCCATTCTTTCTAAGATAGATGATCTCGAACGAGAAAGTTTTGTTGCACTTATAGGTGTTGAACCTTCGCTGGAGATTTTAATTTTTTCCCGATTTTTATAAATCGTTCTCACAGTCGATTCTGAGAGTACAAAATCTCTCCCAACAATTGTTGCTTTGCCTCCATTTTCCATTCTTCTTAACACTTTCATCTTCAATTCCAAAGTGACGCTTTTACGCTCTTTTTTCTTTACAGGCGGCATTTTTAACGTAGGGTTAAATTATGTATGTATGTATCTCCAATAAATATTAAAACAAAACTGCCAGCCGACCGAACTAACATTACGGAACAAATGAACACACGAAACGAACGAGGAAATCCCCATAGAACAAAGTCGAAGGACAGGGAATTCCCAATTCTTCAAAGAGAATATTCAGAGAAAGCGGGGATCCCCCCGCGACCATAGAGAAGTTAATGACTACATGAGCGCGAAATTTGAAATTCGCGTTATAGTGAAACCGCGCGTAACGGGGGGTCGCGCTAAGCGGGGTATTACTGTATTATAAAACTGAAGAAACAAAACAAAAAACTGTAAATTTGCATTAAAGAAAACTAATTTGAGAAAAAATAACCAATTTCTCAACCTAAATTGTTTAAATGAGCTCTTAAGTACCTCAAATGAAAGCTTAGGGACTAAGGAACATTTTTTGATATTTTAGGTAAGGTAAACCTAAACTAACCTGAAAAAAAATTATTTAAAAACTTCGTCAGAAGAAAAAAACGTGAATTGGTAAATTTTATCAATATTATGAGGAGTGAAAAATATATCTAATATGTAAAAAATGGCTAAAATTATGTTTGGATCAATTAAAGTAATATCCATGGAAAATAATTCCAGAGTTAACTAAAAAAATTAGCTTACAGTTTGCAAGTAAACCTATTTAATCATAAAAAATGACAAAAAGAAAAAAAAACGACAAAAACGGCCAATTTCTCTTGATCGCAAGGTTCAAATGACATCCACAACCCATTACATGTTTCGTTTTTTTTTTTTAGAATCAAAATCTGTCAAAATTTTTAGTTTAACTTCAATAAATTTATGATAAAATTGCAAAAATACGCTAAAAAACCCAAAAACGGCCCAATTCTCCCAATTTTTCAGCGGTCGGAATATTTTTTTCTTTAATGTACTCGTCGAGACGAGTATTTTAGAAAAAAAAGTAGCAGTATCCGACGATTCTGTTTTGGTCGTATTCTGACTGGACTATAATGCCAGAAGAAGGTGTAGGTGCAATTTTTAAATGAATGATTTGTTTATATTAGTGAACTATTTCCATTATTTACACATTATTTTTTGTTACGAAATTTTTCAAAATGTTTAGTTATTGATAAAAAAAATTAATAAATATTGTACCACACTTTGCTAGGAGATCTGGTAAATACAAAAATACTTTCCCAGCATATAAATGTTGCTGGTTATTTCAATATTAATAATTTAAATACTTTAATTGCGTAGTTGGAGGTTTAAGCTTAAAAAATGATTATTAACGTCCTGCAGTATATTATTATTTTAATTGTACTCATTCGTCATTCGCTGTAGGCGTTTTTAAAGATACATAATTAAAATGGAAACGAAAAAATAATAAAAAATTCGTTGTTTAATCAAAAGTCATGCCTTTCTAAGCGAAAGTTTTTCAAAATGCACAACGCACGTGTCATCATATTCTGTCTGTAAGTTCGTTGTTGTCTCTTGAAGACTGATAGGTGAGTTTTACCTTACTAATTACTAGTCGTTGCTTGCTACAGCAATTATATGAAGTGTGATTACGTAATAGCATCCCAGACACAAATAACCGACCAAGTGCAAGTCGGACTTGCACAATTAGTGTCCCGTATGTTGATTGCTTTTGAAATAAAAATTTTTATTGCGGAGGTATAAAATGATCAAGGACTTCACAAAACACACCCTAAATGAGTTTTCAACAAAGTTTTTTCCTATCTTTACTGAAAACTGATGACCTTGGAATTTTTGTTTTTTTTTATATACCAGTCCAATTATGCCTGATAATTTTCGTTCCATCTACACCCTGTGGAGAATATTCCAGAATTTTTTCAAAATTTTTTGATCAGTACTTTTCGAGATAAGAGGAGGGGGACAGCGATTTTTCTCGATTTTTTAAAAATAAAACTAAGAAAATTGTGCACAAGTATTACATTATTTATATTTTTGAACTCGTGTTTTCACAAGCTTTCCTTTGAGCTGGTAAAAAAATTTTTTCGCACTTCCGATTTCACCCGCCAAAACTAACCCCTTAAGTCAAAATTTAACTCTCAAAACTACACGACTCTGATGAAGCCATCAACTCCTATTTTAGTACCAAATTCCAACTCTCTATGTCAAATAGTTTCGGAGAAAATCAGGTGTGACAGACAGGCAGACAGAGAGACAGCGAAGTGATCTTATAAGTGTTCCATATGAAACACTAAAAAGAATAGGCAGGGTATATCATTCATACCATCGGTTATCGCCAAATCATTGATCTTGTAGAAACTGCAATGAGTGCGGTAAAAGCAAGTAGAAAATACTGGACAACATTCCAACGGTGTGTTATGCAAAAAAATTACCCTTTCCCGCGTCCGTGCAACGCCGCTAAAAACCAGAAAGTCTGCTGCATACCGGTGTTATCACTTATATTTGTTAATTTTAATAGCAGGTTAAATATGGTTATACAGTGTGTGTTCCAAAAAGTTTTATGTAAATGGAGAAAAAGTTTATCTTACATATTACAAAAAAATGTATTCTTGATGAAGTTCCGCACTACATGGAAATGCATAATCAGGCATCAAAAGTTAAAAATATTTGATGGTATACAGGGAAAATAAAAAATAATGATTTATAATAAAGAGTAAAGTGTGTTTAAATTTAAATACATAGCAAAATATTAATTGAAAATGTTAAAAGGAACTAAGTTTACTAACAGTTGTTAGGTATTTCCAAAGATATGTTTATTTATATTCAGCCTAAATTTTGTAGTGATATCGTTTTCTTTTATTCAATAAATAATCCGACAATTACTGACGTGTTTACTGGAGTTTTTTTAAATTTTTAACTAGGAAGGCCACAAATCTAAAAGTGAGCATAATTTTTTAGTTCCTATTAACATTTTGCTCTGTATTTAAATTGGAACACACTTTATTCTTCATTATAAATCATTATTTTTTATTTTCCCTGTAGCCATCAAATATTTTAAACTTTTAATACTTGATTATGGATTTCCATGAGATGCCGAACTTTTTATCAAGAATAAATTTTTTTGTAATATGTAAGATAAATTTTTTCTCAATTTGTATAAAAAATTTTGGGACAAACTGTATATAAATTATTCAAGTACAAATTTAGAACATATGCATCCGTTTCTTATAAATATAATATTATTTACTTTCTTCTCTATTAGCTAGAACAATGCAGGATAATTTTATTTCATTAGATTAGACTTTTAATAATATAGCGAAAGCCGATGAGCCATGGACTATTTTAAATTTTGGGAAATTGACAACCGTTACATACAACCCAACCGATCATTAATTTTTTTTGTTATTGGAATGGTTCTAACTGTTTAAAATTCCATGGTAAGAAGGAATTTTTTAGAAGTACAATCTTCTACGCGTTCGATGATTGATTTTAGGGAATTTAGAAGAACTCACGCTGAGAAAGTTTTATTGTATGAAAGACGGTCTCCCGTATCGATTCTTAACCCCCCCCCTCCTTTAACCCCTATAACTTGATTATTTAATATGTATTTATTTAATATTGCTCAAATGTTGTAATATTTATGTATGTCTATATATTTTTCCGAATCGACAACATTCTCGAATTTTTTTGATAATTTAAATGAAACTTATTGCGGTCCCGGCCTGCAGTACCGGTCGGCGGTCCCGGCCTGTGGTCCGGGCCTGCGGTCCGGGCCTGCGGTCCGGGCCTGCAGTCCCAGCCTGCGGTCCCGGTCTGCGGTCCCGGCCTGCGGTCCCGGGCTGCGGTCCCGGCCTGCGGTCCCGGCCTGCGGTCCCGGCCTGCGGTCCGGCCTGCGGTTCCGGCCTGCGGTCCCGGCCTGCGGTCCCGGCCTGCGGTCCCGGCCTGCGGTCCCGGCCTGCGGTTCCGGCCTGTGGTCCCGGCCTGCGGTCCTGGCCTGCGGTCCCGGTCTGCGGTCCGGGCCTGCGGTCCCGGTCTGCGGTCCCGGCCTGCGGTCCGGGTCTGCCGTCCGGGCCTGCGGTCCCGGCCTGCGGTCCCGGCCTGCGGTCCCGGGCTGCGGTCCCGGCCTGCGGTCCCGGCCTGCGGTCCGGGCCTGCGGTCCGGGCCTGCGGTTCCGGCCTGCGGTCCGGGCCTGGGGTCCGGGCCTGCGGTCCCGGTCTGCGGTCCTGGCCTGCGGTCCGGGCCTGCGGTCCGGGCCTGCGGTCCCGGCCTGCGGTCCTGGCCTGCGGTCCCGGCCTGCGGTCACGGTGTGCGGTCCCGGGATGCGGTCCCGGTCTGCGGTCCGGGCCTGCGGTCCCAGCCTGCGGTCCGGGCCTGCGGTCCCGGTCTGCGGTGCCGGCCTGAGGTCCCGGCCTGCGGTCCGGGCCTGCGGTTCCGGCCTGCGGTCCGGGCCTGCGGTCCCGGCCTGCGGTCCGGGCCTGCGGTTCCGGCCTGCGGTCCCGGCCTGCGGTCCCGGCCTGCGGTCCGGGCCTGCGGTCCGGGCCTGCGGTCCCGGCCTGCGGTCCCGGCCTGCGGTCCCGGCCTGCGGTCCCGGCCTGCGGTCCCGGCCTGCGGTCCGGGCCTGCGGTCCGGGCCTGCGGTCCCGGCCTGCGGTCCCGGTCTGCGGTCCTGGCCTGCGGTTCCGGTCTGCGGTCCTGGCCTGCGGTCTGGGCCTGCGGTCCGGGCCTGCGGTCCGGGCCTGCGGTCCCGGCCTGCGGTCCCGGTCTGCGGTCCCGGCCTGCGGTTCCGGTCTGCGGTCCCGGTCTGCGGTCCCGGTCTGCGGTCCTGGCCTGCGGTCTGGGCCTGCGGTCCCGGCCTGCGGTGCCGGCCTGCGGTCCGGGCCTGCGGTCCGGGCCTGCGGTCCCGGCCTGCGGTCCCGGCCTGCGGTCTCGGCCTGCGGTCCCAGCCTGCAGTCCCGGCCTGCGGTCCCGGCCTGCGGTCCCGGTCTGCGGTCCCGGTCTGTGGTCCCGGCCTGCGGCCCGGGTCTGCGGTCCCGGTCTGCGGTCCCGGCCTGCGATCCCGGCCTGGAGTCGCAGGCTGCGGTCCCGGCCTGCGGTCCCGGCCTGCAGTCCCAGCCTGCGGTTCCAGCCTGCAGTTCCAGCCTGCAGTCCCAGCCTGCGGTCCCAGCCTGCGGTCCCAGTCGGCAGTCCCAGTCGGCGGTCCCGGTCGCGGTCGGTAGTCCCGGTGAGCCGTCGGCAGTCGCAGTCGGCAGTCTCAGTCGGCAGTCGCGGTCCGCAATGCAGTCCGGTCCAGCCTGCGGTCCAGTCCGGTCTGCAGTCCGGTCTGCAGTCCGGTCTGCGGTGCGGTGTAGTGCGGAGAGTACTCAGGTAATCAGCGATGGCTTTGAGGTAGAACCATTTCCATGATAAAGTAGAGTACGGTACGGTACGGTACGGTGCAGTACGGTACGGTACGGCACGGAACAGCACGGAACAGCACGGACCGGTACGGTACGGTAAAGTACAATATAATTCTATAATTCTATTTTTAAGATTATTCAGGGATGCAAAAACACCCTTAGAAAAAAATGGAACAAAAACACAAGTGATGTTTCAGATTTTTTTATTGAATGATCCTAACCTAGACGGTGTTACGAACAGATTCTACTTACAAAGACAATATTAACACCTAAATATTAAATTCTAATTTTATTTATATATGTATATTTAATTACTCTATATCGAGTTTCATTACACAAGGGGCATTCAAAATGCTCTCGACTGAAATGTACAATATATAGATCAAGCTGCCCAGTGAAGGAACTTAAAAAAAAAATGTTTTTATAAATGATGAACTACAAAATTAAAGAATTGTTATAAGGAAGTAATAATTTCGTAACTTAATATAGTGTTAAAAAATGTATAATTCTGGGATTATTCTTGTAGGCCTCAAATTTTTTAATTTTTAATTTTAATTACTCTATATCGAGTTTCATTACACAAGGGGCATTCAAAATGCTCTCGACTGAAATGTACAATATATAGATCAAGCTGCCCAGTGTAGGAACTTAAAAAAAAAATGTTTTTATAAATGATGAACTACAAAATTAAAGAATTGTTATAAGGAAGTAATAATTTCGTAACTTAATATAGTGTTAAAAAATGTATAATTCTGGGATTATTCTTGTAGGCCTCAAATTTTTTAATTTTTAATTTTAATTACTCTATATCGAGTTTCATTACACAAGGGGCATTCAAAATGCTCTCGACTGAAATGTACAATATATAGATCAAGCTGCCCAGTGTAGGAACTTAAAAAAAAAATGTTTTTATAAATGATGAACTACAAAATTAAAGAATTGTTATAAGGAAGTAATAATTTCGTAACTTAATATAGTGTTAAAAAATGTATAATTCTGGGATTATTCTTGTAGGCCTCAAATTTTTTAATTTTTAATTTTAATACAAATAAATTAAAATTAAAATATTTTGTCAAAATTGCGATATTGCACCGTATTGCGAGCAATGTCTACATATAAAACATCTTTACATTCGTTATTAGTGGCTTTCATGACATTCTGAAAGTTAAAAAATTAACATATTTATATATGGTCCGCCAAATACCAGCAAATTTAATGACATAACAATAGTATCCCTCAGGGGCTAGGGGAATCCCAGGATTCTCCTAGTACGGGCATTGACCATCCTGAGGTGCCTGAGTCATGTTGTGCTGTCTTGTGTTGTCCAGATTATATGTAACAAAAACGCAATCTTAAGGTGTTTACCGTGCCGAGAAGATGAATGGCTCAGCGTTTATGAGTCGCAAACGGTTCCCCCGGATACCGGGCGCCCTCCGGGAGTAAGTAGCCTTGCTGTGACATCCAGGTTCTGCCACAGTCGACCATTCTTTCCTAGGATACTCGTGGGAACACTATGTCACAAAATAATCATTATGCTAGTGATAATGGCAGGGTGCTGAGGAGGCGGACCCCTGTCGTACAAACAGCTACAGCACCACCACAACAACAACAACGACAAACGATCCAACCAACCGCCTCAGCTAAAACTACTCCCGATAGTTTTACCAGATCCGACATTGTAGGTGATGGAAATTGCCTTTTCCGTGCAGTTAGCTTACACTTATATGGCCACCAAAACCATCATGAAAGACTCCGAGAGGCTGCTCTAAGATATATACAACAAAACTGGTCGGAACTCAACACATTTTCATTAATTGGGGACGACGATATGAAAGACTTCAATAACTACTATAACTATATGAGGAAAAATGGCACCTATGGAACGAGCCTAGAGATACTTACCCTCTCGGAAACTCAGAATAGCAACTTTCATATCTTCTCAAAACAACGAAGAACAACAGATACAAAAATAACTTTTAGGGACAAGCCAACAATAATAAGCACAAGAAAACACACCGAAACTATTTACCTTCTACTAACAGGCAACCCAATGTCGGGACACTTTGAGCTTCTGACACCACAAAACACTAAAAACATCCCAAACAACAGTAGACCAATAAAAGAAGCATCGGGCGAGCGACGTAACGGTCGAGGACGTCGCGGGAAATGGCAGCTCGACCAAAACGATGACGACCGGGCAACTGACAATGGACCTGCCAAAAGTGTTGTGCCGGCGAGTAAGCCGACACCCATCAAGGCGGGAAAATCAAGGCAACGCATGAGTTATACTACAGGAACAAACGAACACACCATGCGTTGCTTTGATAAAAGCACAAGTCCTGACAAAGAAACCACTGAGAAGGGAATCACTTGCCGCCTAGACCCACCACCATCAATCCCAAACGCAACCGACGAAGTATTTAATCAAAATCTCTCGCAACGACAAAGAAATCCCAACAGCACAAAACCAAAATTCAAACGGCAAATAAGAATAGAAAACCAAATCAACAACATCAGGAGATATCTAGGACACCTTACCCAGTTTATCAACGGGAACGTGTCCAAACGAGTCACGCAGAGTATAAACAAGATCAAGTCCGGGTCTCCCAACAGAACACTGCCAGAAATCTTGGATACTCTAAAACAAAAATTATCCGTATATGCCGCAAGACTTCGTAGATACAAAGAACCAAACGAGAGGAAAGATACCAACAACCTCTTCCGAAAAAGCTAAACACAGTTCTACCGGAAAACTATGCACAGCAAACAGACAGCAGTGACCGAACCACCAAACAAACAAGAACTCACAGATCATTGGAAAAGTATCTGGTCAGAACCCAAACTACCCAATAATAACACCCCCTGGATCAAAGCCAAAGAAGGCAAAGATAAACATGTGACAGAACGGGAAAATTCCACATTAACTACTGTGGGACCAAAGAGCATGATGAGGCGCCTGGATGCAAGAAGTTTCGAAGGTAGAATGGCCCCCCGTTCGGATCTCCGGGTAGGGGCTGGTTCGGAAGCGTCGACTTGCAGACATCATAATTTTAAGATAGATTTTTGCAACATACGAGGTATAAACTCGAACATAAATTCAGTGCATCAACACCTGCAATCAGATAAACCTCATGTACTCGCTCTATGTGAAACCAAGGTCAGTCCATCGACCAGCACGGTCAACTATCTTTATCCTGGGTACGACTTCTATTCCCGATTTAGGCGTAACTTTGGAATCTGTCTTTTTGTCAGAAGCGACCTCTCTTGTCAACGAGAAGAAGCTCTGGAGCCCCCAAACTTTGATGTTATGTGGTTAAAAATAACGACTCAACAAACCACAAGGTTCATCTGTATCCTGTATCGACCACCAAGTGATACCAATTTTCGAACACTTTTCGCTTCTCTTGCAGACACCATCGATCATTTACAAAGTAACTATCCAAGTGCCGAAATTGCCATCCTGGGCGACTTTAATGTCCAAAATATCAACTGGCTCAAATATTCAAATACTACCGACGAACAAGGTCGTGAAGCTGAATCATTCTCAATCAGTTATGGCTTAACTCAGCTTATTGACGAACCAACACGGATCCCTGATCGAGACGGGGAGTTCGCCAGTCTTCTTGATCTGTTTTTAACCACCAATCCGGAGATTTACACGGTCACCGTAAATCCGCCGTTAGGTTCTTCCGACCATAAACTGCTTTCGACATCGAGTATCCTGCCAATCAGTGCCAGAGAGGCGCCTAGGCCGCGCAAGATTTGGCACTACAAATCTGCTAAATGGGAAGATCTCATGGAATACTTTCGAACTTTCCCTTGGATGGACGTTTGTTTTCGACCCGATAACCCATCTGACTGCGCCAGGGAGGTCTCCGATGTTATTTTGGCTGGTATGGAAGCTTACATCCCTTTTTCGAAGAAATGCTCCTCCAACGGCAAGCCTTGGTTCGACCGAAAATGCAAAGAAGCTGTTGCTTCTAAACATATTGCCTACCGACAATGGCGTGAAAATCCTAACACCTTAAACCGAAACATCTTTGTTCATGCCCGGAACAGATGCAAGGGAATTATCGACGAAACCAAGGAGGCACACAATCAACGAATTAGAAACAAACTTCTCGCTTGTCCCAACAATTCCAGGTCCTTTTGGGCAGTCGCTAAGGCAGTTAGTCAAAATTTTACCAAATCCACCATACCACCACTCACACGGCCAGATAATTCCATTGCAACCACACCTGTTGAGAGAGCGAACTTGTTGGCTGAACTCTTTGCTTCACATTCTACTGTCGATTTGCAAGGAAAAACACCACCTACTATTCCCATATTGCAGTCAAGGATGCCCGATGTTGTCTTCAGACAGCGCATCATAAAACGTATTTTAATGAAGCTAGACACCAAGAAGGCTTCTGGCGCTGACGGAATACCTGCCATAGTTCTCAAAAACTGTGCAAGGGAACTAACACCAGTTTTCTGTAGACTTTTTAACCTATCCTACAGAAAGGGAATATTTCCGTCCTGCTGGAAATGTGCCACGGTTCAGTCGATACCTAAAAAAGGTAAGAAGACCTTGCCAAATAACTACCGACCAGTTGCACTGCTTTCAATAATATCGAAAGTCATGGAAAAGGTTATCAATGAGCATCTTCTAAAAATATCTTGAACGATTCAATATTATTAGCGATCACCAATATGGTTTTCGTAAACATAGATCAACAGGAGATCTTCTGACTTATGTAACACATGTTTGGAACAACGCAATTGAACACTTTGGAGAATCTCGAGCGGTTGCTCTTGACATATCCAAGGCATTCGACCGTGTTTGGCACGATGGACTGTTGGCTAAGTTGCGCTCTTATGGTATGTCTGAAAGGTTCTGTTTGTGGCTCTCATGTTTCCTCAGAGAGCGTTCTTTACGAGTGGCGGTCGACGGATTTCTTTCTAACATCCTCACTATCAACGCCGGTGTACCCCAGGGCTCCATACTGTCTCCTACTCTCTTTCTCATTTACATTAACGATCTGCTGGAAAAGACCGGGAATCCAATCTATAGCTTTGCAGATGACAGTACGCTTGTCTCTTCATTCACCTTGAACGCTCGGACATCGGCTGCTCAGGCGAATATCCGCAGACAGCAGGAGGTCGTTCAACTTAACAAAGACCTGGAAGAAATTCTATCTTGGGTGACAGTAACCAAGTGGAATTTAACGCTACAAAAACCCAAGCGGCAGTTTTTTCTAAAAAAGTTAACGTTGCTGAACCCGACATAGTTATGTCGGGGCACTCCATTCCCCTAACATCGTCGCTCAATTTGTTGGGCGTTAGTTTGGGAGCAAATATGTCTTGGCATGAACATGTTGCAGGCATAACAAGGAGAGCTTCTCAAAAGTTGGGAATATTATTTAGAACCAGAAAGCTTTACACCCCACAGCAACTGTTAATTCTTTACAAAGCCCAAATTCGACCAACTATGGAATACTGCTCCCACGTTTGGGGGTCCGCTCCCAAACATACACTGCATTTGTTGGATTCTGTTCAGAGAAGAGCGGTCCGTCTGATTGGGGATCCGGAATTGACCGGCGGCCTTGATTCACTGGAACATCGAAGAACGGTTGGCGACTTGAGTCTGTTCTACAAGTATTTTCATGGAAAGTGTTCGAAGGATGTAGCCCGCTTAATTCCTCCCAAAGCGGTGCATGTTAGAAATACACGTCGCGCTGGTGCTTCGCATCCGTATGAGGTTCAGCTTGTTACTCCGCGTACAACGCTTTTCAAGCAATCTTTTATATGGAGAACGTCATCCCTTTGGAATAATTTGCCCAGCGCTGTGTTTCCCACCGAGTACAATTTACAGCGATTCAAGAACAACGTGAATCGCTTTTTTCCGCACTCGTGCCGCTCCTGGAGCGCTTTAGGGACTTCCCTGCAGCACGTGTGCTAGACCAAAAAAAAAAAAAAAAAAAAAAAAAATTCTTCATTATAAATCATTATTTTTTATTTTCCCTGTAGCCATCAAATATTTTAAACTTTTAATACTTGATTATGGATTTCCATGAGATGCCGAACTTTTTATCAAGAATAAATTTTTTTGTAATATGTAAGATAAATTTTTTTCTCAATTTGTATAAAAAATTTTGGGACAAACTGTATATAAATTATTCAAGTACAAATTTAGAACATATGCATCCGTTTCTTATAAATATAATATTATTTACTTTCTTCTCTATTAGCTAGAACAATGCACGATAATTTTATTTCATTAGATTAGACTTTTAATAATATAGCGAAAGCCGATAAGCCATGGACTATTTTAAATTTTGGGAAATTGACAACCGTTACATACAACCCAACCGATCATTAATTTTTTTTTGTTATTGGAATGGTTCTAACTGTTTAAAATTCCATGGTAAGAAGGAATTTTTTTAGAAGTACAATCTTCTACGCGTTCGATGATTGATTTTAGGGAATTTAGAAGAACTCACGCTGAGAAAGTTTTATTGTATGAAAGACGGTCTCCCGTATCGATTCTTAACCCCCCCCTCCTTTAACCCCTATAACTTGATTCGCCTATTTTTGTCTCTAAAAAAACATCTTTTGTGAAATGAAATGACTATATCAGAGTAATAGTAGCGATTCAGTAGATGGAATCGCGTCAAGGTATGTAAATAAAAATACCTTTTTTAACACAAGTATATATAATTTATTTCAATATTGTTGATAAATATAATTAAAGGAATAAATAAATATTAACAATCGGAATTACTGCCTTCAGCATTATTTAAAAACATCTCTGTAGTGCTTGAAAAACAAATGTTAATGGAAGAATGGGGATAAGATTGAGATTTATTTATACTTTTAAGACGAAACAAATACATTGTAAAATAAAACTTTTCGTTACGGATCAATGACTTCACAAAACACACCCCAAATAAGGTTTCAAGTTTTTTCCGGTCTGGAAACTGATGACCTCGAAATTTTGGTTATTAAAGGTAAGGCACTCGTGATAATTTTCGTTCAATCTCCACCCTGTAGAGAATATCTCAGAACTTTTCAACATTTTTTGATCACTACTTTTCGAGATAAGGGGGGACAGCGATTTTTTCGCAATTTTTTAAAAATAATGCAAAGAAAAGTGTGAGCAAGTATTACATTATATATATTTTTGAACTCGTGTTTTTACAAGCTTTCATTTGACACCCACTCTATGATCTGATAATTTTTTTTTTCACTTCCGATTTCACCTTACGATTAACCCCATAAGTCAAAATTTAACTTTCAAAAGTGCCAAGCTCTGATGAGGCCGTCGAGTGAAAAATTTCAACTTTCTATCTCAAAAAATAGGTGTTTCGGTTAATAATGTCGATTTTTTCACAACATTTAAGCGTTTATTTTCATCACAAAATAAATTACCTTAATAATCAAAGTATTGGCCATCATTAGCTATGACTTTGTCCCATCTTTCTCTCAAAGAATGGATTCCGCATCAGAAGAACTTTTCATCTTTTGAGGCCAACCATTCATCAAGCCAAATTTTCACCTCTTCATAAGAATGTAAGTGTTGTTCTGAAAGTCTGTACTGCATCGATCGAAATAAGTGGTAGTCTGAAGGGGCTAAGTCCGGTGAATACGGCGGGTGAAATAGAACGTCCCACTTGATGTTTTCCAAATAGTTTTTAACACTTTTTGCAACATGGGGCCGAGCATTGTCATGTTGAAAAATGACTTTATCGTGTATTTGGGCGTATTCTGGTCATTTTTCCTTCAATGCTCGGTTCGACTTTATCAATTGTTGCCGGTATCGATCGCCAGAAATCGTTTCACCAGGTTTCAGCAGTTCGTAATAGACAGCTCCTCTACTATCGCACCAAATATACAGCAAACCTTTCTTTCCCTGTATATTGCGCACTGGTTGTGATGTTGAAGGCTGGCCTGTGTCTACTCAGGGTTTTTGGAGTGGAGCATGTTCACCATAAGCTTCAACCAACAATCGATAACTTTCAGCAGCCGTTCTCTTCAAATGAAAGAAGGTCATTAAACTTCCCCACAAAACGTCTTTTTCTGGTACGAAACCTGACATATTCAAAGTTATGAAGAACTATGTTTTTCGCACAGTGACAATTAATAACGAACTGGCTTTTGATGGGGTATGTTTACCTTCCAAAACGTCATAGATGTCACTAGTCTATACCAACAAGTGTATTAGTAACGCCATCTCTTAGCAAAATCGACATTATTAACCGAAATACCTATTAGTTTTGAAGAAATTCGGATGTGACAGACAGACGGACAGATACCGAAGTGATCATATAAGTGTGCCGTATTGAACACTAAAAAGAAGACCTTGAACAGTTTTATTTTACTTGCTCCTGCGTTCAGCACTGGTTACCATAAAACGTAAAAAAAGTATAAAAAAATCTTAACATTATTGTTGGTAGACATCTGAGTACGGTTAAACTTAAAATTATTTAATTACCCTTTTCAATAACCATAATTACCAAATAGTTTCCTTAAGCAAAAATAATAATAACGAAAAAGCTTACTAAACGAATGCCACATTTGGATATACACACTGTGTCTCAAAGTAAACATGACTTCTTCAGAATAAAAACAAAAACTTATTATTTTAGCAGAATTCATTTATTATGTTCAAAGTAGTCCACCTCAGACCAGATATAGCGTTTTACACGGTCGATAGGCATGTTGAATGAGTTTTTCATCTCATCTTTTGAGATGTCCTTAAGTATCCTGGTCTACGCCTTTTGGATGTCTTCAACAACAACAGACAGAAGTTTCACGGAGCCGAATCAGGCAAGTACGGTGGTGATGGTTATAATGCCATTTTTTTGTCAAAAAATCAGTAATAAGCGTCAAATGATGAGCTTTTTTTGACGATATTGTGGCCGTACACGATAAATACTTCATAATACCTAGATAATATACAGCATTATCCATTTGACCAAGTGGAATTAATTTCTTGTACACCATACCCTCCGAATCGTAAAGATGAATCAACATTGTTTTCACTTTTGACTTCTCCAAACGATTTTTTGTCAGATATACTTGGCTTAGATGCCTATTCCGAGGTTTGCCGCTTGGCTTCTCTTACAATGTTATTCTTGAAGTTACTGTCCTTTTATGACTCTTTAATCATGTCTTGATATTGAATTTGAACCAGTTTTTGGTCATCAGTCAATGTCTCTGGTACAAATCGTGCGCAAATCTTCGTGAACCCCAAATGTTGAGTCAAGGTGCAATGAATTAAAGCTTTGGACATATCTAGTTCCATTTCCCTGTATCGTAATGAAGATTTCGGATCTTTTTTTTTGATGAATTTAGGGCCAATTTAGATGTTTTCTTTGGTTATCACGGTTTTTGGATGACCAATATATTCATAGTCATTTAGGTCCTCACGACCTTCTTCAAAACGTTCATACCGCTCATGCACTCTGCTACAGGATAGACAGCCTTCACCACAAACATGTTTCATTAATTGGTACGTTTCTGTAAATGTTTTACCAAGTTTTACACAAAACTTAATATTCGCTCTTTGTTTTTGATATCTACCAGGTGTACAAGTATGAAATGCGGATTTTTTTCTCTAAAAAAAACATGTTAAATTCGGAAAAACGATAAAAAGTGCTTTATTCAAAGAATGCTCCATCGCTTGTTATACGAGGCTGGTTTGAAAAGTCCGTGCAAAATCCGAGAGATGGCACCACCGGCGCGTATCGAGGTCATGTTTAGTTAGTAGCATCTCTTGAATGAACGCACACCAAGTTTCAGCCGTATTGGTCTATTTCTTTGTGTTTGGCATTCGTGTGAATCAAGGAAGTCGAGTGATTTTCAAGAAACGGACGAAAAAGAATTTCGTGTGGTGATTAAACATTACTTTATGAAAAGTAAAAACGCCTCAGGAGACTAAAGAGAAGCTTGATAAACATTATGGTGACTCTGCACCTTCGATTAGAACAGTTTATAAGTGGTTTCAAAATTTTCGGACTGGCCATATGGGCACAAGTGACGCTGAACGTTCTGGCCGGCCTGTGGAGGTTACGACTCCAGAAATCATTGATCAAATCCATGATATGGTGATGGATGACAGAAGAGTTAAGGTGCGTGAGATTGCTAGTGCTGTGGGCATCTCGACTGAACGGGTACATAATATTTTGCATAAACATTTGGACATGAGAAAGCTATCCGCAAGATGGGTGCCGCGATTGCTCACGCTTGACCAAAAACGGAATCGTGTGAAGTGTTGCAAGGATGGTTTGCAGCTGTTCCAGAAGAATCCGGAGGACTTTAAGCATCGTTTCGTCACTGTGGATGAAACATGGATACATTACTATACTCCTGAGACCAAACAACAATCTAAACAATGGGTTACCAAGGGGGAATCTGCACCAAAAAAGGCGAAGACCGTTCCTTCGGCCGGAAAGGTTATGGCGACTGTCTTTTGGGATTCGCAAGGCATAATCCTCATCGACTATCTGGAAAAGGGTAAAACTATTACAGGTGAATATTATTCATCGTTATTGGACCGTTTGAAAATCGAGCTGCAAAAAAAACGCCCGCGATTGGCCCACAAGAAAGTCCTTTTCCATCACGACAACGCACCAGCACACACCTCAGCAGTTGTGGTCGCAAAATTAATGGAAATAGGATTCCAACTCGTTTCACATCCCCCCTGTTCTCCAGACTTGGCTCCCTCGGACTACTATTTGTTCCCCAATTTGAAGAAATGGCTGGCGGGACAAAGATTTTATTCAAACGAGGAGGTGATTGCAGACACTAATGGATATTTTGCAGACTTGGACAAATCCTATTATTCGGAAGGGATCAACAAACTAGAACATCGTTGGACCAAGTGTATAAGCCTAAAAGAAGACTATGTCGAAAAATAAAAAAGGTTTACCCTAAACACATAAGTAGTTTTTATTTTTGCACGGACTTTTCAAAACCAGCCTCGTACATTTTTCCCATCTTTCGAGCAATTTGTGAATACCACGCCAGTAAAAATCTTTCCCTTTTGCTGCGAACCATTCATCGAGCGCTGCTCAGCAAGTGCGTGACCCATCGATGCAAACAAGTGGTAATCGAAAGGAGCCAAGTCTAGTGAGTAAGCCGCATGGGGTAGAACTTGCCAGCTGAGTGCTTCCAACGTGTCATGAACTGGTTTTGCCGTATGTGATGGAGCATTGTCATGAAGAAAAATGATTTTGTGTTGCCTCTTTCGGTATTCTGACCTTTTTTCAAGCAGCGAAAGGTTCAAATCGGTCAATTATTGTTGGTAACGTTTAGTATTAACCGTTTTTCCCCAGGTTTTAACAGCTCATAATAGACCACGCCCCTCTGACCCCACCAAACACAGAGCGTCTTTCTGTCAAAGCTATTCGATCTTGCAGTCGATGTGGATGGTGCGCCTGGGTCTACCCATGATTTTTTGCGCTTGGCTTTCTCAAAATAAATCCACTTTTCATCTCCTGTAACTATACGATGCAAAAACGACTTCCTTTTATACCGAGCGAGCAAAATGTCACACGTGTTTTTGCTTTTCCATTTGCCTGTCGTTCAACTCATGTGGTATCCATTTACCGGTCTTCTGAATCTTTTCTATCTCTCGTAGCCGATAGGAAACAGCTTGTTGACTAACGTCCAGTTGCTCGACGAGTTGTTTTTGTGTTTGCGAATCATCTTCGTCCAACAATGCTTACAATTCCACATCTTGGTATTTTTTTGGCGGTTTTCCACGTTCCTTGTCTGCAACATCGAAGTCACCATTTTTGAAACGTCGAAACCATCGTTCACACGTATCTTGCGATGGAGCATGTTCACCATAAGCTTCTCGAAGTAATCGGTATGACTCAACAGCAGTTTTCTTCAAATGAAAACAAAAAATTAATGCTGTCCGCGAATGCTCTTTGTTCGGTATAAATTTCGACATATTGAACACAACTACACAATACTATACACACATTTTTCCGATTTATCACTCGTGCGCGTCTGACACTTGTTGATGACACAAGAAAAGGGCGCAGTGTCAAATTTTGATAACACGAATTGCATTGGTGCACCATTTGTTGTCCGAAATCCGCATTTCATACTTGTACACCTGGTAAAACACGCTGTCGCAAATCTCAGCTTCTATTTATCCGATTATCATAAAAATTAGACATAATATCAGTGAAAGATGTACCTTCCAACGTATATTGTATCCAATAGGTGGCGCCACTAACATTTGCTATTTTGACAAAGTTCTGTTAACTTTGAGATACGCCGTGTATTGTATGTAAAGAGCAATTGTATATTATGGAAAATATTACATTTATCTTGTATTATTAAAAAATCAGACAACTGTATGAAAGTCATTAAAAGGTATCAAGACTACCTCTTCTCTAATTTACACACCTTCGATCTGTTTCCCTAAACTATAAACATTTTTAACATCAAATGAAAGGCTAAGATTTCTATAAACTCCATAGAGGTGGTATATTGATTTCTAGATGAATTACAAGCATCAGCATCATTACAACTTTGGACACACCCTCTTACGTATCTAAAAATTGAAAAAAAAATTGGTAACGTAAAGAAAAAGAAACAAATTATAGCTGAATATCAGAAGAGCCTTTACTTAAAAATTCGTTAATCTAAGAAAAACTTCAATCTCTACAAAAGATAATTAAGCTCACCCTAACAATGTTAACATAGTTTGATTACAATAAAGATGATATTTGAAGAGGAATATAAGTTGTTAGCCCGTCAGAGGCAAATTTTGACGAAAAGCTCTCATTAAATGTTAGCAGGCTGCATTTTGGCATACAGGTAGGTTTTAGAACGTAGAATACGATAAAAAAAAGTTTGCTGATCTAAAGTGAAAAATTCGAACCGTAGAAAACCTACGAAACTGCAGTGGCAGATAAATAAAAAAATAAGTGACAAATAACAAAATAATTCGTTTCATTTCATTTAGAATTTTAAAACGTACTGTCACAAACTAACGAACACTCAATTATACAAAGCAAAATTCATTTTTTCGCAAATATCTCGACAAATAAAACGAGTTATCAAAAAATTAATAGCAGCACGTAATTTAAAAAACAAATATTTAAAATAAAATGGCTGGTTTAACCCATTCAGCTGTAGTGGGAATCATGCTTCCAACCTCATTTATGATTAAACTAACGTTTCTGTTTACTATGACAGATAGATGCTTATACTGCACTCTGTCGGTGACTTACAAAGTCTTTTCAAGCAGAGCGGCATTGCACGACTGGCACTTATTGCAGAAAACGCACCTTTCTGGAGCTTACCGCTCGAAGGCATAGATGGCATTGGTATAACAACTAAAGACGAATCGAAAGACTCGCATTTTTAGAAGTCACCAAAAGCCTAACTGAGGAGCCGTGATACGGCGAAACGCGTCTTGGGATAGTTCAGCAAATACGAAGAACACTTTTGGTGACTTCTAAAAATGCGAGTCTTTCGATTCGTCTTTTGTTGTTATACCAATGCCATCTATGCCTTCGAACGGTAAGCTCGAAAAAAGTGCGTTTCTGCAATAAGCGCCAGCCGTGCTGTGCCACTCTCCTTGAAAAGACTTTGTAAGTCACCGACAGAGTGCAGTATAAGCGTCTATCTGTCATAGTTTTCCGTTAGTACCTGGATAAGGACTAAAAATGGTGTTCTCGTATTTGCTGAACCTATCCCAACTGAGGAGCAGTGATACGGCGAAACGCATCTTGGGATGGTTCAGCAAATACGAAGAACACTTTTGGTGACTTCTAAAAATGCGAGTCTTTCGATTCGTCTATAGTTGTTATACCAATGTTTCTGTTTACCGCCAAATAATTTGAAAGTAGCTGTTAAGGGATTTCTCGGGGTGCTGATTAAAAATCCGATGACAGATTTGAAAAATTTAAAATGGCGGATCCAATATGGCGGCGAGAGAGTACGTAATTCATTTAATTTTCCAATTGTTTTTTAAAAGTATCTACTAAGGGGTTTTTTACAATGCTGATTTAAAGTCTGAGGACACATTAAGAAAATTCAAAATGGGTGATCCAAATGACAGAAAACATCAGGCTGGTGGCGCGGGGCGCGTTTTTCTCCGATCGCCATTAACAAAATTCCTTCGAGTAATTTAGAATTTATGTGTTTTCAATAAGTGTATTCTTTATACCTGGATATTTAAATCAAATATAAATACTTTATACTTAAAGCTTGGAATTTTATCTTTCATTTCTCACCTTTAAATAATTTTTTTTTTTTCATTCAAGTTTAAGTTGTCTGATTAATAATAAGCAAAAAATACGTTTATCATGAACAGTTTAAGACCAAAATTACAAAAAAATTAACCTGTTTGGCGCGCTACATTTTTTGAATCACCTATCCGAATTTTTAATAAATTCCCACGCTAATAAAAAAATCTGGAAAAAAAATCTATATACTATTTTTTTTTAATTCCCCGCTCTTTCACAAGGTGATATTAGTTTTTCGACATCTTTTTTATTTTTCGAGATATTACAAAAAAACGAATTTTTGATTTTATTTTGGATTTTGTGGGCTTAGCGTACATCAACTTTAATAACCTTTTTAGTGTTCCGTACGGAACACTTATAAGATGACTTCGGTGTCTGTCCGTCTGTCAGTCTCTGTCCGTCTGTCTGTCACACCCGATTTTCTCCGGAACTATTTGTCGTAAAAAGTTGAAATTTGGTAATAATATAGGAATTGATGGCTTCATCAGAGCCATGTAGTTTTGAAAGTTAAATTTTGACTTAAGGGGTTAATTTTGGGGGGTGAAATTGGAAGTGAAAAAAAAATTTTTTTACTAGGTCATCGAGTGTGGTGTCAAATGAAAGCTTGTGAAAACACGAGTAAAAAATATATATGTAATGTAATACTTGCGCGCACTTTTCTTTGTATTATTTTTAAAAAAATGCGAAAAATCGCTGTCCACCCGCCTTATCTCGAAAAGTACTTACTAAAAGATTTTGAAAAAATTCTGGAATATTTTCCACGAGGTGTAGATTGAACGAAAATTATCACGAGTGCATTACCTTTAATAATTTATCTGGTATATAAAAAAAAAAAAAAATTTTAAAGTCATCAGTTTTCAGTAAAGATTGGAAACAAACTTTATTGAAAACTCATTTGGGGTGTGTTTTGTGAAATCACTGATCAATTTGTACCTCCGTAACAAAATTTTTTATTTTAAAAGCAATCAACGTACGGAACACTTTATTGCGCAAGTTCAACTTGCACTTGACCGGTTATTTTTTTATCATATTCTACGTTAAAAAAACTACCTGTGTACCAAAATGCAGCCTGTTAACATTTAAAGAGACTTAAAATCCCTGGCGACTGGGCTATGTATAAATAATGTGTTCCAAATTTCAAATTGACTGCCCAATTTACAGCAATTTTTAGGAAATTTGTTATCCCTGGGCGGATCTATATGTAAACTTGGTTATTACTGACAATCTAACCAACAATTACCAGAATTAAACAAAGCTATTTGCTGGTTTCTTATCTCTCAATCAATCTTGGAGCGCGTTTCATCGTATCACGCGTCGTCAGCCGAGATAGGCAGAGAAGAGAATTAAACTCAAAATATTTATCACAGTACTAGCATAAAAAAAAAACCAGTAAGATACAACATTTTGTCTTTCTGGCTGCTGTATGCCTAATTTTGAAGACTTTAAAAAGCCACCAAGAGGGAGCAGCTATACCTTCAGAACTAGGCTTACAGCAACCAGAGATACAAATTGTTTTATCTTACAAATACTTTGCGCAAGTACTGTGGTAAGTACTTAATATTCGTTAAAGTTTTTTGTACTCTTTATCGATGTTACCAAGCCTGATTAGTCGTGATAACGACCAAACGTGTTCTGAAATAGATTGACAGATGGAAGAACAGTAAATAATTGCTGAAATATGGACTTCGTTCAATTTTAAAAGTTGATACTGATTTTTATATACGTGGGGTAGAACCCTCAAAATCGCGCTTTCTAACGGCAGTTGTTAGCAACTTGCTAAACAACTCCACCACCGGCCGGATTAAGCTAACCTGTTAGAGTAGTAAAACCCTCCACAGTGTGACATCCGAACAAGTTCGGTGTCGGTTGTCAAAGTTCCACTATCCAAAGCGCAACCTCTGACCACTATAGTTTCTTTAGTGTCATCTAAAAATGAACAATTATATTCACTAAAAAATTTAAAGCCATCCTAGAGCCTAACTGTCAAACAGAAAAGTAAACTTAGTTAGCAGCTGAGAATATAACCTCATATCATATCATATCATATTCTGATTCATAGTACTGAATTATTCTGCGAAAAGACTTGCAACGTTGCATTTCTTAAATGTGACAATGCAACATTGCAACTCTTTTTTATGAATTGTTTCTTTGCTGTAGTTTTGCTACAGGGTGGCTCTGTACTTAAGGTATTTCTTACGAGTAACTGTTAAAAGTAACTGGTGTTTCGGTTAATAATCTGGATTTTGCTAAGAGATGGCGTTACTAATACACTTGTTGGTATAGACTAGTGACATCTATGGCGTTTTGGAAGATAAACATATGACATCAAAGGTCAGTTCGTTATTAAATGTCATTGTGCGAAAAATATAGTTCTTCATAGTTTTGAATATGTCGTGTTTCGTATCAGAAAAAGACGTTTTGCGGGGAAGTTTAATAACTAGAGACCGGATTATATGTATTTGCATATTTTCATATGCATTTGCATATTTAGACCATTCTCACCGATTATTGCATATTTTAGCAAAAATCTAGTAATGATGCATATTTTCCCTATATTTACAATATTTCTCGGTATTACTAGGCAATTGAATTACTCAGGGTATTGTTAATGTCGCCGTCTGGAACCGATCTTATCGCCGGAACATTACCTGCAATAGTCTAAACATCGATTAGGTTATAGTGCCAAGGGAATACCCAAAATTACGACGGTATTTTATTCCTTTGTTTCTTGGTCGGGATATTAGGTCATAAGTAGTTAGTTTCTAAATATATTTGTTTGAGCATGGATCAAATAAACAATTTTCTCGAAGACGAATTTTTATTTTAAAACAAGATATCAGTTTTGACATTATTGTTGACGCGCTTGCATCAGTGTAGTCTTTTTGCAATTTTTAACGTGTTGTGTTAAAATTTAACGTGTACCATGCCACCCGCAAAAAAAAGTGTCTCTTTGTGGGTAGCTGATTATCCTGGAACATTTACATACGACGGAAATGTTTTATATTATCGAGTTTGCGAGAAAAATGTTTCGTGCACAAAAAAGTTTCAAATTGACCAGCATGTCAAGACAAGTCTTCATATCGCAGGATTGCAAAAAAAGGCCCACGACAACAACTTATAACAGCAGCAAGTAGCAGTGATTCCACTTCTATAGGCAAAAAAACCACTTTAGCATGGATTTATGTGAAGCATTGCTTGCAAGTAATATTCCTCTCACAAACTTACAAATCCTACATTCAAAGATTTTTTCTGCGAAAATATTGCTTGAATCAAAAAATACCAGACGAATCAACACTGCGTAAAAATTACATACCAACAATTTACCAACATGTTCTGGAAGAAATACTTAATGAACTTAAGGATGACATTATTTGGATTACAGCTGATGAAACTACCCACAGTTGTGGCCGCCATATTGCGAATTTAATTGTGGGTGCATTAAGATTAGAGCCTTCTACTTCCTATTTGATGGCCTGCAAAGAACTTGACGTACAAATCATTCTACGATCGCCAGATTTGTGAATGAGGGTATTAAAAACATATTTCCTGAATCTTCTGCAGATGAAAGAGTGTTTATATTTCTCGCAGATGCTGTTCCCTATATGATCAAGGCAGCCAAAGTCCTCCAAGTATTTATCCAAATTTAATTCATGTGACGTGCGTTGCTCACGGAGTCCATCGACTCGCTGAAGAAGTACGATCCTCGTTTGGAAATGTAAATAAACTGATTTTATCAGCAAAGAAAGTGTTTCTTAAGGCACCTGCTCGCAATAACGCCTATAAAGAAAAACTGCCAAATGTGCCTTTACCTCCCGAACCAGTGGTAACTCGATGGGGAACATGGATTGAAGCTGGACTATTTTACAATGAACATTTCGAGGCCATCAAAGGTGTAGTAAACGATTTCGATAGTGCAGAGGCTATAGCAGTTCGTCAATCCAAGGAAGCATTTAACGATCCTGATATTTAAAAAAACATACCTGCGGGTATTAAAAAGCTTGAAACTCGAGGTTTGGCGCTCACCGAATCAATTCATTTAATGAATAAAATCCGTCAAATAAACTCCACATTGCCAGATGTATTCCCGCGTAGAGTTAAAGAAAAGTTTGAAAAACATTTTGTGCAATAACCCAGGCTTTGAACCTTTGTGTCAAATTGATAGTTTTATTAATGGGACGGGTGAACTTTTGCCAGAAACAATAAGTGCTAACATAGCACCTAAATTCAAATACTGCCCAGTTACCTCAATGGATGTGGAACGGTCTTTTTCCACTTATAAAAATATTTTAAGTGATCGAAGACACAATCTTACTACCCAACATTTGGAACAATACCTTATTGTTTACGTGTACAAGAATACAAATGTTAAATAATTTTAAAAAATGTTAAATAATTGTTAAATAAATCTAAACATCGTCGATAACTTGTTAATTTTATGCTAATTTTGAAATAAAAAACTAAAAATTACTACTTTTATTATTATTTAATATTGCATATTTTGAGCCTTTTCATGCATATTTTAAGCATTTTTCATGCATATTTCAAGATTTTTATGTCGCATACAATCCGATTTCTATTAATATCCTTCTTTCATTCGAAGAAAACGGCTGCTGAAAGTTATTGATTGTTGGTTGAAGTGAATATGCTCCAACCCAAAAAACTTGGGTAGACCCAGGCCAGCCTTCAACATCACAACCAGTGCGCAATATACAGCGAAAGAAAGCTTTGCTGTGTATTTGGTGGGATAGTAGAGGAGCTGTGTATTACGAACTGCTGAAATCTGGTGAAACGATTTTTGGCGATCGATACCGACAACAATTGATAAAGTTGAACCGAATATTAAAGGAAAAACGACCAGAATACGCCCAAAGACACGATAAAGTCATTTTTCAACATGACAATGCTCGGCCCCATGTTGCAAAATGTGTTAAAAACTATTTGGAAAACATCAAATAGTTCTACCCCATCCGCCGTATTCACCGGACTTAGCCCCTTCAGACTACCACTTATTTCCTAAGATATTCCTCAGATTGTCTGATGACTTATAGACTAAAGTGAGGCCTACCTTATTAAATACCTTATTGAGTCCCTTGCTATATTTCGGATTATATGGTATGGAGACATACTTGGTGTTATTTTCTTCGCGTGTAAAAAAGGTGGAATTCTGAATATTAAACCTAAACTTATGTCTATTTATTAACTTATTTACTAAGTCGTCGTCATAACCATTAACTCTAGTTATATTTCTAATACGATTCCTTTCTTTATTAAAGTTTACTCTATTCAGAGGGAAAGTGATTAAACGATGAACTAAAAAATGTAATGAGGCTAATTTATGTTGTTTGGAATGAAATGAATCATTAGGAATATATCTATCTGTTACTGTGTCCTTCCTATAGATATCAAATTCTAATCTATTATTATTTTTAATAATTAAAATATCTAGAAAAGGCAATTGTCCTTTGTTCTCAACTTCGTAAGTGAATTTAATGGAATCATACCGGCTATTTAATTTAGAAACAAAATCATCAATATTTGCTTTATTTGTATCAAAAATCGCGAAAATATCATCCACATACCTATACCATACCCTTGGGAAATATTCGAATTCTTGACTGGCTTCGATTTCAAACTTACTCATGAATAATCACCTTTCATAGCCAATTTATTCATGAGTAAGTTTGAAATCGAAGCCAATCAAGAATTCGAATATTTCCCAAGGGTATGGTATAGGTATGTGGATGATATTTTTTGCGATTTTTAATACAAAGAGAGCAAATATTGATGATTTTGTTTCATTGTAAACAACATAAATTAGCCTCATTACATTTTTTAGTTCATCGTTTAATCACTTTCCCTCTGAATAGAGTAAACTTTAATAAAGAAAGGAATCGTATTAGAAATATAACTAGAGTTAATGGTTATGACGACGACTTAGTAAATAAGCTAATAAATAGACATAAGTTTAGGTTTAATATTCAGAATTCCACCTTTTTTACACGCGAAGAAAATAACACCAAGTATGTCTCCATACCATATAATCCGAAATATAGCAAGGGACTCAATAAGGTATTTAATAAGGTAGGCCTCACCTTAGTCTATAAGTCATCAGACAATCTGAGGAATATCTTAGGAAATCCCAAAGATAAGATTCCTAATTGTGAGAAAAGTGGAATTTATGAAATTAGTTGTAATGATTGTGACAAAAAGTATGTTGGGCAAACTAAAAGGTCAATTAAAACGCGATTTAAAGAAGATTTAGCACACTTAAAATACAATAGAACAGAAAAGTCTAGCATTGCCGAACATGCCCTTGAAGCTGATCATACTGTAACATTAGATAATCTAAGATTGATAAAAAATGTATCTGATAGGAGATTGTTAAACGCATACGAAAGTATGGAAATCATAAAATGTAAAAGTAGTTTAAATAAAGACAGAGGGCCTATTCCTTATAGTCCCCTCTACTGGTTACTTGACCGGAATTGATGGCCTCGCCTATGTCATTAGTTCCGCTTGAGTAATTCAAGGGTTAGGCTAAGTATAAATAGGGTAGATTTGTAGTTTAGCATTAGTCAATCATCGCTCCTGATGAAGCTAACATGGTTAGCGAAACGCGCGTCGAGTGCAAAAATAAAGTGTTTGGTGTAGTGGTGATATATACTGAGTAGTTGGTTAATAATGTCGATTTTTTTTCGCAACATTTAAGCGTTTATTTCCATCACAAAATGAATTACCTTAATAATCAAAATATTGGCCATCGTTAGCTATGACTTTTTCCCATCTTTTTGTCAAAGAATGAATTCCGTACCAAAAGAACTTTTCATCTTTTGAGGCCAACCATTCATCAAGCCAAATTTTCACTTCTTCGTAAGAATGTAAGTGTTGTTCTGAAAGTCCGTGCTGCATCGATCGAAATAAGTGGTAGTCTGAAGGGGCTAAGTCCGGTGAATACGGCGGATGGGGTAGAACTATTTGATGTTTTCCAAATAGTTTTTAACACATTTTGCAACATGGGGCCGAGCATTGTCATGTTGAAAAATGACTTTATCGTGTCTTTGGGCGTATTCTGGTCGTTTTTCCTTTAATATTCGGTTCAACTTTATCAATTGTTGTCGGTATCGATCGCCAAAAACATGGTTAGCGAAACGCGCGTCGAGTGCAAAAATAAAGTGTTTGGTGTAGTGGTGATATATACTGAGTAGTATCATTGTGCCAAAGATTCCACATTCCCAACTTAATTATTAACCAACGTATTGTTTTAATTAATTATTCATAATTTTTATTGTAGATCATGTAAAAGTATCAAGGTTATTATAAATAACACGTGATTGCAAGCGAGAAGGTACGTTGCCACATTCATTATACCCTGAAAACCAAATTATATCGCGTCTTTCTCTAACATAATGCTCTCTCTGTCTTCTCGTAAGAAATACCTTAATACCTTAAACAAACGTTATTGATACGTTATTGTGCTTATGCTGCCTGACTTACCAAAAACTCCGTTGATTTTAACACAGGAAGTAGCTGGAAATAGTCCATCCCTGCCTCTCCTTCCGCCCATACAGGGCGATTCAAAAATGTCCGTGGTGTAATTGTTGTGAAATTGATCTTCACATGGAAGGTAGTCCCTATTTATTGATATACATTTGAAACAATCTATTGTAAATGCTAGAATATAAAGAAAATAAAACTACTTTAAAACAAGTATTCGTAAAATAACGGAAAACAATAGTAAATAACTATGTTCCATTAAAACCAAGTTAGTTTTATGGCACAACGTTTGCAGAGCGGAAATCCCCTAAAATTCCACAAGAACTGAGCGTGTGGACAAGTAACGATTCATGTTGATTTTGGATTAAAGTAGATTGTACGAGGTGAGAGTCACAGTCTTGTGCTATTCATTCCAAAGGGATAAACTTCTCCACATCCAGGAGTGACAAGCTGAACCTTATACGGATTTAATTTATTAGGGAGACATATATTCCTACCATACATTGTTCTGGAATAAAGTAACCGAGCCACATCCTTCGAATACTTCGTATTAAAAGTAAAAAAAAAACATTTCCTAAGTTATCTGGTATTATATAAGCTCAATTACCAATAGTGCAGTAAAAAAACCATTTAAAATTGCACAGTCTAGATACAGTAATATTATGATTTTATCCTCTCTGGGAAATCACCAGAAGTATTGTCCTGAGTTTTGGACCTGCTCTTTTGTTTATAAATAATTTAAGTTTTCAAAACGCCTTTTTTTGAGCTTAGAATGTGAATAACTCCGGTTATATAAGTCGAATCGAGACAAAAAAAAACAAACTCTGAAGTTTCGTTGATTTTAAGTCGCTCAAGTGCGTACATAACCTACAAAATTGAAAAAACATGCAAAAAAACTGTTTTTTTCTTTAAATTTTATTCTACAGGGTGAGTCAACGTTAGAGTAAAGTTCATTATCTCAATTGTTTCGGGAATGAGGCAAAAATGTTAAATACAATAGTGTTAGGGAATGTTAGGGTGCACAGTTTAAATTTATTTTTGAGTTACAGGGTACTTCAAAAAAGTGTGGCCGATATAACATCTGTTTTTTTTAAACGGAACATCCTATTATCCAATTTATTTTTAAATTCTGCGCAAAATTTTATAACTTTTTTATTAATAATGTTATATACCTAAAAACTTGTAGTTTTTCTAATATTTCAATTTTTTTTAAAAATACTAGTTTTCAGTTTTGTAAAAAATTGCCAGTAGCGCCATTGTTTCTGAAGGTTGAATACTCCTAATTGGTACGAACGTTCATAGAGATGAAAAAAAAAAGATATACGTAAAGAAACTTGAGTTAGATGCTACAGGGTGTTCAAAATAAATTTATATATTTCGACTACTTTAAATTGAAAAATCTCAAATTTTTTAAATGTCACATCCTGTATATTATTATTTTTCTGATTGATTTTACAAAACCCTCCAACTTTTATTAAGTATGTCATATACCTATTTCTAATAGTTTTCGATTTATTTTGAATTTTTAAATTTTTACGCTATAACATCATAGTTGCCAAGACAAAACAAAATTGTTAAATTTTGACATGTGTCTCTAAACAGTGAAATGTATTTTATAATATAACGAGCCGTGGACTTGATTCACTATTATCGTCAATGCTTATCCTTTATGTTGCCTAACGCAATAAAATATATCCTATAACCTGGCCAGAGAGCATATGTATTAATTTAAAAAAAAAAAAAAAAACACATAAATCGGATATGTCGTTCTTGAGTGCTAAACGCACTAACGGAAAGAGCGTTTTATATACAATATAGATTTTTTTGATAAACATTAAGTTAAGAATTTTTAAAAAAAAACACGTAAATTGGATAAGTGGTTCTCGAGTGATAAGCGCACTAACGGACAGACAGAGAGACGTTGCGTTTTATATATATTATAGATTTTTTTGATAAATATTAAGTTGTTAATGGGGAAAAAAACAGCTTGAATTTTACGTATTTATTTATTGAAAAATTAAATGGTAGATAGATAGATATATGCTACTGTGGATTTTTTTTCTACACAATTCTTGCTACCTGATATTGTTCCATATTTAACAGTTTTGATAGGTATTGCAAGAGAGCGCGCTGACGGCAAACTTTTTTCCGACTTGATTCACTATTATCGTCACTACTTATTCCTTATATTACCTAACATAATAAAATATATCCTACAACCTGACCAGAGAACATATGTATGTTTTTTTTTAAAAAAAAAGCACGTAAATTGGATAAGTGGTTCTCGATTGATAAGCGCACTAACGGACAGACAGACAGACAGAGAGACGTTGCATTATATATATATATATATATATATATATATATATATATATATATATATGTATATATATATATATATATATATATATATATATATATATATATATATATATATATAATGCAACGTCTCTCTGCCTGCCTGCCTGTCTGTCTGTCCGTTAGTGCGCTTATCACTGGAAAACCACTTATCAGATTTACGTACTTTTTTTTTAAAACATACATGTGTTCTCTGGCCAGGTTATAGGCTATATTTTATGACGATAGGTAGCATAAGGAATGAGCAGTGACGATAATAGTGAATGAAGTCGGAAAAGAGTTTGCCACTAGCGCGTTCCGTTGCAATGAACAGTCTAAACCATTAAATATGGAACAATATTATGTAGCAGAGAATATCTATAATCTATAATATATATAAAATGCAATGTCTCTCTGTCTGTCTGTCTGTCCATTAGTGCGTTTATCACGCGAGAACTACTTATCCGATTTACGTGATTTTTTTAAAATTCATACATATATTCTTTGGTCAGGTTATATAATAATAATAATTATAATCTATATCTATAATATATTTAAATTGCAACGTCTCTCTGTCTGTCTGTCCGTTAGTGCGCTTATCGCTGGAGAACCACTTTTTTTTAAAAACATACATACGAGGCTGGTTTGAAAAGTCCGTGCAAAGTCCGAGAGATGGCACCACCGGCGCGTATCGAGGTAATGTTTAGTTAGTAGCATCTCTTGAATGAACGCACACCAAGTGTCAGCCATATTGGTATATTTCTTTGTGTTTGGCATTCGTGTGAATCAAGGAAGTCGAGTGATTTTCAAGAAATGGACGAAAAAGAATTTCGTGTGGTGATTAAACATTACTTTATGAAAGGCAAAACGCCTCAGGAGACTAAAGAGAAGCTTGATAAACATTATGGTGACTCTGCACCTTCGATTAGAACAGTTTATAAGTGGTTTCAAAATTTTCGAACTGGCCATATGGGCACAAGTGACGCTAAACGTTCTGGACGGCCTGTGGAGGTTACGACTCCAGAAATCATTGATCAAATCCATGATATGGTGATGGATGACAAAAGAGTTAAGGTGCGTGAGATTGCTAGTGCTGTGGGCATCTGAACGGGTACATAATATTTTGCATAAACATTTGGACATGAGAAAGCTATCCGCAAGATGGGTGCTGCGATTGCTCACGCTTGACCAAAAACGGAATCGTGTGAAGTGTTGCAAGGATGGTTTGCAGCTATTCCAGAAGAATCCGGAGGACTTTAAGCGTCGTTTCGTCACTGTGCATGAAACATGGATACATTACTATACTCCTGAGACCAAACAACAATCTAAACAATGGGTTACCAAGGGGGAATCTGCACCAAAAAAGGCGAAGACCGTTCCTTCGGCCGGAAAGGTTATGGCGACTGTCTTTTGGGATTCGCAAGGGATAATCCTCATCGACTATCTGGAAAAGGGTAAAACTATTACAGGTGAATATTATTCATCGTTAATGGACCGTTTGAAAACCGAGCTGCAAGAAAAATGCCCGCGATTGGCCCACAAGAAAGTCCTTTTCCATCACGACAACGCACCAGCACACACCTCAGCAGTTGTGGTCGCAAAATTACTGGAAATAGGATTTCAACTCGTTTCACATCTCCCCTATTCTCCAGACTTGGCTCCCTCGGACTACTATTTGTTCCCCAATTTGAAGAAATGGCTGGCCGGACAAAGATTTTATTCAAACGAGGAGGTGATTGCAGACACTAATGGATATTTTGCAGACTTGGACAAATCCTATTATTCGGAAGGAATCAACAAACTAGAACATCGTTGGACGAAGTGTATAAGCCTAAAAGGAGACTATGTCGAAAAATAAAAAAGGTTTACCCCAAACACATAAGTAGTTTTTTATTTTTGCACGGACTTTTCAAACCAGCCTCGTATGTTCTCTGGCCTACTACTATATTTTATAACATTAGGTAACATGAAGAATAAGCAGTGACGATAGTAGTGAATCAAATCGGAAAAAAAGTTTGCCGCTAACGCGTTCTCTTGCAATACACTGCCTAAACCATTAAATATGGAACAATATCATGTAGCAAAGGATATCTATAATATATAATATGCAACGTCTCTCTGTCTGTCCGTTTGTGCGCTTATCACTGGAGAACCACTTGTCCGATTTACGTGCTTTTTTTTAAATATGCTAAACCATTAAATATGGAACAATATGATGTAGCAAAGAAATTCTATAATATATATAAAATGCAACGTCTCTCTGTCTGTCTGTCTGTTAGCGCGCTTCTCACTGGAGAACCACTTATCCGATTTACGTGCATTTTTTTAAACATACATATGTTCTCTGGCCAGGTTATAGGATATATTTTATTACGTTAGGTGACATAAGGAATAAACAGTGACGATAATAGTGAATCAAGTCGGAGAAAAGTTTGCCGCTAGCGCGTTCTCTTGCAATACACTGCCTAAAGCATTAATTATGGAACAATATCATGTAGCAAAGAATATAATATATATATATATATATATATATATATATATATATATATATATATATATATATATACATATATATATATATATATATATATATATATATATATATATATATATATATATATATATATATATAAAATACAACGTCTCTCTGTCTGTCTGTCCGTTAGTGCGCTTATCACTCGAGAACCACATATCCGATTTATGTGTTTTTATAAATTTATACATATGTTCTATATAATTCGATATAAACCTAGAAAATGGGAGATAAGGTGAGATAATGGGAGAGAAGGGGAAATAATGGGAGATAAGCAGAGATAAGTCTAGATGATGGGAGTTATGGTGAGATAATGGGAGTTAAGGAGAAATATTGCGAGATAAGTCAAGATAAGGGGAAATAATGGGAGATAAGGAGAAATAATGGGAGATGAGCGGAGGTAAGCCTAGATAATGGAAATTATGTAGAGATAATGGGAGATAAGTAGAAATAATGGGAGGTAAGGGGAAATAATGGCAGATATTTTATTTACGTTAGGTAACATAAGGAATAAGCAGTAACGATAGTAGTGAAGCAAGCCACTCTAGCGGAGCCGCGGGCACTGCTAGTATATATATATATATATATATATATATATATATATATATATATATATATATATATATATATATATAATATTCTTTGCTACATGATATTGTTCTATATTTAATGGTTTAGGTAGTGTATTGCAAGAAAACACGCTAGCGGCAAACTTTTTTCCGACTTGATTCACTATTATCGTCATTGCTTATCCCTTATGTTACCTAACGTAATAAAATATATCCTATAACCTGGCCAGAGAACATATGTATGTTTAAAAAAAAAGCACGTAAATCAGATAAGTGGTTCTCGAGTGATAAGCACACTAACGGACAGACAGACAGGCGGAACTTTCCATCTTCCACAATTACTGTTTATGTCTTTATTGTTGTGAGAATTAAGCTTTTCTTAGTCATATTTGGTGCCACTTAACTTTATCTAATTGACATTTTAATAAATAGTTGTATTGTTAAAAAGGTCTTTTTGTTTATTTAGGTATAGATCATAACAATATTTTGAAGGAAAAGGTCCCCATGAGCTCATGAATTATAAAATATAAATACATACATACATACATACATAATCCTTCCTCTTCTACCTTATGGAGGGAGGTCTGAACTTTCTGAGGAGAAATATTTTTTACCGAGGGTTTAATTTCAACTGAATAATTTGGAAGCTCTATGTTAACCAAAATATAAGTAATACTAATAAAATATAAAATAATAATAGTAAAAATAGTTGGGTTACAACACAATACTCCTGGTGATACCCCAGAGAGGAAAAAATCATAATATAGCTGTATCTAAACTATGCGTATCTCATCATTATTTTGACCTTTTTTACTGCACTACAATGATTGTTTAAACCAATTTAAACTAACGACCAAAATCATTATAGATAGCATTAATAGTCACAGGTAATGCTCGTATTTACCGTTCTGTTTTTAAAATGATATAGTCATTCAAAATAGGCCTCTTATATTTATATTTTTATATAAGTCATCTATCAAAAAGAGAATCCATAAATTCCGACGCATTTTGTACGTTGTAAACAATAATTAATACTTTAAATATTGGTGGGATTGAAAAGCAGAGCAGTACTATATTGTTTGTTATTGCTGTATATAGTGTTTTATGATATTATATGAGAATTTCATTAAAAATCCGCAATTAACCCCAGAGAATGTGTAATAAGACTTAACTAATAAACTTTCTAATAGTTTTAAAACAAAATATGAACTAAGACCTATTCAGTCATGCTTACAATGTTTAAATAAATTGAAAAAATAATAATAAAAAACACCACCAAAACATTTTCTTTTGCCATTGTTGTTCACGACTGTTTGTAAAATAGATCTAAAACACGTCCTAGCAAAATTATCGATTTTCTTGAATAAATAATCAATAGCTGGGGTATACAAGGGATGAGCTATAAGTAGAATTGTTGAAAATGCAGATGAGGCGTTTCTGTTCAATATACACAATTTCTGACAATTTTCTTTGTATTTATGTATGTATTTAGTTGAGCAGCAAACGACTTTGTATAAATTTTTTTAGGCAATTACAGTCGGTCAAGTAAGAACGAGGCAGTCTTTTTTTGTTCCGATCCAAAGGGGTCTAAAATGACACATTCCGCGGCCGCTAAATATATTAAAAAGTCGGTATCGTTTGTGAAGAAGTAGATAGTTTTAACGAAACGAAAAATGTCAACGACTTGCCAAAATGTGGCTCAATTGGCAAAGTCACTCCGGAAGTCGAAAAACAAATAGTGTTTTTGTTTTCACGGGACCCGAAATTGACGCTGCGTCAAGGGAACCACCAAAAACAAAAATTTTAAAAAATGGCAAAGTTATTTTTCCGTCGCAAATCAAAATTGTAAATGCATTTTATATTTTTTAAATAACTCTGTAATCACATCTTTTTCAGGCTAATTCTGTTAAGTTTTTAAAAAATCGAGAAAATAACATAATTTTAAAATTGCTGAGCTCCCTGAATCCGGAAAAAAGGCCTATAACACAATACATTCAAAGCTACTTCTCTATTCCGCTCCCTTACCCATTTAACAGATTATATGTTTGATTATAACTTTACTTAAAGTTTTACACACAACTCATCACAACCAAAAATCGAGAAAAACTATTACATTATTACAATGCTATTAAAATCACCGGGAGTGTTGTTTTTTATATTATTCGCCCCGCTATGAAGGAAAACTCGCAGTTTTATATACATAGCTATCGTCTACATGATTTAATTCAATCCAATACCAATTATTTCTTTACACTTCTAATAACGACAGCACAGATACTTTCAACCCATCATCTGAGGAGAATTTTTGGCTCTTGAGAGCTTTCTTCAGATGTTTAAACATTAAAAAAAGTCTCAAGGCGCTAAATCAGGGCTACAGGGCGGATATTGTAATTCGAGAAATCTACAGTCTCATTGCCTGTGACGCTTCGCGAAAAATAACTTTCATAATTCTCCAAAGGGACCAAATATTTCTGAAAAATGTCTTTTCTTGTCAGTTTCTTCTCTCACAGCCAGTAAGAACGGGTCCGCTTGTATTCTTGAAAAAACGTGTTTCGAGAACATTTTTTTCCATTGATGTATTCTTTGGTGTGCTAACAACGGCACAATTACCTTAAGTAGTTGTCCAATCGCCTCCTGCATCAGAATTCAAACGCCTGGCATCTTCAAGGCATGCTGTCGACGAAATTTTCTGCATACTCAGCAAATTTTTCGAATCTCGCGAGACAACCTAGTAAAAGCCGTCAGAGTTTTTCCTCTGAGCTTTCTCTTTACAAGGCGCCAAAGGTTTTCAACAGAGTTGGCTTCCGGCGATTGTGAAGGCCACTCTAGTATCTTATCGTGGGCCCAAACGAGCCGCTTTTGCGGCGTGATTTTCGCCTAGCAAAAGTCTCTTCAGCGAGCTTAGGAATTTGACATCATGAACACGAAGATGTTATCGAATGGTCTCATGGGACATATTCAAACCCGATTTTCTTAATCTTGCTGCTTCTTGACGCAGCGTCAATTTCAAGACCCGTGAAACCAAAGGCACGATTCGTTTTTCGACTTTCGGAGTGACTTTGCCTACCGAGCCACGTTTTGACAAGTTGTCGACCTTTTTCGTCTCGTTGAAATGATTTACCCGCTTCTACACAAACGGAATGTGTCATTTTAGGCCTTTTGGATGGAAACAAAGAAAGACTGCCTCGAATCGACGCGCAAGCGTCTCATTTTGGATTTTATATGTTTTCGACGAAAGTTTGGAATAGACTGATACTTTTACTAAAATGCGTTGTAGACAAAGGTTCCCTCTACCGATTTTTTGTTGAATCACTAGAATCGCATCTATCAAAACTGAATTATTGCGGACAAGTTCTTACTTGACAGACTGTATATAAGGAGCTTGGACATCAATCGTTCGAAAACACACCATAATACAGCCGTTCTCGTGTTTACAGCAGATACTACGCAATTGGAGTTATATTGGTCTCCTTTCCGGCGTCTAACCTAGATAGCACCAGAAGTACCATAACAAGGCCAATAGGCAGACATTAGAGAAAAAAAAAAAACACTTTCGGGTTAATCATTTCAAACTCAAATTCAGTTTATTTGACAATATCTACAAATTCATAAAGTGACAGAAATTAAATTTGTTCGTCGAAATACGACAAAAAGGATGGCACAGCGACTATAAATAGCCGATATCACAAGCCCTTCACTACTTGGGCATTTACTAAAATAAACGGTTTATGCTAAATAATGTCCAGACTTAATAGACAATACTTACCTCGAAGTTAGACTCGTCCAACCAGACGATGTTAGACCAAGCTTCTTCGTTGAAAGATTTATTTTCCTGAGCCCATATCATGCGAATCTTTTTATTCTTCTCCGATTGTCAGGTTTTTTTCTAGCACTGTAGCCTTTAGCCCAGCATTTCTAAGCCTTCTTCTCACTGTTTGACCAGAAATTTTGTTTCCAATGTCTTTAGAAAAATCAGCACATAGTTCAGAAGACATGTTTTTGCGATATTTCACAGAAGTTTGCATCAACTGCCGGTCTTTTCTCGCATTTGTAACGTTTGTTCTACCACTCTTACCAGGTGTACAAGTATGGAATGCGGATTTCAGACAACAGATGGTGCACCAATGCAGTTTGTGCTATAAAGATGACACTGCGCCATTTTGTTGTGTCATCAACAAGTGTCAGACGCGCACGAGTGATACATTGGAAAAGTGTGTGCATAGTGTTGTGTTGTTGTGTTCAATATGTCGAAATTTATACCGAACAAAGAGCATTCGCGGACAGGGTTAATTTTTTGATTTAATTTGAAGAAAACTGCTGTTGAATCATACCGATTACTTCGAGAAGCTTATGGTGAACATGCACCATCGCAACATACGTGTGAACGATGGTTTCGGCGTTTCGAAAGTGGTGACTTCGATGCTGGAGACAAGGAACGTGGAACACCGCCAAAAAAATACGAAGATGTGGAATTGCAAGCATTGTTGGACGAAGATGATTCGCAAACACAAAAACAACTCGTCGAGCAATTGGGCGTTAGTCAACAAGCTGTTTCCAATCGGCTACAAGAGATGGGAAAGATTCAGAAGACCGGTAGATGGGTACCACATGAGTTGAACGACAGGCTAATGG